>JAHHFK020003605.1:0-569254 GCA_024533555.2 Aedes koreicus | reverse complement strand
AGACAGCAACCGGAAAGGCAAGGATTGCTCGGATGTGATATTCACCTTCCGGGAGGTAGTACAACACGATTATTTGTATCTATTCATATCTACATTCTCTTACCTTCGTTTATTTGTTAGTTAATACGATTTTTGTCTCACCGCTTGCTTAGTTGGGGGAGAGTTTGGATCTTTTTTTGCCTGCAGCTTTTTGAGCTTATAAGAACTAGCGTGAGTCGATTCATTAGTTTCGGTTTGAGTTTTTTTCCTCTATTTTCTTGTTCTGCAAGTATGTAATTTATATTATTTGTTTTGTTTTAACAATGATTAACGGTGTTTCCATTTCTTTTAATTAGTTTTCTTTAGATTTCATTTTATTTTCGATTACATATGAAGTGTTAGTGAACGTTTTCCTTTATCTTTATGACGTTTGACATTTGTTTTTTTTGTTTGTTTTTTCTTCTTTTTGATGAATTTGGAAAGAGCAATACAAATAATAAAATTTGCATATTTTACACTCAACTATCGGTTTTCGTATTTTCTTATTTCCGTACATGCTAGGTTTTACGTGGACGATTGGAAAAGTGGATGTCACACTTCCAAATAATCTCATCAACTGGAGTATTTTTGTTTTGTTTGCATGTTCAAAGAACGGGGGTTTTTGCTTCGTTTTTCCATCCGCGATGTAAAGTTTTCCTTGTTTCGTAAGACTAAATGTGTTTGAGCATACCATTTCACCTAAACGGTAATCTTATCGGTTGGTTGTAAATGATTAAAAGTTGAGTTTAAAAAAGTTCCCGCAGTTCACTTATTCCGTTAGAATCAGGTGTTTGAATAAATGTTCAAGACATACGAATGGGTTTAAAAGTTGATTACATGAGTTTCGAGTAAAACAATTTTGGATTCAGAAAACTGTGGCTACACGTTTCGGCGACTCTAAACAGTCGTTACAAAATTGTTGTGCAAAACGGTTGCTGTTATTTGGTTCTTTCATTGGTTCACTGTTTCACGGTGGATAGAAAATTGTATTGTGTGCCGGTTGGTTAATTCTAATGGGGTTTGACCAGTTGTACGGGATTGGTACGTATGATTAAATAATATATTTGGGTTGAGTACACGAAATTATATAATGAAAAAGAAGGGGTTTAGCAGGGATCCTTGCCGAGAAAAAGATAAGATTGATCAACAACTTTGAAAAATCACCTATCTAACAGTAACAGGGTTAACTCAACATTAAATAAGAACTAGCGATTTTAAATTGGCTCACTTCTGTAGAACTCGTTGGTCTCAAGTGCACCTGGCAATATATTCTTGCGTTTTTTGGTACTAGAATCTTTGTTTTTGTTTTGATTCGCTTTGTTTGTTCGACAGAATATTTGACGGGTTCTTCGATGTGAGTAATGTTTTAGGGGCGATTCATTAAGCTTGGAATCTAGCTTGGGACCGATGTGCAGGTACTTCCTGAGCCAAACACTATATCCATTTTCTTCATGACTATTCAACTAAATTGAAAACTTCTCCAGACTTCCCACAAGCAGTAGTATCAGTGGCTGGATAGTCATGAAGAAGATGGATATAGTTTTTGGCTCAGGAAATATCAGCACATCAGCACACCGGCACCATTAACAGCCAAATATATAAAGAAGAATGCCTCCAGAAGCGCCTGCTGTCCATCCTCTGGCCCCACGAAGGTGACACTTTGTTTTGGCCTGATCTGACATCGTGCTGATACGTGAAACCGGTGATGGAGTGGTACGAAACCAACAATGACAAATCCGGCAAACTCGCCAGAACTTCGCCCAATAGAAAAATTATGGGCGATTATGAATGGCAAGCTCCGGAAAACAGGAAAGGTCTTCAAAAACGACTAAGATTTAAAGAAAGAGTGGATGAAAGTGTGAAAGAAAGATGGCACAAGTGTTGAACGGGATTTGATCAGAGATTGAATAAACGAACTTAGCAAAAACATAGCTAATATGTGTTTATTTATTCCCACCCTCTAATTACTATTTTTTCTTCCTCTCTCACTTCTTCTACCATTTTTTTCCTCTCCCTCCCCTACCTCCCTTTTTCCCTCTCTTTCTCCCCCCCCCCCATCTCTCCATTCCCATCCCATTATTTTCACAGTGTCAAAAATGTCCCTCTAAAATGAATTTTGGTTTATTTTCTTCCTTTCTTCGGTCATCTTTTTCTACGCTACTTTTAATTTTGTCCATCTCCCTTCTCCCTTAACGCTCCAACTTTGTTCCCTCTGTCTTCCTTCCTCCCCCCCTCCTGTTTTCCATCTTCTCCTTCCTCTTTTTCCGGGGTCAAAATTACTCTAAAATGAATTTTTGGTGATTATTTTTGTCTGTTGCCTTTTTCTTTCGAGTGCAATCTTTATTAACTAACGCATGACTTTTGATAATTTGTATTTCCATACTCCCATTGCTCCCTGAACGCTCCACACCAATTTCACTCTTCTTCTCTATCCCATTACCTTCTCTCACCCCCCTTTCTTACCAATCTTCATCCTCTCATCATTATATTTCAACGGCAGCAGGGTAAATGCACCGTTCTTTTTGGGGAAATGCTCCTTAAACTTTGGAAAAATGCTCCTTAGATGCGTTTGCCCGGTATAATGCAATCGGAGGTATTTACCTTCTGGTTAGCGCTTGCCGGTTGTTTTGTCGGGTCTTAAGTTTCTTCAAGATTGAATAGCGGAGCTTCGCTTCGCAATCTTCGAGGTAGTTTTGACGGGTTTAAATTTCATTTTGACGAGTCTTAATTTCGCTTTGACAAGTCTTAATTTCATTTTGACGACTCTTAAATTCAGAAACTTAAAACCCGTCAAAACTATACAATCTTGAAGAAACTGAAGACCCGGCAAGCGCTAACCAGAAGGTTAATACCTCCGATTGCATTATACCGGGCAAACGCATCTAAGGAGCATTTTTCCAAAGTTTAAGGAGCATTTCCCCAAAAAAAGGGATGCATTTTACCCTTTGCCGTTTCTTAGGTTCAAACTTTCTAGGGGCTCGGGATCACAATATAAACTCGTTAAAAAAAGCATTTTTACATGCAATCTTGCGCCACATAGTGACCGAATTCCGAACCATCTACCTTCCGGAAGTCCTTAGCCTTTTGAACAACTTTGCTGAGAGATGTTCACTTTTACATCCCTAATTCCAAACCACACTCCCCAACTTCCGGATACTCTTGACCTGAACAATTTTGCTGAAGTCAACATTTTTGCAGGTTATAAAGGTTTCCCGATATTGTTTCATAAATTCTACTATTCTTGGTGAGTCGATACTTTTCAGGGTGATGTAATATTCAAGTGTGTGTTGCAATACTTTTCGAAGGGAGTCGATACTATTGTCTGGTAGTGTATGTTAGAAAGGGACTTTGATCCGATCGACATTACTTTCCATTTTTCATTTTCAGTGAAAACGTGAGCTGAAAACTCCATTGTCAAATATTTGCCAGAGTGACTCTGTTTTGTTGTTTCACTCAGTTCCACCCATCCATCTTCTCAGTTCTTACCTCACAAGCGTCCATTATTCATTTCAATAAATAGATAAATCGAGTAGGATTATTACCAAAAGTATTGAAAATTTAACGGAATATTTTCATTTATATTGTTCAATGATGATGTAATCCTAATATTGGACATACAACTATTGTCAATATGTTAACAAATGTGAGAGGCGCTATATACAAAACATGGCTGGTCGTAAAACGTCAGAGGAATGTTTGATAAGTGAATTTTGATCGCAGCAATCATCGCAGCGATGGGCTCATAGTGACAGCGCGCTTTGACGATGAACAATAATATAAAAGGAAAAGAAGAAGAGTGCATATGTTGTCATCGAAATATGGCCGCCAGTCAGTTCCGAATCGACCATATCCGTCTTAAGCAAACCGGTACATTGGATGATGAGGGAAGCTCGCTTTATCTCTCTTATCCGCACTTGAGATGGTATACAATCGCGTCTCCAACTACATATTAAGTGTTATCTTCCACATACGTTAAATTCTCGGCTGTCTATAGTTGCTGAATATATGCCCGTTGCTCACTGCAGTTCAATTGACGTTCTTCTTGAAGTTGCTTCAAGAGAACTAAGGTGAGGAATGGAAATTTGAAAATTTTGTACGGGAGTGAGCTGATCATCTCAGAAGTGCCAAAGTTGCACTTGAGGTTCTTATTGACTGGATTGCCTTCGGCTTCTATCAATATCACACTGGAGTACGCACACAGTGAAGCTTCTGTTTTCTTCTGGGCTGGCGTTTTGCCTTCTAGAACTTCGTGTTCTGATGGACTTCTAAAATCATGAAAGCTCTCGGCTTTACTATATTAGCTCACTGAGCAAAGAAATCGAAAACAAATCAAAACGGCCCCTAACTGGTATCGATAGTGACTTACAGTTGAAACAGGCTTCGAATTAGCACAATCAGTAAGTTTGTTTAGTGGAAAATATTGAATCATAGACTGAGCACGATGACTTCTATCTAGGACCAAGGACTTAGTTTTTTAGATCTTACACCATATCGCACCACGAAGAGGTGATCTATTCGCAATATGGGAATTTTCAACTCCAAATTGTTGCAGAAGATTTTTAATCAAAACGGAAATAACATTAGAATTGCATATAATATACCACTAAACCAAAAAAAAAAAAACCTTACCAAACAATTACCCTCCCGGCAAGGATTTAAAACAGGGTGAAAACTAAACTGTTAGAAATTCGGAACTGAAGAAAACGAAAATAAGATAACACAATAAAATATAATTAAAAAAAAACTTCATTTTCATACTTTTATTCGCACGCTTTTCATATTCCACAGTATATCCAATAGTTTGGTTTCAAGTGTGTATTCTTACTTTTTGCTGTCCTAAAAAATCTAAATTATTTGCATTTTATGTATAAATAATAAATACATTAATACACGCTCATGCAAAACATACCACACCTACGCTCACGTCTTCCATTCAAATCTCATGATTGACCACTTTTACACCCTGGCTGTTCCCCCTTCATGCCCCTTAGTCTCTTCGTTATACCAGTTCTTCATTGCTGTTCTTGTTTAAATTTCCATATTTTAGTTCTATACCCATCGACTTGACTCATTGACGTAAAATCTTTTTTCTTAGTGAAACACTAATGAAAAAGAAATAAATACACAAGAGTTGTTAGCAACTCAAGTGACGTATGTACCTGTAAAACATAGAACTGAGTCTTTGTCAATGTTCGTCTGTGATTTACCTTTATTTGTATTACATTATTTAATTTTCATAGCAACTACACTTTCGCTAACAGTTTTCATTACGATTCACTTAGTACAAATGTTTTTGTTTTTATTCTTGCTTCGTATGTATTTGTATTACCATTTTCGAAATATTTTGTTTATCATAAAACTAGTAGACTATCGAAAACGACGAATGGCTTTTGTGTTATTCCTTCTTTCGTGTTGATTGTTTGTGTGTATGAATGTGATTGTATAATGTGTTTGTGTATGTTGTGTATGATTGTAAAGAATGTTATGCATAAGTTCAAATAAATAATTTAGATTCACAAATAAACTAAAAGAAAAGGGGCTGTTACTTTAAAAAACTAAAGAAAACTACACGCACCTAACCACGGTTCTATATGGTACACAACTAACTGATGATTCCCATTTTACGGGAAACAAAGGACAATCTCTGCTCTGCCGAGCTCCCGCTCAGCGGCATCCCATACTAACAGACTAACAACTAATTATTGTTTGTGTATTTGTTTTGTCCATATTGAATTACTACTAATTTATTGATCGTATAAATAAAGTTGTTTTTTTCTCTATCAATCACTAGTACTATATAAACAAGCTATCTAACAAACAAATTTGTTGTAGAACTAAAAATATAAGTGACAAACAAAAATTAAGATGTCAAAGAAATATCAAACAAAAAAGTCTCATTCAGCTACGCACTTCTGATCGTGCTACGTACTAGAATTTAGTATCCTGTTTGAGTTGGTTTCTCTTGGTTTTGTTTTACAAAATAGCCTAACACGAGAAGAGAGCTCTAGTAGCTCTTCTCACCTCACCGCCCACCATCAGAATCAGGATAAGTATTTTGTTTAAATGTTTATGTTATTTTGTTATTCTGAGATAAATGCACAGTAAAAAAAATCGATTCGACCACTGCTTCCATCGTGTTCGTTTTGGCTTACTTCTTCTTCTTCTGGTCTTTTTCGGCTTTCTTCTCGGCCTTCTTGATCAGTTTTTCCCGCTCCCGTCGGTCTTTTTCGTTCTGCTTGCGCTCCTTCTCGTTCAGCCGCCGCAGTTCCTTGATGTTACGCTTGAGATGTTTCTTGTCCTCACCGCCGACGGCCAGGATCTTGAAGTCCGGTTTCTCAAGCTGCAGCAGCGCTCCGCCCTCGACCGAGTGCTTCACGAAGGCTGGAATGTGCACCTCAAGACCGATGCCGAGCAACCACTGGCAGACCTGTCGAGGGGGAAAGAATGCAATGCGGTTAAAGATGGTTTGTTTACCTTTGTAATGGGGAATCTTACAGAGTACCATGAGATAAGGAAAAAGGCTCTTGGCAGGCCTACTACATTTTTGTGTGCGAAATCAAACATGAACGATTTTTATTTTATTTTATTTACACTCCTGCTACGGAACGGATCCCGTTCAGTTGTGAGCAATTGTCATTGGGAAACTAACGATTTACAATTCTCGATTACTTTTTCAAACAGACGATTTTGTAAACAAAGAGTAAGATTATAGGATTTTTCCTACAACAAAAGACAAAAAACATTAAGAGGCCGACAGGAAACATGTCCCAGTAAGTCACCGGATTGTCATATGGCAATCACACACTTTTCTGTGTATTCTTTGCACGACTTTCAGTCTCATTATTATTTATTTTCAATTGAAATCTTTAGAAGTATACCATTTTCGAAAACACGGTTCCGAAAATCCGGTTTTCCCGGAGACGAGTGCTGTCCATCGCTCAAATGAGACAATTTTGAGAAAGTGTTTACACCACTGGTAAATCCACCTATTATTACTTAAACATAATTCACCCCTTTCTTTTTCTCAATTTTTTTTTAATTTTTACCCTAAACACATTTATTTTATTGCCCCCCAAAAAAAGAGTACCAAATTTTCCGTAAAATAAACGTTTTACGGCACAGCACTAAGCTTTAGTAAAAATAATACCGAAATTTCAGTATTTTTCTTTGGAATGAACGGTCAGTTGAGAATCCAAATTGCTGAACCCATCAGTACTCTGAAATCCTGACTTTTGTTCAGGAATTATTGAAGCTAGTATTACACTGTTTGTCCGATAGCCAAATATTTGTCATAAAGGGTGTCCACGATGAAATTGCCACACACAAAATTGATTTGCAAAATTCGAGTTTTCATCCGATTGCCATCAAATTTTCAGGGATTGAGAAATAACTATTAAACTTCATTTTACCATTTTACTCGTATTCTATTGACAGTCCATACGCAAATGCCCGCACCTTGACCTTAACCCCGGCCATAAGATTCTGCACAACCTGTGAATCAACCGTTTTTTGCATGTAAACCCATACTTTCTTCAGTTCCTCGACTGTCTTCACTACCTTAGGTCGTTTAAGAAGGTGCTGCTTCATAATCGCCCAGTACTTCTCGATGGGGCGGAGCTCCGGAGTGTTGGGAGGGTTGAATATTTTCGGCACGAAATTGACCTTATTGTCCGCATACCACTTCAGCACGTCCTTGGAGTAGTGGCATGAGGCCAAATCCGGCCAGAAGATTGTTGGGACGTTGTGGGCCTTCAGGAGAGGAAGCAGCCGCCTCTGGAGGCACTCTTTTATGTACACCTGTCCGTTCATCGTGTCCTGGTTCACGAAAGGTGCACTCCGCTTCCCGCACGTGCAGATGGCTTGCCAAACCAGGAATTTCTTCGCAAATTTGGACATCTTCTGAGTGCGGACATGCTCCGGAACACTGAACTTATCCTTGGCCGTGAAAAACAGGTTGCCGGGGATCTGTTTGAAGTCGGCCTTCACATATGTTTCGTCGTCCATGATGCAGCATTCAACTTTCGTCAGCATGTTGAGGTACAACTTCCTGGCACGGATTTTGGCGGACTTGTTCTGCTTCTCGTCGCGCTTAGGGGCCTTTTGTACCTTGAACGTTCGAAGCCCAGCCTTAGTTTTGGCCTTCTGGACAAAACTTGGGCTTAGGTACAGCTTCTTAGCCACATCCCGAACGGAGGCGTTCGGATTTCGGTTGAAGGCCCCAACTACGCGGTTGTGATTTTTGGTGTTGTACGGAATACTTTTTCCTTCACTTCTGGGCTTCCGATCGGTGGTCAACCGTTCCTCGAACCGCTTAATCACTCGCGACACCGTGGAATTCGCGATTCCCAACGTTTTAGCGATGGAACGATGCGAGAGATCCTTGTTCTCGTGATGAATGCGCAAGATTTTATCACGCACGAGCTGTTCTTTCGACTCCATTTCCGCGAGTTTTGATCACAGGATTTTAAAACTTGCAGGATGTAAATAACGCACTATGAACTAAACCCACCCAAATTTTCATTAAATTCTACCCAACGGTTAAAAAGTTAGAGCAATTTCATAGTGTGGCAATTTCATCGTGGACACCCTTTAGGCAGATAGGCACCTGACCAACATCTATGATATCTGTCAGCTGTCTAGCTGCCTATGCCAAATTAACAGTACTACAAGCTTTACACACCAATTTTTTTATACTGAAGTCAGTAAAAGTTTTACTGACTTTCAAACAGCTGAGCGTTCAGTAAGCAGTTCAGTAAAAGTATTTTTACTGAACGATCGTCAAACTAGTGATGAACTCTCAACTGTCAATAATTACTGAACAACTCAGTAAGCAGTACCGAAGTTCAGTTAAATTAACAGAAAAAAACTGTGAAAATAGAAGCATTGTTAGCTACCAAAAAGTACTGAACACATCATCAATTAATACCGAAGTTCAGTAAAATTTACAAGAACGAATGTTAAATTGGGAATGCTGCAGAATTCTACAGTTGTTTCGGTAATTTCATTTTCTCTTCCTATCATGCAGATGGACAATGCAAAGGGAAACTTCCGTTTCTATATGAAATAAAAGCTGTTCAGTATCAGAATGCATGATAAAAAAATGAAGCGCCGAATAATTTTCCGTATATTGCCTTTATTATATGAAACTCGAAACATTAAGTTTCATAATCCTTTCAAATGGATTCTTTAACAAATTCAGGAATCGCACAAAAAAATGCAAATTATGTAATTGATACCCATTTTGTTGGAGTGCTAAAAATGAGAACATTTTGAAAACATTTGAACTGTACTTACCGAAAAGCTCCTTTACTTCGACATCCAAAACCTCTAGTTTAAAAGAATTCAAAATCTTATCTTAAACGGCTTTCACAGCTTTAGAACGCAAAATGAGAGAGGCTTGACAGTGTGATATGTACTGAAACGTTCAGTAAAAAACTCTTGTGATTTTTACATTTGGCGTCAGTATTTATTATGATTTACTGATAATTGGTAAAACATTTACTGAACAGCTAATGATCAATGACAGTTCATTAGTTTACAAAGTACTTTTGTAAAATAAATACAAACGTTCAGTGATATTTTCATACGAATTACCGAAAACTTGTAGTTTTTTTACAGATATCTATAAATTGAAGAAATTTAGCAGATCATTCAGTAGAAATTTGATTGTACCGATCAAAACCGTAAAAATTTTTACTGAACATCAAAACTAGAATTTGGTGTGTATATTTTTTAATTAAAAATATTTTTTTTTTTTTTATTATAAAAAATAAAAAAAAAAAAGACGCCACACTTTGTTTTTTTCCCCCCCGCCCCCACCCTTACACAAATTTTCCCTTTTTTTTTTTTCCCCCCCCTTCCCCCCCCCCACAACAACCACCCCCCCCCCCCTATATAAAAGAAAAAATTTTTATAAAAAAAAAAAAAAAAAAAAAAAAAAAAAAAAAAAATAATTTACAACAAAAAAATCTTCTTGCCCCCTATTATTATAATTAAAAAAAAAAATTAAAAATTTTTGGGAAAAACCCACTTTCAATACGTTAAATGAAAACTTTCAATCCATATTTTGAAGGAAACATATCGAAACTGAGCCAAAACTTTGTTTTTGGATTATTAATCACGTTTGGCATAACTGGAACACTGGAAAAAATTAACACAAAAGTTTTAAATTTTGGATCCTTTAATGGCCAATCGCATGTGTTTCTTATGGGAGTGGCGATAAGAGAAACACTTTTATGGCCAAGTGGTTTTAGAAATCTGAAATTTTAAGGAAAATGGATTATCTTTTGATTTCAGACCAAATTCTAAATCTTCGATAAATGGAGACACTATTTAAATGTGATCTACTAAACGAAAGGTGTCTTATGGCAATTTGCATCACCGATTGGCGCAATTTTCCATAAAGTGTACGGCATGTGCATACTGTGCCAGTAAAGCTTTTGAAAGGAAGGAATGACAGTCAAAATGCGCATCAAGTTTTGCACTTCTGCCATAAACATGCTTGAGGAGCTGGCTTCGATATTGGGACCGAATGAGGTGTCTTTTTTAAGTCAAGAAGATAAGGCTCGTGTTGCCATGGGTTTGACCGCAGCCAATAGGTAAGCGCCGATTGTAATGTACCTCGAGTATCGCGTATCCCTTCCGGATCATGATTTCATCGTTGCTCCTAAACGACGATCAAACCAGGGCAGCTTGGCTGTGGTGAGGCTGTCGGGTACACCGGACCAACGCACGTTGCAACTGCATTCTCCCATGGGATTTATTTCCTACGGGTATGCGAGCTGCCAGAATTTGATGAATTCATGCGGGATCAAGGAACCATCAGACCAGTAATCATAATCATCGTGAACGGCGGACCTGACGAGAACCTTCTTTATAAAATGGTCATCGATGTGGCGATCCATCACTTCCAGGAATTCAACCTAGATGCAATATTCTTTGCAACTAATGCTCCAGGACGCAGTGCATTCAATCACGCCGAACGCAGGATGGCTTCAATTTCTCGAGAGCTATCAGGTTTAATACTTCCCCATGATTATTACGGCTCACGTCTTGACAGCCAGCTCAAAACAACGGACCACAAACTGGAGGTAAAGAATTTTAAGTACGCAGGAGAAACACTGGCAGATGTGTGGAATGACCTAACCATCGACGGGCACCCAGTGAAAGCGGAATATATTGAATCTGGAAGCTCTCAAATGGATGAGTGGTTCGTTCGCCATGTGAGGACATCGCATTACTTTTTGCAAATAGTAAAATGCAACGACAGGAAATGCCGCAAGGAACCACGAAGCCGCTGTTCCTGAGTAATCCAGCAGCAGTTCATACCAGCTCCAGTTCCTCTTAGACAGACACCTGATGGTTTGAAAGCACCACGTCCAACACACACAAACATTACGTTTTCATTCCTGTTTGTTCGCAATTCTATTGATTTGGCAAAAATTCTTTCCAAATCACTTCTTGCATATATGCCGTAATATTAGGGGAGGAGCAAGTAGGAAGACGGAGGGAAACGTTAAGGGTGATTTCTCCTGAAATCTCAACATTTGAATACGTGATGTTGCCAAAAAGGTCGGCGTTTCGCAAAGTAACGTCCAGGAGGAGGGCCAAGACAGCAATGTTACACAGGAAAAGATAAATTCAAGGTGGATAATCGTTTCAAAAAGAAGAAAATGTCGAAATTCACATCGACATACCTCCTTTGGCTGCTCTGCACCTGTGGGAAGTGAAGTGAAATTTTCGTCACAACAACTGCCCTGAACGAAAACCAATCGAAACTTATTGGGATGAAGCGCGAACTCAGAAAGATTAAGAAGAAAGTAGCGGATGCAAATGACATGCGTAGGAAGTCGATAAGAAATGAGAAAAAGGTACCGGATACGACCGCGGGTGGATAGTCATGAAGAAAACGAATTTTTTTTTTTTGGCTCAGGAACACACTAGCACACCGGTCCCAAGCTCGGTCTCAAGCTTAATGATTCTAGAAAATAAGAAGAATGATTAGTAATTTCCATTTAATTCCAACTACCTTTATTGCTTATCTTGACAGATACGCGTATTTCGTCTACAATGTGCAGACTTCTTCAGTGTCGTGTACTAATACTCGACTGAAAGAAAACCTTCGCCACCTGCCGTATTTATCCTATTTTCTAAATACAAACACTTGTACCTACAGCTAACATTTCTGGTACCTAACCTATCCTGAGTCCAAAACAAATATTATGCTTGATATCTACCTCGCCTTTTCTTTATACCCAACCTGATTATTCCGTAGCAGCGGGTGTTCCACTGCGTCGGTTTTGATGTCGTTTGTGTATTAAGTTAAAGAACCATGTGTACCCGTTACCTTGGTCTTTGTTTAGTAGATTTGTGTTTAAACAAAGACCAAGGTAACGGGTACACATGGCTCTTTAACTTAATACCCAAACGACATCAAAACCGACGCAGTGGAACACCCGCTGCTACGGAATAATCAGGTTGGGTATAAAGAAAAGGCGAGGTAGATATCAAGCATAATATTTGTTTTGGACTCAGGATAGGTTAGGTACCAGAAATGTTAGCTGTAGGTACAAGTGTTTGTATTTAGAAAATAGGATAAATACGGCAGGTGGCGAAGGTTTTCTTTCAGTCGAGTATTAGTACACGACACTGAAGAAGTCTGCACATTGTAGACGAAATACGCGTATCTGTCAAGATAAGCAATAAAGGTAGTTGGAATTAAATGGAAATTACTAATCATTCTTCTTATTTTCTAGTTACAGGTATTCCACTAAACAGCTCACACTCTCCATAATTCTTAATGATTCGCCCCTAAGACCGTAACTCACACCAATACACTCTCAAATATTCTGTCAAAATAACATCGAATCAAAACAAAAACGAAGATACTTGTACCAAAAGGTACTGAGAAGCGCAAGAGTGCATGGCAAGGTGCAGACTGCAAGGTGTACTTCGAAGCTAGGGGTTCTACAACAGTGAACCAATTTTAAATCGCTAGTTGCATTGCACTTTGATTGTTGATACGACTGTACAAGCTCTTATGGATAACGTGAAGCGAAATTGTCGAGAATTTTACCAAACAACTACCACTAATTGATCCAATGTATGTAAACTGAGCTTAATTTGAAAAGCAGCAGGTGCTTTACAAATTTAACTGAGCTTATTTTTTTTTTTTTCACAAAATCATAATTTCTTACAAAGCGTCCTGTTTCACTGGAGCTGCTTGCTTGTTTGTTCTTACTGTTATTGTTAATCACTGTAAATTCATCCAACAGTGGTTCAAGACCTTCGTAATTAATGGTAACATTATGGTGTAAGTAATTTCAGTTTGGTATATGCACAATTTCATCAGCGAAATTCAATCATGTCTCAAAAGGCTTCCATAGTATTCTCCATTTAGCCGTTATTTTTCCAAACGCACATTCAACACATGTTCGTGCTCTTGTCTAGCGTCCATTAAATTTTCGTTTTCGGAATCAACTGTGATCGTGAATATGAATTGAAGAACATAGATCGGGATATGTTCTCCATCAATTGAATCAACACAATTCCGAAAGTGCCACTTCGTCCAATATTCATCAACTAGAGGTCGAAACAATTTGATCCGTTTCAGTTGCATGTAAATAAGCTAAAAAATTTCCCACAAAACACGGCATGTTTCCAGTACTACCTGAGCTACTGACAATCAACCAATACGGGACGAAAATCCAAGTGTTGTAAACGACGACCTGGGCCCTGTACTTGTATATTTCTGTTGCATAAAAATTCTACAAGTACAAAACTACAAGTCTAATATTACAAGCTAATTGAACTAATATTATTAGTAGAATTTACAAGCATTCGTTGCATAAACAAAATATGACAACAAATTATTAGCTTTCATTTGTACTTTTTCTACAAGTGGAGAACTTCTTGTAACATAATTTACAAGTTCGGATTTGTTTTCAATTTGTTATTTGTAAAGCAGCAATGTACCGTTTCAACATTCTAAGTGACTCAGACGATGAAGAAAGTAGTTCGAGGGAAACACGGAGGTGTCGTAGGGTGAAATATTACGCTCCACGAATAAATTTCAGTTTCCAATATGCAGCTGATTTTTACGAGTATTTCCGGATGACACCTGCAAAAGTGGAGCAAATATTTCGAGTAATCGGCCCTGATATTCAGCTTACTAATCGTGGAGGAGCCCTGCAGCCTTTCCAACAATTGTGTGTTACATTGTACTGGCTGGGTCAAGGAAACCAGTATCACGGTACCGGACTTACTCATGGAATTCGCAAATCAGCTGTAGGAAGGACAATACAACGCGTGGTTTCTGCAATCAACAGAAGATTATTGCAGAGCACAGTTTGTTGGCCGTCCAACATTTCAGGTGTAGTGGAACAATTTTACAGAATGGCTAGGTTCCCCAGCGTGATAGGAGTAATAGATGGATCCTTGATTCCAATCGATGCACCTACAATAAATGAAGAAGCGTTCGTTGACAGGAAGGGTTTTCACTCCATTAATTGCATGGTGGTTTGTGGACCAAATTTGGAGTTCTTTTACGTCAGTGCTAATTGGCCTGGAAGTGTGCATGACGCTAGAGTGTTACGTAGAAGCAGTTTATTTCGGCGTATGGAGGAAAGCAATATTTTTCCCAATGGAGTCATATTAGGAGATTCGGCATATCCATTAAAAGTTTGGTTAATGAAACCACTGCACAACGATCCAACAAATGAGGGTGAGCGTAATTATAACAGCAGACTGAAATCAACAAGACAAACAGTTGAGCGGACACTGGGACTATTAAAAGAAAAGTTTCCGTGCCTCAACCATCTTAGAGTAAATTCTCATTTTGCAGGTCAAATATTTAAGTGTTGTGTGACATTGTGCAACATAGCGCGGCAAAATGAAGAAGATGAAATCGACTTAGAAAATATTCCTTTTCATAATGAGGAGATTGATTCTGGATTGAATGAAGTTAACACAGATGTTAATGCTCAAAGACGACAAATACAAATTATTCAATCAATGTGCTAAACAAAACCTTTAGAGTTTCTTATAATAATAATATAAGTAATAATCGATATCAAAATTTGAAAAATACATGGACTTGACAATTTTGTGCACTATTTTTTAATCTTTTTTTTTTATTATCTATTCCCGCTCCAATTTTCTTTCTTACGCTTAAGGCAGTATTTATTTAGGAAGAACTGGATTATAAATAGAACAAACTAAATGTCATCAAACTCTTCGTCACTTTGACCATTATTTATAGAACATGGTAAGAGATACTCAACATCAGTAGGTTCATCCAAATTCATCTCGCTTGCTTCTCGGATTCCCAAGTTCTCTGTTAACTTTTATCTTGGCAAACCATGCTTGAGCTCAAAATTATAAATTTTTAAGCTCAATAAATAACTTTCCTTTGACATTTTCTCTACTTCGAGTGCTTTCAACTCTCGCTCTTTCTCAAGAATGTCTATTGTCAGCTGCAATATCAAACTGATTAGATCCGCATTTTCTGATAGACCATTGGTAGCTGATACTTCTGAAACATTGCGCTTTCTTTTCTTAGAGCTAGGTTGGCGAACCTTATCGTCAGTGTGAGATTCAGGAACTTCTTTCGAGGCTTTTGACGTACTAGGCTGGATGGCTTGTTGATAAAATTCCTCCTCCGCTGATTCCTCCAAACTTTCCGGAATTGCTAATCCCTCCAACACTGGCGATTCTTTGCCGAGTATGTCGTAAACAAGGATATCAACATCGTTCGTCCTAGCCTCAGGTCCACCACCGGTACCTGTTCTTCTGGAATTGTCCCATTTTTCCTAAATTTGAGACATCGGTTATGATTATTTTATAGTCAGTCAAATTTAATACACACCATAGACATTTTTCGGACATTTGGCCACCAAACATCCCGGACGTACAAAGAGTCTTTGCCATTGGGCAAAGCACCGATAGATTTAGCATATTCACCAATACTCGTCCACGGTTTGTTACGCTTTTCCTTCGTTAGCGTTGCTGAAAATGGTCCAAACAGCACCTCTTTTTGTTCTCGAATGCTATCTAAAACGCAAAGTTTTATTTTCCGCTGCTCCTCACGTTTATTGCCCTTTTTAGCAGACATTGTACAAACTTTCAGCGCTGCAACGTGCAGAATATAAACAATAACAATAACGTTTCGCGGTAAATTTTCTTCGATTTTTGACAGATGAATGAATCTATTCACTTGTAGTTCATGCGTTACTAATAATACAAGTGCTTGTATTATTAGGGAAATTGGGAGGTATTATGTTACGCAAAATATTAGTACTTGTAAATTTAGGACTTGTAACTTGTAACTTGTAGCTAATATTATTAGGTCGATTGTGCTACAGGGCCCTGGTAGCCAGGTACCTGCATGAGAAAATGTCACCCCCCTCTTTGGAAATGTTTTTGAATGTTGTAAAAAGCCTGTGCTTTCATTGCACCTATGCATACCTTCAACATCCACCTCGAAGATGAATGAGAGAGATTTGGAATTACTATCATGCGGAATTAATGAAATATGAATGTGTGATGATGCGCCGAGGGGGTGACAAAATTGGGTCATTAATGTAGTGCATTCATTTGTGCTTTGATGGTTGAAAATTCTAACTATGTTTTTTTTTTTAGGAAATATAGTACCTTAGGCTAACAACTAATCGTTCACAAAGAAGTATTGGTTCTGTATTTACCATATCCAACACGGAATCGAAAGTTTCTATGGTCATTCTAGTGTATGATCGAAACTTCTCCTGATATTTTCGCAGCTCCTGGTAAATTCGGCGATACTCTCCTTCTCTTTTTCTGTTTTAATTGATTGGATGAACAGGAAATTCCCTTTCCTTATTTGATATTTAATATTTATCTAAGCTGGAGACAAAACAAATGCAACTGATATCGATGTTTACATCAGTAGCTCGATCAGAAGCGCGATTGGCAGAAGCATTTAGTATGTCATAGCACGGTTTGCGCTTTTGTTCATTCAGCTTTCCAAAAGCAAAGCGCAACGTATCGATTCGTGATACGTCTTCGTTCGTTGGAGCAGCAGCCTCACTTTTGCTTCGTCGTCTATTCGTTCCGCGTTCTATGCATAGGGTTCTGGTAGAAACGTATACTTGAATAGTCGAAATCGCATTCTAGAACAGACTTTTTAGCTGCTGAAAAAATCCCTGACGCTGCTGCTGCTGCTGAAATTATTGTTTGGTGACAGCTTGCTGCGACTGGAGCTGCAGCAAAATCGAGCCTGCTGTGTGGAGCTCCACTGCTGCACTCCGAATTGCTGTCGCGCAAACTCCTGCTGAATGGACCCGGGTCCGTTGTTTCGAGGTGCTGATCCACCATTGAACTGTAAAAGCGCTTCTTCCTCGCGTTTCATTCGAATACAAAACTAAATTTCGCGAAAATAATGCGATCACCTGTGGATTCGTCGTCACTGTTGTGATCGTAATAAGAAGGGAAGGCAATTTCCGAATTGAAAATCTATGGCATAACGATCAAAACTAAAAAAAGCGTAGATGGCGCTTGTTCAAAATAATATCTGGTGTATTTTTTAGCAAAGTCATTTGTGATAAAAAAAAAAAGGAAGACAATTGATGACAATGATGAAGAAACTAAGAAATTTCATACAATTTATTAGAAAGCAGAACGTAATTCAAACATTCAAGTAGGTTTAAACATCGTAAATGTCGTTCGCTAAAAATGGTACAAAAAGAGCAGAACATCGTAGATAATGATGATGTTGTCAAATTTTCTGAATGGCAGATGGCAGAACGTATTATTCCATTTCAATTTTCGAAACGTTCGTTACATAACCTCACTTGGATTTGTCAATCATTCATTTGAACGATTTGAACTTACGAAATTTCCAATCCCTAATGTCACACTTGATCGCCAATACTTTTATTAAGCTTCACTCGTGACGGCGATTCGGATGACAGGCGAATCTGGCAACAATGAGGCTTGGTGATAGATCCTCGATATGAAGGCTAGTTGACTCTTTCAGGCATAATTCACACTCAATTTAGATAATTTTGTCGCATACACCCCTAGCCTTCTAACCCCATAACACCCAGTTTGATAATACTGATGTGATTACTCACAGGGCAATTCCCTTTGTAAAATTTCACGAATTCAAAAATCCGCTGATATCTTCAAAAATGGTCTACTAGTTTGCTGAAACTCTAGGGAAATGCCTCGGATGCAGGTGTCTTATCAAAAATTGGTAACGAAGCGTTTCTAGTATGACCGCTTGCTTCAAAAACTTCTGCTCTTATCAACTAAGACCCCAATTCTTGGAAAGCAGAATTGGAACTAAGATTTAACATACTATAATTGTTATATCTGTATTCTCCGTAAGTCGAGTAACGATTATGATGTAGAAGGAGATGCCCGCTCATCAAGATTTAAACTTAAACAACCCAAAGTCACAAGACACAAACTCACCTGCTCGTTGGACCACTCCTCGACGGGTCCACTCTTCCACTGGTGCGAGTCCCGGATGCGATCGCTCGAGAAGCTCGACGTCGATCCCGAGAGATCCAACGTCCGGCTCGGCGAGTACGCCCCCGGTGACGTTGAACCACTGGAGACACTCGACGGCGACGGTGGACCCTGCGATCCGGATCCGGATTGTGCCAGCTGCGAGGGCGTTTGCTGCGGCTGCTGCTGTTGCTGCCACGGACTGCTACTTCCTGGAGGAGATAGATTTTGGGGAAGAATGTGTTTCACTGCATCGTCCGCATTCCGAAAGGAGAAAGTGGAAAAGAAAGAAAAAACACCAAAAGAACTACAATTATCTTTTGGCTCTCGCTACTGGCAAATATGTATCACTGTTAGCGCCAAATTAATAAATGATGCATTAAACAACACCTATCGCTGGGTAGCTGATTTGAAAGGTTCCAAGATAAGTTGGATGCAAAATTTTGATCGAAGCAAAAAACGCACACTGAGAGAACACAACACGCAGATTGGGTCGAGTTTGGGTCTTACCTTTCGGTTGTGCTTCGTTGACGGCTTTCTTGATCTCTACTAGCAGATTCTGCGAGAGCGAAACGGCAGGGCTTACGTGTCGCTGATTGATTTCCGAGTAATCGTCACTCGAGTCCCGCGAGGAGCCATCATCCAGGGTTCGCCTTTCAGCCAGCCGTTCCTTCAGTTGCTCCGCTAACATCGGTGGCGTAATGCCCTTCAGTCCCTTAGGCCGTCTGGATGGATACATCCAACTTTCGCTCGACACACCGCTGTCCTTTAGCTTGTCGGTGGACGAGCCGAGATCGCTATCGTACGAGGAGGCATTCAGATCGGAACCATAGCTCGAATTGAGCTTGTTGTTGTCCGACGGGGGATTTCTGTAAATGTTCGGGATGGTTGTGTGCTGAGTTTGACCGGCATTGTGGTGGTGATCACCGCGGTCCTTGTTCACCTGAGCGTACACTGGAAGACCGGAATTCTCCTGACCGTTCTTCATATTGTTCAGTTGTCTGTTGATGATCTGAGGAGTGCTGTAGAGCCCGGTATACTCATGGGATATCGAGGTGGAATCGGTAATTTCCTCCTCGCTTTCGTCTAGCGCGCAATCGGAACCGCTATTGCTGTGGCTTTTCTTGCCGGGAAGGCTTCTTTTGGATAGACCTCCCCTCGCCACCAGATCACTTTTGCCCTTGTTCAACGAATTATCCAGCAATTCGTGCTGGGGAACGGCCGTGTCCAACTCGTCGTCCTTCTGGGTGGGAAGTTTTCTCTCAACGGTGGCTGTCTTTCCATCCTCACCTTCCCCGTCTGGCGATA
Organism: Aedes koreicus; assembly: GCA_024533555.2. NCBI lineage: Eukaryota > Metazoa > Arthropoda > Insecta > Diptera > Culicidae > Aedes > Aedes koreicus. The sequence continues at coordinate 549,442 of JAHHFK020003605.1, read as the reverse complement.
GGTCGGAAAATTCCGTATCGGACAGTTCGGTTACCAGCTTCTGGAAAACGGGCTTTGGTGGCTGCTTGCGAGTCATTTGCGGGGTCAGCTTCAGGCTGGTACTGTCGTAGGGCAGTATCACTGGAAATCCGGCCTTCCGTTGAGTTTCCTGCAGTTCCTGTTCCAGATGGATGACACGATCTTTTAGCTTCTTTACCAGCGCGTTGTACTCGGTGTCTTTTTCCTGGAGATGTTGCAGGTAATACTCTTGGAATTGGATCTGCAATCGAGGATTGATGTTGGTTAGATTGTGTTTAGGAAAGGAGAAAAACGATACTTGCCATATCCCGCTCTCGGTGCTGATAGTCCCGAAGAATCTTCTTGACCCGACCGTATTTCTTTTCCAACGTAGCGAACTGAGCCTGGCTTTGTTGCAGCATATTCTGGTAGTTGTTAGCCTCCTTCTTGATGTTGGCCAGCTCCCGTTCGGTTTGCTTCATGCGCTCGGCCAACAGTTCGGCCTCGTTGCAACTTTGCTGGTACTTGATGAGCTGTGTGGTTGTATTTATTTTTAATTTCGGAGAAAACAATAACGTCAGATGGTGTAAAGTTGCTTAAATTTAATTTTCGATTGAATAGGGAAAAAAAAACGAGAAAAATCCCACCATTTAAAAAAGAAGATTTCCACGGGGAGATTTAGGAGTTACTAAACATCGTGTGCAGTGGTCCTCGAGAACGTGACTTCTTGAACTGGTACTTACTCGGAAAAGTGTATTTTGTGTTCAACTCAATTTCAAAACATGAATTATATATGATAGTTATGACGGTGCCGTGTGTTGTGTTTCGATATTTTAAGTGAATGTTTATGAATGCATGGTAGAGGACATATCACAATTGACACCATAAAGAACAATCGCGAGGACAGTACAAGAAGGACAAATACGGTGATGTTGTGGGGTGGTGGAAAAACAAAACAGCTCAAATGCACACAACACACGTGTTTATGCAGAGGGAGGGGATTGGGATGCTTTCAGTTAGTACACGGGTGGTTCAAAAGAGGGATTAAGCTGTTACCTTGGTTTGAAAATAATCGGTATTGGGATTGTTAGAAAACGGTTCATCGATAGGATAGATAGAGACAGAAATAGAGTTACGACAGTTTTGTTGGCATAAAATTACACTTACCTGTTGTTTAAGGTTAAGGATATCGCCCTCATGCAGTGCAATGGTTTTAAGATTCTGGAAATTTTATATATTGCAGGGATTTTATTTCTCTCAGTACAATCACGATTTCATTTGATTTTTTAGGGGATATACAGGTGATAGGCGGTCAAATAGTCGATAATCGTAAGGGGCGTAGGATTGATTGGATGAGTATACGAGTCATTTGAATGTAGAATGGGGTTCGAATTAGACAGACTAGGTCAGCGTACAATGCGAAAAGGGGGATGCGCCAATGTTTGGAAGAATATTATAGCAGCCATTACATCATGCAAAAAATATTAATCAATTCACTTCAATGCGACTTAACAATACGGGCAAATTAATGGAATGTAAAAATCTTAGAAGCTTACCATAAGCGTTAAGATAAGATATTTCTAACGCTTGATGTAGAGTTTATTTACTATAATTTTCATTCTTCTCGATTCCAGGTACCATTTTTGCATAGTATTTGTAGTTTTATAGTTGCGCCTTTACCTACTGAGCTAAGGGAGGACCCAATTGTCCTATGTAATTATGCACAAATAGTCAAAACTCAGATCAATTTGTGCAACGCCAAATGTGAAGGTGTCTGTGGTGTCAAGACCATTCGACCCAAGAGGAAATACCTTATCGGAAGAATAATAGTTAAGGAATAATGCTAATTTCATCTATTGTTGAATCGCTCTGAAATAAACGTATTGTTCAGTCTTTGAACACATCCCAAGTTAACCACTTGTTCTCTTTTATCGTGACACATCAACTGGCGACGAGTGATGGAAATTTTAGAAACTAGCATTCAATAAGTGATTTATTAAAAATAAACAATTGGTAAAAGGGCTCATAATAATATAGTGATCTAACAGTACTCATGATAAAGTGATCTAATAGTGCTGCAAGTTTTCCAAATTTAAAACAGTTATTGGGAAACGATAAATCGTTCTGCTAGTGCGTGCGTTTCTGAAGAAAAAAAAAATAAGCCTAACAGTGAAAACGTTTAAGAAGCAATTTTTTTTAATTGAATACAGTATTCCTAAATTGCAAATAAAAACCTTAAATGTAATCTGGCGGGAATTTTCTGATAAATACGCCATCTTTGTGCTATTGTTTTTGAAAAGAGATTTTTGAAAAGATAACCATCTCAGTGTTCATCTATACGGTTGTAAAATTTGAGATACAATCTGAGTACAAATTTGTACTTTGTATTAAATTTGTAGTTGTTGTTGCTGCTGGTGAGAGTGAGGTATCTAGTTTGTAGTTGGCTGAGTTATTGCAAAATGAGCACATTTATTGGTAACATTGAGGCTTACGTGCCTGGTAGCTTTTTCTCCAACTATGCTGAAAGGCTGAAATTTGCATTTGATTTCAACAATATAAGTGAAGATAAAAGAATGTCTTGCTTTATAACTGTGGCGGGGGACCATGTTTTTGATGAATTGAAGTAGTTATATCCTGGCGTTGAAATAGCTACTTTAAATTATCAACAAATTATTGCCAAATAGAAGGAAAGATTTGACAAAAAAGATTCAGTTTTGATTCAGCATTATAAATTTTACACTCGTGTCCAAGGTTTCGGTGAATCGTCTGAGGATTTTATAATGGCACTTAAATTGCAAGCACAGCAGCGCGATTTTGGAACATTCAAGGACCGCAATGCTTTAATGGTTCAAATCTGTTCAAAGCGGCTTTCTATACTGTTGATATAAACCGGTTAAATCCGGAAATTGGTCTAATTTAAAATAATTCACTAGACGGCCCGTGAATTTGTTTACCAAAACGACCCAGTAATTTCTCGTGGAAGTACAGAGGTGTTCTCGGCTTCCAATAAAGTGAGTATAACGTCAACATATTTCTACCCTTTCCGGCCGGCGCCGGTATCACCTTGGTCTTGAATCAATAGTTTTTACACATTGACGATGTATGTTAAACCAAAGCATTATCCGTTGGTTCTCAGTGTAATTAAGGTAATTTGGTAATTGCGGAGTAGCAACCTCGTGCGGTTATCCATGATCATGATTGAGAACTTGTTTTTTTCTGTTGAATGGGCTATCAACAAACAAACAAAAATGGTCATAATACATAGAAACCGAATCTTAAAATAACCCAGTTGTTAGCTTCAAATTTCAAAAATAGTTCCTGTATCGCAGTTACAACTAGCCAGGTGTGATTGCAACTCTTTTTGGAGATGCTAAGGAATTGATGTTCCCTAATGATGTTCGCTAATTTTTAGAGTTTATTTCACCTGGAGAACATCCATTAAGAACGTCACGCTCTAAGGGGGAAGGGAGTTGTTCAAAATGTGGCGACGTTCGGACGATTGATGTCCATACGAAAAACGTGAAGGGAGGGGTGTTGAAAATGGACATTTTTGCGTGACGTATTAAATGGACGTTCCCCTACTACCGATGAATGATAAACGGAAACGGTATTTCTCTTTCTTAATAGTCATTTCTACAGTGCATCAATATCATATCACTCTTTTAAAAAAAAAATCGCGGAATTTCGCAGTATTTTTAAAAGAATCTCCGGGTTCTTTGAGGCTTTCACGGACATAGCGGAGAGTGTCCACCCTGATGAGTTTCAGACCAAGTCCGAAACGGGCCACTTCTCGTGGACAACTCCCGGACCACAATACTTTTATCTGACGTTTGTTCCGTACAAATCAGTTCACCGTTCACTGAGAAATACGCCCAACATTGTATCGTCACTGACATTTACACTTATACAAACGCATACAGCTATTTTGCTTTTTGATCGAGCTGTGCCAAACAGGAAATGACACTTAAGCTCTAAGTACAAAGTACTGACCTGTTCCTTAGTCAAATTACCGCGAAATGGAATGAAACTAGCTATGCCGATGACCAACACATAGACAAACGTGCACCATACACATTGGTTTCGAAAGCGCATTCAGTATTCAAGATGGTGCCATCTGAGATAGCACGCAGAAAATCTATCTTGCACAAATATCTTGGAAAATCCCAAGTCTACTGTTTGCTCCACCGCAAAATCGTTAATCGTTAATCATCTGTTACAGATGTGTTTCAACGTTCTAGACCCTCTTACTGTGGAAAGGAAAGCTGGAAGTAGTGGCGATCATGGAAAGCAACTTAAGGAAGAAGAAAATAGTCATTGCTGCTTGTCAGGCATACCCGAAGGTGTCAACACGAGCAGCTGCGAAAAAAAAAGGCAAATGTCAACAGGTTTTGTGCAGAAAGTGAAATCTAAGGCTGGAATGAAATCGTTCAATGCTCATACATATCCAGATCGTCACAGATCGTCACGCAAAGCAACGAAATTCTGTTTAACGCTTCGGAAAGCTTCATGAACAACTTCGCACAAAATTTCATTGTGTTATGATGGATGATGAAACATATTTCTGCTTCAAAAAGTTCAAATATCTCTTCGGGAAGCTGAATATCCGCCTGAAACGGAAGTACAAATTTTGTATGGCGCTTAAAAATATCTAGTTATTTGGCACCAATGGATGTTCGTGGATTCGCCCAAAAAACAATATTTCACAAAAAAGAGTGGTGCAAAATAGGGGTTGTGGTGTAACCCGCTGCTGTGTGAAATTGTTTGGCGCGAAGATGCTACAATTCGTTGGTTGCCTCCTTGTTTGCCGGATTACCCCTGTTAAAATTCATTATTTTTTTCTGTGAACAGGTACCTCAAAAAGCGTCTCTTACCTTTCCTGAGAAAACATGCGGCTCAATTCTTGTTCTGGTCAGATTTGCCCAGCTGCCATTACGCTAATGATACAATCGCTTAGCATGAGCAAGTATTTTTGTACTATCGAATTTTGGTGTGAACGGCTTTTAGGTTACCATTCATTCCATGCCTCCAACCAGCCTAACTGAACGATGAAGCAGATTCTAGTATAAATTATACGACCTAGTTCTGACAAAGTACAAAACATGCCTTCTAATGGACGACGAAACCTTTGTGGATTTCAGGCAGGTTCTCGGACAAAAGTTTAATATGGCCACTGCACGGGGTAAAGTTCCCAGCCAATTCAAGTTTGTTTTTTTCCGATAAACTATCTAGCAAGGATCGAGCAGCTGCGGGCTCAAACCAAGGTATTTAACGATAGTGTCTTAGCGAGAGTGCCTGGAAAAATTTATACTACCTTTTATTAAGGCGCACAAAGGTCCAGCGAAGTTCTGTGATTTGTTCAGCAACCACTATAGCCGAAAGGAGCTTAAGTGGTACCGCAACAATAACGTGAATTTCATCGACAAAGATATCAATTCGCCCAACTGCCCGTTTCCTACACTCATATTGCTAGAAGAATTTCTTTGCGAGAAGTAATGTGCTAGTAAACGTACAAAAAGGACGTTGAAGGCGAATTCAACCGCCGAAGAATCCTTAAAATGTGTATGAACAAATGCCGACTAAAAAAAAATCATGGGTGCTGCTGGACGGTGAAACATACATGAGAATGGTTTTCTGGCACCACCCTATAGCGACAACCCTGGAGTCCGTCGTTATACGTGTGCGCTGCAACTGTGAGCTCGTGAGAGGCGAAATGAGAAACAATGCCCGAGGTAGAAACAGACAATGGAGCTACGGAAGTTTCCAGTAAGCAGCTGCTTGAGCAAACAGTAAGCAGCTGCTTGGCGGAACAGAGCACCAAGTTGTTGCTTATTTTGGAACGCCACCAGCAGCTAATCCGCAACGGTCATCATCATCACCGAACAAAACTTGAAGAAATGCAGATCGCCTACACTTTCGACAACAGAACATCGGGCAAAAGCACCATCCGGTGAGCAGTTTCTTCTACTGTGCGAATTTGCTGGTGGAATACAGATCGGTGAACAGCAACATCACGGAACCTTTTACTTCACTGCAGCAAAGGTCTGAACCTGCTCGATCTGGATTTCATTAACGCTTTCGATTTCTGGACGAAGCCGTTGACAACCGGCTGTCATCAGGTAAATTGTTCCAATTTATTCCATTCAGACGACCGTACCTCGCCCGATTTCCCGATGTTTTCAGCGATTCCCTTGGACATGGCACGAGAACAAAGGTGAAATTGTACTTGAAACCCGATGCGCAACCGGTGTTCAAGCCGAAACGTCTGGGGCCGAAAGTAGATGAGGAGCTTGACAGACTGCAGCGAATGAATATCATCGAATCGGTGGACTATTCTGACTGAGCAGCTCCAAATGTCTCGGTTCAGAAGTCAGGAGGAAAAGTTCGAGTCTGCGCCAACTTTTCCACCGGATCGATCCTTATCATTTTCCACTACTCACACCTGAGGACATTTTCTCGAAGTTGTCGAGCAGCAATATGTTGAGCATCATCGATTTATCTGACACCTATCTTCAAGTCGAAGTGCATGACGGTTTGAAACAAATGCTAACAATTAACACTCACCGTGAGCTTTATCAGTTCAATAGCCTACCTTCTGGAGTTAAGTCGGCAACCGGAGCCTTCCAGTTAATGAGCGTTATTCCGAGAGTCGATGTAACTTTTGTCACTTCGTAAAGTGAGAAAAGTCACTCGCAGTGACGTGACTCTTTTCGGCAAAAAAGGGGAATTTCGAGTCGCTGTAAGTGACTTTTCTCACTTCACCAAGTGACAAAAGTATCTTCGACTCTCGAAATAACCCCCAATGAGTAAGATGATCGGCAAACTTGAACGTGTGGAAAACTTCCTGGATGATTTCCTGATCCACAGCTAGAACAAACAACAACATGATCGCATACTGGAGAAGCTTGTTACTAGCACCCAAGAGTACGAGTTCCATCTACGTCCGGATAAGTACAGTTTCTACAAGAACGAGATCGGGTTCTTAGGTTTCAACGTCAATGCCGATGGTATCAAACCTGATACTGAGAAGGTAGCTGCCATTTTGATGTGTACCGGTGTCAGCGAACTACGGTCATTTCTGGGTGCAGCAAATTTTCACGGCAAGTTAATCCAGGAAAGTCATCGAATTAGACAGCCACTAGATGACCTACTAAACAAGGATAGGAAATTTGTGTGGAGTAGTCAGTGCTAGAATGCGTTCGATAGCATCAAAAGCGGATTGCAATCCGATTTGTTGCTTACGCACTACAACCCAAACCTCGAACTAATCTTAGCAGGTGATGCTTTGAAAACTGGAACCGGCGCAGTCATTCTGCATCGCTTCGATGGTTATCGCTGAACCGAAATTCCGGTTTGCAGGTTGCAGACAGACCACCAATCACTACTTAAGCTGTTCGAGACTAAGAAAGGCATCCCACTAAACACTGCAAATCGCCTTTAACAGTGGGCTTTGTCGTTGCTTGGATTCGATTTCAACGTGGAGTACATCGCAACGGATAACCTTGGGTGTGCAGATGTAGTTTCTCGGCTGATAAGCAATCATCAGAAACCGGAGGAAGAGTACGTAATTGCTACAGTCAGTCTTGAAGAGGACAGCAACGCGAAGCTGAAAGAATGTCTCACATCGTTACCAGTCAACTTCAAGATGGTCAAAACAGCAACGAAGAAGGACGCCGTATTACAAAAGGTCATGGAATACAGCGCCAGCTCTTGACCGAACAGGAGTAGATCGGAACTTGAAAACTTTCCATTCTCGACGCGATTCTCTGTCTATAGTTAACGGATGCATAATTTTGAATGACCGTATAGTGATTCCGGAATGATATCATCAACGTAAATCATCTTTGAATGGACAAAGGCCTCGCTCGCAATGTAGTCTACTGGGCAAACATCGATGATGATATCGTTGTTGCATTTGTGCGAGAACTGTGAAGTCGTCACCTCACCATCAACCCCAACCATGGCCATGAGCAGATGGACCGTGGAAGAGGATTCACCAGGACTATGCAGGGGTTGTAGGGAAGTGGTTGTGGATTCATATTCGAAATACCCTGAGATTTTCCAGACAACTGCCTCAGCTACAATCAGATTTCTTCAGGAAACTTTCGCTAGGTATTGCAGAGACAATCGTCACAGACGGAATTGCTGGAATTCAAGAAGATGTTTGACCAGCTAGGAATCATCCACATTAGTACGGCACCATACCCCATCCTCAGTCGAATGGACAAACCGAACGCTTTGTCGAAAATCGTTGAGGAGGAAGAAGTTCCATCAGACGAAGCCCTTAAGCCGTTTCTACAAGTGTACCGTTCTACGCCACTTGCTGGAAAGGCACCGTCTGAAGAAATGTTGGATAGGCGACCCACGCGGACGACGTTGGATCTCTTACGGTCATCAGTGTTCAACGCTGTATCGGATCAGCATTCATCGAAGTTTACAGCGGGTTCAACAGTCAATGCGAAGCTATATCAGAATGCGGGTAAGTGAAGATGGGCTTCCGGAACTGTCTGCGACACCATTGGTAGCGTCAACTTCAATGTTCTGCTAGATCATCAGTCAGGTCGGAGAAAGCTTCTTCGATCACACATGAACCTCCTTCGACCCAAATTGTCAATCCGTCATCAGTGCCAGTGGCAGATTTCGATCTATGGGAGCATTCCTCATTTCAGCGGACCGCTTCATCAGGGCATACATCGGTGGGCGAACAGAAAACAGGTAATCTGCCGTTATTAGCATAACTGTCCCATGTATATAGGGAAACCCATAGAACATGGGACAATTATGCGTAGAACGGCAGTAATGCTAGCTACCATGAAGATGATGATGACAGTGCAGAATGTGACGAGTTCTTCCAAGCTACTAGTTCAACGATTTCCAACAAACCATCAATTCAACAACCAACAGTGAAATCTCCCAAGTAACGACAAGCCGGCCTCCCAAACGTTTGGAAGATTACATCGTTGGTTAGAAATAAAAGAGGGCGATGCTACCACCCTATAGCGACAACCCTGGAGTCCGTGGTTATACGAGTTCACCGTCATCTGTTAGCTCGTGACGAGACGAAACGAGAAAGAAAAGTTGTCGGTATAAAATTCCTTTCGATTCATGTTTAGTTCCAATATAAAAGTAGTGTTTAAATTACTGAAAACACAACAATTTCGAACAGCCCAGGTAAAATTTTGTTGTGGCCACATTTGTTTAAGATGTCCCAGCAAAAGATAAGTTTACTTTCCCTGTAAAATTTGAGCGAAAACCTATTATTTGGCTAGCAATTTGCAGCTGCTTGCGAAGCTACACGTTATCATGACAAACAAAAAGATGGTTCATTAAGAATTTGTAGAAAAAATATGACTTGCAAACCTTTCTTAAGGCCACATAAAAATTAGTAACATTTTGGCTACTGCGATGGTACCATGAGAACAAGGGGGAATACTTTCCTAAAAGTCTAAAGCTTCCAAATTGCCGTCAGTTTTGTCCAATTGAGCTGTATAATATGGAACATTAATTCCACACACATATTAAAGTAATGTATAACAGTGTTCACATTTTCAGAATCAAAGGTTTTATTTGTTTTACATTTTTGTTATGACGTCCTATGTGACATATTTCATTCCCCTTAACCGATAAATTTCTTGTAGCAACTTGAAAACTTCAATGAATACGACTGTAAATCGAAGAACAAACTGAAGAACTGTTACTAAATTAGACACATGCATGATGCGCAAGTAATTGACAAGTTTCTAGAAAAACCTCCGAAGAATTAAAATCGCTTTTTATAAAGCCATGCTCGAAAAAAAAAAACAAAATAAATCAAAACAAAAACCAAAAACAGCTTTTCCCACCCGATGATGGGTGGGTGGGAAATAAAAAAGAATCAAATTCACCTTACCGTCTTATTACGTAAAGTTACTGGATGATGGCTGTGTGTGATCCCGTGTTGCATTCGGGATTCAACTGTTCTACTTTTTTTTTTTTTTTTGCTATAAATATAACATCAAAAACCATGCAGCAACAGGAAACGATAGCGGAGTTTGATTGAACAATGCATTGATTGAAGCGATGGAAAAGTAAAACAAAATGATTGAAAACGGGGAAAAACTTAAAATCCGGTGAAAGTCATAATTTCGTCGAAACAATAGGTTATTTTCTGCTCGGTGCATTAAAATAGCAAAGCATTGTGCTGTTCATAATGTTTTTTTTTTCTCTTTGACAATATTTCAATGAAAGGTGAGGTTATTGGGACAGGAAATGGAATAGTATAGTCCAACACATAGATAAAGTTCACCGCATAAATAATAAATAAATCCATGTAGTGTGCTGAGGAGGCATTTAAAAACACGTAGTGTATGGATCAATTACCGCTTTATGCTGCCCAACATTCCAATGATGCGTTTATTTTTTATTTGCATTTAATATGGATGAGAAAAAGTAGAACGAGAAACGAGAAAAACAAAATGAGCACAGGAACGTATAACAAAACACACAGACGGAATTCTTCAGCAGCACCCCTAACCGCTGGGTTCACGAAAAGAAGCACATTGAAACTGATCTCTGATATTGCTCGGTTTGACATGACTACCGCCAAACGGGGTGACTTGCAACACTTTTTAGTTTTTCTGGTGTAGTACTCTGGGGTAATTTTAGTGAGTGTCCGTTCTCAAGAAATTAAAATATAAAAACAAATATGACATTTTGTAATTAACTAGAAAATATCAACACAATGGTTGTGGCAAGTAATCCCTCCAGCGGGGTGACTTGCGAAACTCTTGTAATTTGAATGTTCATAAACAAAACGTAGTTTAAAAAGAGCTTAATCACTGTAATTCGTGATTAGAGATTATTCTGACATATTCCAAGTGGATTCGGAAAAGACACTTTTTTCCTAAATTTGTGGAATGCTGTTTTTAGTTGTCCTCTCTAAATGTTGCCGGACGAGGTTTATAATATTTGATGACAATCAGAAGAAGAAATGTGTGCACCAGTTATTTCCTGTATATTGATTATCCTTCTTTACTTGACCATCCAGAAATCCTTCGTCGATCAATTTAAGATCGTTGGTTTGGAAAGGCATTTCCCTCTCTGCTGATAGTGTTGATAGTCAACACCGTTTGTCCACCCTAGGCTCTCTTTTCAGTTCCATCTGTCTTTAAGTAACACGAAAAATCAGCATACGAGCTGCTTCCGGATGGCGTCATGTAGATCACTGACTTGATTTAGGGTGTTAAAGAATGAAGTAGCAAGCTATCATTGATAATGATAATGCTAAAATGTAAACAAACATTTTTTAATGCTTAAGATAATTACACATCAACGTTTGCAAGTCACCACGCAGCTGGGCACATTTCGGGAATTTACTAATAAAGTATAAACTATGCACACATACCGACAACTATTGTTGTTTGAGTGTATTTACAATTTAATTCAACAAAAACTGCAAACCAACATTGATGTTGCAAGCAGTGCCGGTGAAAATCAATTCATCTGCACTCAAATGAGCTGAACATGAAGACAACCTTAACGGACAGACCAACTATCTTCGTGAATTTGAATTTTGAAATGACAGTATTCTCTCGACCAGAGCAACCGCTGAGTTTTGAAGTCATTATCTGGTTTTGTTCAGTCGGCGATGGATGTTCATTATTGCCTGTGCTGTTGTCAATATCAGTATTCAATTTCATCTATGTGGGGTGATTTTGAGTATCAAATGAAGAAACAATATTTGCTGTGTAATTTTTTAGGCTCAGATCGATAGGTTACAATTAATACAAGTTGTAATTATGATAATAGAGGGCAGTAAGACTCTGCGATTGATACTATTTGATTTTGGATTGAAAATGACTTTTTGATGTTTGATGATCACTTACGATTTTAACAAAGCTGGGCTGGAAACTCAAACTTTAATGAGTAAAGACTGTATTCGATGAAATTTGGACACACGCAATTCTTCGTAACTTTTTAGCGTGTGGGTAAAAATTATTGAAATTTTAACTGAATGTATTTCATTGTGTTGTGTCAATTGTGTAATGAGTTTCGTGAAAATCGGTCGAGTGATTTCAGTGATGGCTTCGAATGAAGAAATAGTGCGCCAACAAATTTTGGGCACTCACATCGAAAACCCAAACGCTTCTCATCGATGGATCGGAAAACAGCTCGGAATCGCACATTCAACCGTATCTCATGTGATCAAAACGTTCAAGGACCGTAAGACAACCAAGCGGAAAAATGGTAGTGGCAAAAAACGTGGCACATCAAATCCGGAGAAGGCCAGGATGGTATTGAACCAATTTAAGCGTTATCCCAACATTTCGATCAGGGATGTTGCGAAAAAGGCGAAAGTTTCAGTTTGTTTTGTGCAGAAAACAATGAAACGTTCTGGATTACATGTGTACAAGGTCCAGAAGGCACCGAATGGACGATGAGACCTACATTAAAGTCGACACCAAACAAATGCCAGGACAGGAACACTACGTCGCCACCTCTAAGTTGGCCGTTCCGGAGAGTGTACGGAAGAAGAAACTGTCGAAATTCGCCAAAAAATTCCTTGTCTGGCAAGCGATCTGCGGATGTGGCAAAATGAGTCAGCACTTCATCACCTCTGGGACCGTCAACGGACAAATCTACAAGGATGAAATCCACCAAAAATGACTTCTGCTCTTCTTGAGATCTCACGATGGCCCGACACTGTTTTGGCCGGATTTGGCATCTTGCCACTATGCCCGGCCCGTCTTAGACTGGTACAAAGATAATAATGTAGTTTTTGTACCAAAAAACGTCAACCCTCCAAACACTCCGGAACTTCGCCAAATTGAAAAATCTTGGGCAATCATGAAGGCAAAGCTCGTTAAAACTCCAAAACTGATAGAAGATGAACTTGACCTAAAGAAAGTGTGGTTAAAAGTAAGTAAGCAAGTCGGTCCTATCATTGCCCAAAATTTGATGAAAGGGGTCAAGGCAAAGGTGCGGGCATTTGGGTTGGGAGAAGAGGTTCAATAAACCAATGATGTCAAAACTTAACCATTTAGTAGTACTTTATTTCCAGAAAGTTTGAAAAGAATCGGGCTCAAGGAAAATTTTTGGTGACCTATTTTGTGTGTCCAAATTTCATCGAATACAGTCTTTAATTAAAAATCGACTAGTTATAGAAGCCGAATAATTTGTTCATCGCCCTTGTATTTAACATCTGAGAATTTTAATACAAATTTAATTCATCTGCACTGACTCGACATTCTTTTCATTGTGTACACCCAAAAATCAAATTCACATGAAAATATCCACTAGAAATTCACTTATCTGTCATGTGATTCAGGAAGTGGAAAACGCTTTGCAAAATCAAGTGAATCTTATGTGTCCAGTAAAATGTAAATGATTAGTCAAGTAGAATTTCTTTTCCTATGTGATATGCATGTAAAAGTCAATTATTTTAGTATTCGAAAATATCTACATGTGTTTCCGGTAGTAGCTAAGTGAAATATTTTTTCAGTGTATCATAGTAAGTGACAAAAACAGACACTGGTTGCAAGTCACCCCGTTTGACGGTACCATGAAACCACTACGCGTGGCTCATCAACGGTTTTCGTTTGTGAAGAGATTGACCGTGAGAGAAAAGAATTCGAAACAACAACAGGTGAACGCAAAAATGGCTAAAGCGGTTTCAGAACAGAGCAAAACCTGTCCTTCATGACTCAAGGGAAATTAATGATCTATATGGGTGAATGAATGCTGTTCCAACAGCTCGGAGTTTTGATTGATGAAAGGGACAATTCGAAGTGACACCAAGATCAAAAGCAAAGAAATTACCTCTTGCAGAATCCGTCGTAGCGATTCCACATCGCTGGAGCGGGCGGCTTCCGTTTCAAACAACGATTCGGCCGTCGCTCCCGTTGGGCTGACCGGTCCTTCCGACACGCTGGAATTAGCCGACACCGGTAGGGTGGAGTCTTCGGAGATTTCCGTATTCCGCCGGAGGTAGTCCTCCAGTTGGCGTTTGACCCGTTCCTCCTTTTCGCGATCCGCCTGCAAACTCTGGCGTATTAGCTGTGCGACTTCCGAATTTTCCGGGTCACGTTCCCGTCCGATCTGGAACCGCACCAGACCGGAAGTGTTGCGCAGTACCGAGGCGGCATATGCCTGCGTAACACCGACTAGACTCTTGCCATCGACTTCGATGATTTGATCGTTCACCTAAAAGAGCCGAGTGTTAAGTTTAATTGTGAAATGCCTAGAATTGATAAGAAATATACCTGTATCCTGCCATCGCGAGCCGCAGCACCATTATCGGTAATAGTTTTGACGAATATGCCGAGCTTCTCCAAACCAGCATCCGCACCCACACCCATTCCTGAAAATCAACCAGAGTTCAACAAAACCACAATCACCATCTATTCTACTCTACTCACCAATTATACTCAACCCCAAACCCTCCGGTCCTTTCATCAGTTCCACCGGGTAAACGTTCATCTTCTCCACTCGCTTCTCGAGTTCATACTCAGCGGATGCTGCCACCGGATCGACGTCCTCATTTCGCCGATCGTAATCGTTCACCGAAAACGTTGAAAACACCTGCATTGGATTGGTGCTGAACTTCACCTTGGTACTCTTCTTTATGACCCGGCAATCCTCTTCCTCGTCATCCCGGTCCGAATCCAGCAGTCCCGGTACCTCCATCCAAAAGTTGCCGTCCTCGAAGAAATGCACCCCATCCTGATTGACGAACACTTCCTTGCTCTTCACCGGCGGATATTCCGGAATGTAGAATCCGGAATTATTGCTCTCATCCGCCGAAACGTCCGCCTCCGCGTCGTTTGTCAATTGTTCTTCCTGTTTGCTCAGATTCAAGCTCTCGGTGGTGGTAACACTGGGCATCGAATCACCGGAAACGTACGAATCCTGCAGGATCGATGACGAATCCAGAATGGTTTGGTTTAGCAAATCGGTCGTATTGTTGCCGAGGCTGGTCTCCTCGAACTGACTAGTGGAATTGTTGCGGCTCGGCGGAGCCGGTGGTTCCAACCCATTGGAGGCGGCAGGGGCATGCGGTGGTGGAGGAGGCGGAGGCTTATCCCGGGGAGCGGTAGCTCCATTTTTGGCAGGTGCTTCAAGAACATCCTTCAGCCAGTCCGGTTCGTCCGTTGCCGAAGGTGGTGGTGTGGGATCCGCAATGGCAGCCACCGGAGGGGACGGTTGCGATGCATCATGCTGCTGTTCATCGTTACGGAACTCTTGCGGAGGACTTTGCAGGAGGTGTGGAAGTGGTGGCGGTGGTGTGGCTTGTTGGGCATCGGTTTCGGCTTTGGTTTTGTTGTTGAGCAGAATTTGCTCCACCTCACGGGCCTGTTCGTCCGAGAGGAGTGGCTGTTGCCTGTGGTGGAGGTGGTGGAGAATGCTGTTTGGTTAACGGGCATTTGAATGGAAAAATATATATATATCTGAGTAAGGCAGTCAAATAAAGTCATTGCAGCGAAGGGTGAATGCCCCTCTAATTCGGGTACGTTAGAAGCCTTAGTGTACCAATAGTTGTGTGTTACGGTATCGTGACTTTTAAGAAATGTTCGAGTATCCTGCGCATCACAGAACACTTGTTTCACCCAAACTTCTGGTTCAAATTTGAGCCAAATCGGTTAACATTTACCTATTATCAAAGAGGGTAGAAGTTTGTATGAGCAACATTAACAAAATATGTAAAGAAATGCCAAGGTACAGTTTTTCATCTAGGCTCAAAAGCGTTTTGAATACCGCAAGAAGAATTTGGAAAACCCAAGAGCCTTACAAAACTTATGAAAAAATCAATGTGTTCGTCATCTAGCATGACAGAAAACAGGTCTTTTGCAACCATCAGTCAAACATCACCTCAATAAACTGCTAAGGGAATGTCCTGTAAGTACGTCACAATGTTAGGATGGATGTAGGTTTTGGGAACTGTAACGATCCATACAAAAAATATTTGATGAAAACGATACGAAAAATATGTAATGTCCAATCAAAACACGCTCAGACTTAAGTGGTAAAATAACATAATTGCCCTTTGGAGATTCGACGGAGAAAGAAATGAAACTATTGTTGAGACGACCTGGACCCTACAAATCGAACCCATAAACACCTGGGCCGGGACCAACGAATTAATTTCCCTTCCGAAGGAAGACGTGATCAGAGATTTACAAATCATGAAAGAACTCTATTTGTAAATTGTAAACAAATAAAAGGAACTATGATTTTTAGACGACTTCTGCTGAGGGCTGGGACGAGTCGTTTAGTTTGAGTATGACTCGTTTCCTGTTAACTCATTTCACAATCCTAATTCAATAAAAATGAAATGTAGCGCATGTTTCTTTCAGCGATTTTGTCTAAAATATTATGTTGAAACTCTTATATCTACGGCGTTACGGTTACAGTTATGCATACTTGAGGACTGGAGCATTTATAGGCATTTAGTTTTTTTTGGTGTTCCTAACGCTCTCGTGCCATACAATTAAGAATACGAACAATGTAAGGCACAATTGTAGAAAAAATCGAGCAGCACGAGTTCATGAGACTCCATATTTTGAAATTAAGCTTCTGAAACGTACTGCCGACAAATGAGTTAAAGTGTGTGGTACGGTGGTAACGAGTGGTAACAGCTTTGCTTCTGCTCACGTTTCCAAGTGAATCTTACAAGAGATTATCATTGGATGATTCTCAGAGTTCAGCTCAGAGTTCAGCTAACTGTCTCGTTGAGCATTTTGGACGTAACATTCTGTTTTGGTGTTTCGGTGCGAATTTGTTTGGGTTATTAAGCAAATTCTGCTTCTGATTCCAATTGAAACATACTCAGATGTTTTACGAACCTTACTGAATATATTACTGCGCTCGGATTAAAGTATTGCGGGACGCTGTATAATTTTTGCTATATTTTATCTCTTTCTAAGTATTCCACCTCGATATTTCGACTGTACAGTTGCTGAAAGTTATACCCTAGTGCAATCTGCTGGTGATCACACATACTGATATGATTTTAAGATCTGCTGAAACTGAGTTTGCATCCTTCAAATAGCGACGAGATGGTTGCCGTAGTGAACCATGTCCTGTAGCCGCTTAAAAGACAATATTACATAAGCTGACGAGCAAACATTTCTCAGGATGTTGAGCAAATTCTATTTGGAATTCCGATTGAAATGTGCAGACATACTTGTGAATCTATATAAGCACTCTGAGCGATAAGGAATGAATGGAAGCAATTTTTTTCAGAGTAAAGTTGTCCAATAAATTATTGCACCGCTTACGATTGTCCATTACTACTCCTTCAAATGACTCAAAATAACCATTATTAAAACACAGTTTAGTTTGCATTGTTAACATCCTATAAATTTGGAGTTTTTAGGTTTTAAAATGCAAGTGAATCAGAAGAGCATTATCCCACCGAGCACTTATAAAACGATCCGGAATTGTGCATACCACAATATAAAGGGGTGCTCAAACGATTTTCTAAACGTTTCTAAACGATGGTCAACCCCAGAACTGGTGGAAAACAAGGAAAACAAAAAATGAGTAAATAAATTCAATCAAACACATCTTTTGTCGACTTGTTTCGGTTTCAGAAGACATGAACTTCGGTTTCAGTTGACATACATGTACATGAAATCTTTGTGAACAGTTAAAGTTTTAAAATGAATAACAAGAAGTAATCAGAAGTTCTAAAGTGAGTTCATGAGAATTCTGCTATTTTTGTTAAAAAAAATCAATAATTCCTAAGAAGATATTGGAAAAAAATTCTGGAAATAATCAATAGACGCTTTTTGAAAGAAAAAAATCGGAAGAAACCTGATAATAAGCATTAGAAGAATGCAACGAACAGTTCAAAATTCCTATGCAACATATAACGATGCGCATTGACAGATAATTTAATACGTAGGGAAGACAGTTTCCAGAAATTCTAGAAGAAATTCAAAAGTAGCTTTGCAAGACAAGCAAAGCAAGAATGTTGGATGAACTGAAGAAAGTTCAAGCTATTAAGGCCAAGATGTATTTTCAAGAAATTCACAATTCTTCCAAAAGCAGTTCACTGTTCTTCAGGAGGAATGAAAAACACAATCTATCTACAGAACTCCATTTGAAAAGTCGGTAAGACTTCAATAAAATTGCACCAAATTGTTACCAGCATATACCAGGATCAGACCTTAAAATCTTCAACATGGAATCTGATGGTTACAGTAAAAATATGATCCCCCTTGCAATCGCGAGGGAGTTTTGATAAAACCTGAAGGCACCCTTCACGAAGATCTACAGGAAGCGTCAATAAGATCGAATGTCTCTAGAAAATTCAAGAGATGTCCACATGTAAATAAAAAAGAACGCTAAGAAAATGAATGGAATGTTGGGGATTTTTATTTATTATCGTACAAATTGGGCAAGAGGGCCTCTGATTTTTATGAAACTTTGTCCACAACTAGCGTTTATGGATATATGAACGAAAAAATAATCCGGAGTGCTAGTTTTCCCGAAAAACCCCAATTGAAATTTTCACTCGATATCACTTATTCTAAAAATTCATAACCTAAGAACGGAGCATTGTAGAACAAATTTTTTCCCCTGATTTTTAGGAAATTTGCTCAAAAATAATAAAAAAATCTGTTAAAACTTTCAGAATTTTTTTTTAAGGAGGAAAACTGTAAGAAAAACCCTAATCAAGGAAAACTTCGAAATAAAAAACTGTCTCGTTTACCAACCTCTAGGTTTAAGGACATACACGACCGAGTCCTTTCCCAATATAAATTCTAGGTTAAAATAATTTTCCCTTCAAAATGTTTGAAACTAAAAATCACAGCTAAATCGAAAAAAATGGATTCAAATTGCTAACCAAAGGATGCTCCAAAGGAACAAGCTTTTGCTGAAAATATCATGCATTAAGTCTGAATACACAAATAGAAAATTTAACAGTATTCGGTAATTTTTTACCAAACTTTCAACAGCTGAACGTTCGGTAATCCGATTTACCGGATTTCGGGGAAATTTTACTGTATTCCAGTAAAAAAATTACCGGAACTTGTAAAATTTTATCGAAATTCGTTAAATGCCGAACACTGTAAAATTTTCTAAGTGTGTAGTATTTGAGATTTTTGCTAAAAAAAATGCGAAGTGATTTTGAAGTTGATGAAATTTTCACCATGGTGTATTTTTTTGTTCCTAGTCATAGCCAAAAAATTAACGGCCCGCACGCCTTTGCATTCCTAAATTCCAGTAGCCATTGTTTTCTTGGTTAATAATTCGAGTTGTCAAGTTTGTCCAAAGAAACCGCCAGGTACACAATTTGTTTAGGCATAGTTTTAAATTAAATTCACATACAAAAGTGTGTACAACGGAAATATAACATTAGTTGATCCAGAAATTCAACAAGTGCTCCATCAAGGCGTGTGTTTAAGATTATGTCATTAAAAAAATAAGCAAAATATCACATTACATTCCATTTTGTTGTAATCCGTTTAAAAGGTCTCAAAGCGGTTAACGCTAATGTGCCTTCGGTTACTCAAAATAATTTAGTTACGCTGCAGTCTAGAGGCATAGAATGGGTAGCAGATAAAATGAAACTACAGTCTTAAAAAAAAACTTGTAAATTTAAGTCTACTTGAATGCACATAAAAGGAGTCCATTAGATAGAAATTTGCATCTGTTCTTAAATTTACAAGTCCATAAAAACTGAAAATGATAATTTACATGACATGACGTTATAAAAAGTTGAGGTCCACAAACTTAAATTTTCCAAAGGCTGCTAATGTTGATGCAAATTCAAATGCTTTTTTGTGCCAGTTTCGATCCCAAGGATCTAGTTCATGTTACGGGCAGATATAATCAAATTTAAATCAAACAAAAGTTTTTGAGGGCTATGAATTGTAGTGGTAGAAATAAGCTCAATAATAAGCTCCTATATCTTCATTTGTTCCTTCATCTCCAAATGCTCGTGAACATTTAAAATTGAATAGCGCAAAACCTGATTGTAGACCTTCTCTAAAAAATATTCGAAGGGTGCTAGATGCTGTCGCCATGTTCAGATTAGTGCATATAATAAGCAAATGAACTCTGTGTGTTACGCTGCGTAACCACGTATAACTGAACAAAAAATTGAATTTGAAAACATTTCGTTTTTTATACTCCAAATTTTCTTTATTCCAAGACTGCACTTTTAATTATCGAGCATTAAATTTACGTAAATTTACGAGTAACGAAATTAGATTTCTTATGTCTTTTATGTAACACGAAGTAATTGTTTCATAATCCACCACGGAAAAGGACGAATTTGAACTTGTGACTTGTGATCTTGTTCCATGCGTCACGAATGCGTTAAAAATAGGTCAGATGTTGTTATAACACTAAATACAACGATCATGTAAATTTAAGGCTTTCATTACCCATTAATTCAGTCTATAGTAGTGGCTAATTTTCAGCGCTTCACGGAGGTAGATGTGAGGTTACCAAACATATTCCAGAAGCTGCTGAAAATGTAGCATCTGGAACGTGAATTTGAGCGTGAATGTATTTAATATTATTTTATTATTTTTCAACGTATTTTCGTGCAACAAGGATTACATCACTCGTAATATTCATTATTATTAAGAGTGTAGAATGGCTAATATTATTAATCCCCTTCTGCAGAAGGAAAATGCGTGGGACAAATTTTATCATCAATTTCGTATTATAGTCACAGAAAACTCCTTCATTTAGGAATAAGTTAACAAGAAAATAGAGTATGTGTCTCTTGATATATATTGTGTCCTAATATGCAGTGATGGGTCACATTTTTAATTATATCTCATAAAGTAATTGAGCTAGAAACGATATTTAACTAGCAAAACGTTGGCTCAGATAAGCTTAATAAGATGTTTGTTGTTATGAACCACGAAAAGTTAAACAAATTTATTTCGAAAGCCGAAAACTTCCGATGGATATGGATGTAATGTCGGTCTATAAGCATTATTTTGGGTCTATTCATAGATGCAACTTCGTTTCATCATTCAGGTTTATTTTTAGTAACAATCTTCGTAAAATTTATTTTTATTATTTTTTCAAGCTCTCGATTTTGAGCAATATTTGATTTAGTCAACACATAATTTCACAAGATTTTAAACAATTAAACAATGAAAATAAAGCTACTTTAAAACATCTGAATTATTTTCACATATCATTGATTCGTTATTCGATTTTAAAACATTGGAATTCCTACCAAATAGACACTGTATTACTTATGTTTTGGTTTGGATAAGAAATTTGAAAAACAACTAACCATATACTAATACATTTCTATTGAAATGTTAAGCAATACACACATTAAATGAATAATAATGAATAATTGATAACATAAGTTGAGAACATAAGAAAAAAATTTTTTCCTAATATTGGGTCTACGGAATTCTTGTGAAATCATGTTTCATGTTTCTATGTAAACATTTCATTTATTACGTGTGACTATTTTCTGTACATCTAGACTGCATTACTAGACAGGGTACGGGATGGGTCTTAAGCAGTTTATGCAGCACCTGGGACATTTGATGAAGCTGTATGTAATCTATAATTAGGACTGCCAATATTTAGACGTTAATCCCTCTGCTTATTTCTAATATATCGGAACATACGTTCAGCAACGAGCATTAGACTCTGAAAATTTCATTGCCTTGGAATAAAGTTGCCAATTGCAGGGACTTTCTCAAAGCATGCGGATTGATTTCCGATCAAGAAAATGTTTTCCTCAGCTCCGCAATCTGTACATAAACAAACAATATTGTATGAGTGCGATTCCGTGCATGTGTGCGAAGCCGAACTGAAATAGGCCACACGGTAAGCTTCCTTTACCCATTAATGGTCACGATTTATTATTATTGTTATTCCTCCTGTGGTAATTTTTACCCTTTTTCCGTAAAACGGCGTCTACCCATTTAAATGGGTAGATTTTATTGCATATGATAGAGATGATGGACAATATAATCATAAGCATAGATCAACCTCAAATGACAGGAAGAAACATGAAATAAATATTTTCAGATCATCTAAATAAAAAAAAAATAAAAACACAATTATCCACATCACATTCTACCAACCACCCCAAATGTGAGAGAGAGCTGATGAAGACATCCCAAGTAACAATTTTAGTTTTATTTCAGCCCTATAGCACTCCTCCCGGCTTTGTTGATAAAACTACATTCAAAACTCTTTTGTCTACCAGCACCTCCTCTATGCTTCTCTAAAGCCGAAATTTGTACGAAATGGCACACTCTATAGACGGTTGTGAAAACAAGTTAATAAAACCTTTATGAGAACATAAAGATTTTGAAATTGTTCTACTGAAAAATGTTACGACCACTTGAGAACCTTCATAAAACCTATTGGCTGCCATTAAAACCAGAATGTGGCCAGATGGCCACAGCTGTCAAACTTCACTGTGAAATCGAGGTTGGTTTTTGTTGTTCTGCTTTGTTCGATTCTCTGCTCTTCTGATTCATTTAGCAGTAATAAAAAAGGTCTAGTGTTGCGGGAAATTTTGTTTGATAGCAAAATATCCAAAACAAATTGTGTTTTCTACAGCGTATTATACTCCAAATTAAATGCGCATTTATTTTTATGGTGAATATTGGCACGATAAGAGCCGAAAATTAATGCGCCTCGGAAATTATGCGAATTTACAACAACATAAATCAAATAAAAACAAATATATTCGATAAATTAATTATGAATTTCCTGGAAAGTGCTTGGAATTTGGTGAGATTATCTAAAAAAATGCCGAAATTAGTCTCCGATCTGCAGTTTATTTGCATGCCATTGAAAATTTGATGCATTTATTTTTCCACATTTCAATTATTTCTTATATTTCAATATTGCGATTGGAAAAAAGCACAGTTTTGCCATAAAACCATTTTTTCTTCGCAATGACTATTATAAAACTATTTGGTCTCTAGGTGACTTCCTCCAATGCCAATTTGCCGTTTAATGCATTTACTGGAGGCAAATTGGTTTTTCAACTGACCATAATAAGATAAAATCAATGAATCCTAAAGCGGCATTTCAAAACAGCATTTTACGAGTTCATAAAGTCGAAATAAAACCTTTGATAGGAGTAAAAGGAATTTGAGAAACAAGGTTTTAAGATTGTTGTAAACAAGCTGCGTAGGTTCTCATAAACCTGACTAAAATATGGAGCCTATTGGCACCTTTTGGTGCCATAATAAAGCCAAATTGATTTCAAGCGGCTTTCATAACACTTTAATAAAAGTTAATAAAGCAGGATGGTGTTAGCAATGTTACTTGGACCCCCCCGGAACAACCCAACAAACAAACAAAACCCCAAAAAAAAAAAAAAAACAACCCCCACAAAAAAGAGAAAACCCGCAGTTTTTTTAAAGAAAAATTTTTAAAAAATATTAAAAAAAAAAAAAATAAAAGGAAAACAATTTTGATTTTATCAACAAAATTTTTCCCCTTAAAAAAGACTTAAAAAAAAAACAAAAAAAGATAGAGCTTATGATCGTATCTTTAGATAGAGCTTATGATCGTATCATTAAAAGTGAAATAATTTGGAAAATGTGGAAGTTTCAGATGTCTTGCCTAACAACTGGTTAAAACAGTCACCCCTGATTAAGCCGATCCCTAACCCATATCGATTAAATTTAGCCAAATTTAGGTCATTTGAAGATCTGAAGGTAATCTGTCAGCTTATCCAGTGAAATCATATAAGCTAAAAACTGTGGGAAAACGAAAATCTCACTCAAGTGTATGTCTATACTTTGATGAATTAAGTCTTAACTGCTTCAGAAAAAAAAAAACGATCATGTCAACATGATGTTTTGGATTGTTGCTGTATTTATGACATATTTGAGACATTGGCCGAAAGAAGGAGCTCGACTCCCGTTACCATATGTAAAAAAATATAAAAATTGATAAGATAAGCTTTTACTAGTGGAATTTAAAGGACTTTGCTGACGTTCACTAATGAATTTGAAAACGTGTTTCCGTTTTTTTTTTAAAAGGGAACAATTGAAGTGTTAGCCTAAATTTGCCTAGCTTTTCAATAACAATAGTGGTACAAATACGCTCGTAAGTGTTTTTCAAAGAGAGAAAAAATATGTTTTCCAAATATTGCCATGATTAGGAACATATTTTTTGGCTTTTCTTTGAAGTTTTCCTTCACTTTGAACATTTTGTTGAAAAGTTTTTTCAGATTATATTTTTCGTATTCGTAGTCTTCAAATTTACTAATAATTCAAATAAATTGTTCTACGATGCTCTGTTCTTGAGTTATATTTTTTTTAATAAGTGATGTCTAGGAAAATAGAAAAATTTCACCAGGAAAACTGGCAACACTAATAAGAAAAAAAAAAATGGTTATATATCCATAGACTGTATATGTGGAAAAATATCCATATAACCTGTACGATATTGAAAAAATCCCCTGAAGTAAAATATTTCATCCCAACTATTACTTACTTGCGCGAAGAGTCTTTCGCAACCATTTCAGCCCTATAAGGATGTTGAAATGAGAACGAATGTTTTAATCTGAGTTATGTTTTATATTTGGGAAAATAGTAAGTGGATTATTAGAATATACAGTAAAGGGGTGTTCTATTATGTAGGTCCGCTTTAATGTATGAATGGGGGATTTTTTTAAGTAGGTATGTGACAAGAAATTCACGACGTATAGAACTAAGGACTAGAACGAACAGCAAACTATTTGACTTTATTTTTTAAGATAGATACTAAAATACATTCCAGGTAAACAATAGTAAGAATGAAATGAATATGCAATGACAACATGGCTAATAAATGGGGTGATCTATACAAGTTATAAATATCTTCGAGAATATTTCATGCAACGGTATGCTTGAAATGGTTTCGGATATATGTAACTGTTCTAAATAAATAATAATAAATAATACAAGTCAAAAATCGCAAAAAGTGAAACTTTTTTCCTTATGCAAAACATTTAAGCTATACAGTGCCTTCGGTTGCATTGTTTGTACGGCTATTCTACATTATCTGGAAGCGTCAAAATTTTGCCATCCTACTGTATTAAAAAACATGCTATCTTTAGAGACATAGAGGAATGCTGACTTTAGCAAGGTTATACAAAATGTGAAGACTATTTTAAAGGAATGAAGCTATGTCCAATATTTTCGGAACTATGGAGTTCTTCTTGTGGTAGTTACTTAAACACTATTTTTTATACTTTTTATACTTAACTATTTTATATATCCATTGCATCAAGCATACTGCATTCTAGCAAATTACGATAGGCGTCAAATCACACTTTTTTTGTCAAAGACAATAAATCGCTAGAATAATTAATTAGAAAGCCATAGCCAACTTTATCTTTATTTTTGCTTAGCTTCATTAACTTATAGGCGATAGCGAGGTGAGCGGAAGAATATTATCAATACTTCTTTTTGAAGCTTGGCTCACGTATTATAAAGTTATGAAGGTTCCATTTGGTGCCCTCTGGCATATTTAAGTACGAAAAACTAATGTATTCTTAGTTCTTCATTCATTTTCTATATCTTTAGAAATTTTTGTACTTGTTTTGTATGTTTTACAATGCACCAGAAAATAACTAAGAAAGAAATAACAAGTATTTTTGTCAAAAACCATTTGTCTTTAAATAAATTAATTGAACAAACAAAATCAAATAACTTAAAAGTGATGGACAATACAATAAGACCAAAGCCCTATTTTCATTCAAAATGATCAAGTTTGGAGGATTGTCTTTCATTTTCCTGTTTAAGCTGGAAGTTTGGCTATAGCCTAGAAATTTCATCTGTAATTCATAATTTTCCATTCACTACTTACAGTTACAGATATCGCTTACGACACAGCAATAAGACCACCTTTTGGTTTACATACATTGATGAATTTTAATTATGATTTATAGAATACTGCCCATAAAAGCATATCTGTCCTATTTGTAAAAACAGCAAGACGAGAAAAACGCGTTTGAAACTTTATTTTTGTGTAGGCTTTTAAGGATGGGACAACCTAGTTTTGTCGTTGAAACGATATTTTCCGAACAAAACATGGTACTTTCAGTGAACAGTGCAAAGTATCGGTGACGAACAAAAGATTCCAACGAATAACTCTTTTTCGATAGAAAAAAAAGTCATATGGGACAGTTATGCTTTTATGGGTAGTATGATGATGTTAAAATTACCCGTACATCACAAATCAAAATTCATATTCTCAAATAGCATTATTTATTGAAATCAGAAAATATGGTCTTATTGTTTTGTCGTAAGCGGTGTCTGTAACTTTTAGAGTGGTGAATGATAAATTGTGGCCTTATTACAGATGAAAAGTCAGTATACTTTTAGACTATAGCCGAAATTTCAGCTCAATTGGTTCACGGGAAAATGAAAGACAAAAAAAACCACTACCGTGGGAAAACATGACCATTTTGTATGAAAATCGGAATTTGGTCTTATTGAATTGTCGGTCAGTGTATGTATGACAAGCTGAAGGAGAAAGTAAGTAAAACATGCCATATATTTCTGAACTTATTATATTAAACAAAAAATTTTTTGAAAAAAAAAAAGTTTTTTTATTTTTATAAAAATCTCTCACAGAAAAAAAAAAAAAACAAAAAAAAAAACAACAAATTTTAAAAAAAAAACAAAAAAGAACAAAAAAATATTGATTTTTTTGTTTTTGAAATACCGCCGGGGGCAAGAACCTCCTCCCTTTAAAAAAAAAACTTCAAAAAAATTGATTATACTATGATTTCACTCATTTCATGGTCCCCTATATGTTCATGCAGTTAAGCAAAAATAAAGAAAACATTTGTTATAACATTCTAATGTATGATTCTAGCTATTTATGATCTTCGACAAACACATGTGTTTTGGTGCCTATGATGACTGTGTAGAACATTGTATGTTTGAGAAATGGATATACAGGGTGTTAGGTTCCTTAGTGCAAATATTTTCAGGAACGATAGGGAATGATATTTGAAGAAAAAAATTGTTCCACGCATATGGTCAGATCTCAAAGTTTACGGAGTTATTGAACTTTTAATGTTTTGGTACATGTTAGTCTTAAATTGGCTGTAGCTAAAAAAGACACTAAATGATAATTACTCAAACAAAACTGTTATGTAGGAAATTTCTTTAGCTTTTGAATGAAGGAAGGAAAATAAGGAACCGAACCCCCCCAAAAAAAAAATTAAAAAAAAAAAAAAAAAAAAAAAGGCTCCATACCCCCCAAAAAACCAAAAACAGACATTTTTAATCCCCACCAAAATTGCTTTTTTTAACTTTTTTTCAAAACCACATTACTTTAACCCCCCAAAAAAAAAAAAATTTAATTTTTTTTATAAGTATAATAATAGATTTTTTTTTACCCCCCCACAAAAAAAAAAAAGCCCTTCCAAAAAAGCAACCGATAACACTTCTTGATAGAATGGAAACCCGACCACAAGGAAACAAAATTAATTCAGGTTTTGTTATACAGTTAAGCTGTTTTTATAACAGAGGTTGTTACAATTTAGATCGCGGATGTAGTTAAAATAACAGAAATTGTAACAAAAAATCCTCAAGATGTAACCAAATTAAAGCAAACTGTGATATAGATATAACATAAACAAAACAAACTTTGTAACAGTTTTGTTACGATGGAGCAAAATCATATCAACTATTGTTAGAATTAATCTATTTTTATTAACGCAGATTGTGCCTCCCAGGGCATTACAACTTAATCTGTTAAAAGTATATTATAATATTATCCAGATGAAATCGTCCTTAACAAATTTAGATCATAATGAGTTAGTCGTAACAAGGTTTGTTATGATTTTGTTATTATCATGTTATACTTTTCTGGTCGGGAAGGTTTTGCACAAGGAAAAAAGTTCCAGTATATGCCATTTTGGACTACAGTGAGGCAATATAATGTCAAATCAAATGTATCCGACCAGTAGATTACAACAAAATTGTATCTGAATAAATTTTTTTATAACAAAATTAGTTAAAAATAAAAAATTTAATTTTAAATTTGTTATTAGGATTTTTCGTTGGAAAAACGTATAATGAAACACATAATAATTATAATGAATCACAGTTCTATTTCTAATATGCTGTAACAAATTATGTAGCTGGTTTGTTCATTATTTCGTCAATGTTAAATACATTTTTCTCTCAGAGACTTTTTGAGATATCAATGAGCAATTTGAAAGCAAACACAGTGTGTCAAATTTAGAAATATGGTGAAAGGAAACTAGTCAACTCTCATTCTTTGTGAGTTCTTATACAGTAACAGCGAAAGCAGCTGTCACTACAAAAGAATCCTAAAAAAATGAAAGAGTTGACTTATTCCCTTTGATCACACCTCTAAATCTGGCACGTACGTGTGAACTCTAATCAAATTTAAAAATTAAATTAAATGTTATAATTCTAGACAAAATAGTCAGAAGGTCGAAAGTAACATTTGTAAACAATGACTTCTAGCGTATT
Organism: Aedes koreicus; assembly: GCA_024533555.2. Lineage (NCBI taxonomy): Eukaryota > Metazoa > Arthropoda > Insecta > Diptera > Culicidae > Aedes > Aedes koreicus. The sequence continues at coordinate 521,006 of JAHHFK020003605.1, read as the reverse complement.
TTTCTGGGATCTGCTTGCTCCCACAAACAAAATAGCACCAGAAACAGATACAGGAAGTTATTACCTTCCCGTCGGCAGTGGATATAGATGTTAGCAACCTGGCATTTCCAGGAAATTTACGTTTTAAGTCATTGTTTACAATTGTTACTTTCGACCTTTTGACGATTTTGTCTAGAATTTTAAAAAAAAAAAAATTTTTTTTATTATTTGGACAAAAATTTTTTTAAATTAATTTTATTTTCTTTTCTAAACACAATTTTTTTTTACATTTTTTTAAATCATAATATATTTTGTTACAATCTCGTTTACGTTAAGGAAGCTTTGTTATAATTTGTTAAAAATTTTTACCAACCGACCCATGATTATAGCAAATTTTGTTAGAAAAAACCCCTCCACTTATAAAAAAATTTTTTTTACCCCCTCCGGGAAAGTACCTCCAAAACAGAAAAAAATAGCGAAAGAATATGTCAGAACAAATCAAAATAGAGGATATAATCTAGACCAAACAAAGAAATTTATTTCAGTGTAGGAAATGTATCGAGAAGACTGACAACTCTCAAATTGTGTTACATAAACTCTTTTTTAAATGGTTTCAAAATAATAAAGAATCGCTTGCACAAGAATTTTTTTTTTTAATTTGGAGTTTAATTTCAAACTTCCGGATTTTTCCGAATATCATGTACTTTGCCACTTTATAACCTAGTGTCGTAGAAAGTAACTGTGTTTGACATAACTAACGTAGGAAAAAAGTTCATTAAATACTATTTTCTGAGTAGCAAAACTGAGTCGATTTTTTTTTCCTGCTTAAAAAATTTCATATCGATAATTGTACAAATTTTATCTCTGTAAATTTTATCTCGTGTAGTTCAAATTTCTAAACTACAAAAGATTCGGATTTCTCTCAACAGAAATTTTCTCGGAAAATTGATTTATTCTTTAATCCCTCAAATTTTTGTCCCTTCTCTTCTAGTCCTTCGAATTGTCGCCAAGTTGTCAGCCTTCTCAATACATTATTCACCCGAGCTTTACAGAATAGAAATTATTTGACTGCCCTGTTTATGAAATTGATTACAACAAAGAATAATAACAGGAAAACATCATAGAAATTACCTGATTTTGTACTCCAAAATACTACACACAACAGGCCGAACAGGAACATCAAACAACAAATGAGTATCATACAGTTGAACAATCAGCATACATGGTTTGGTTGATTCGATCGTGAATGTGTATGTATGTTTGTGAGTGAATGTGCGATTTTGTGTTGCATTCAGATTGCAGCAAGCACGCATGGTTGTGTCATCGTGATGTGATATGGTGGTGGATAAGATGATGATAACAGGGTGTGATGATCGTGGTTGGATAGCACAGGTGACAGGTTATGAAGATATGATAACACATGCAATTTATCCAAAACATAAGATAGATAGGCGTGGCAGCAGCGCAGTACACAGGGAGCAGCCAAGTTTAGTAGGTACATTCCGGAAACGATACAAGTGTCGTATAAAAGTGATTAGATTGGAGTAATAGTAGAACATTTAGCTTTTTCGTTGCTAATTACTTATCAACGCTAATGTGGTTATCACGAGAGAATATTCGAACCAATCGATTACAGCTTAATGAGCAATTTGGAGTGTGGCACGCCAGGAATGATGATAGTGGTGGATCCCGGAGCATCATTTTCGTGTAGCTCTGATTTACGACGAACACAGAATTTATGGCACGAACGACTGGTGAAAGCTGCAATGTTCTCCCGCCTAGCTTCCGTTCGCGCTTCCCGTTGTATAATTTATCGTAGTTTTTTGTTGTTCCACCGTTCTCTACAGCGACTTTATTGTTTGTTTTTGCCAAATTAGGTAAGAACGTGCCTTTATGAACTGAAACGATAATTGTTTGACCAACGAAATATTCAACACCTTATGAGTTCAGACCAGAACCGAATGAAAAAAAAATTAGAACAAGGTTGGCAAAATAAATTCTTTGCAGCTTCTTAACTGTATCGAGTTGTAGTCGAGTTAATTAATGTTACGTATACGCCGTGTCCGGATGAAAAATGTGTGCGCGTTCATTCGACTAATTTGGGATAATATTAGAAGATAAAATCCTTTGGTATTTAGGTCGCGTCGTGTGGTTCGCTCTGCTAATAAGCATCTGGCTAGAAGTTTCAGATCCACACGTGAGAAGAAGAGTATGAATATACAGCTTGGCGTCTTTGCATCCGCTACCAGCGCCATTCGCCGCCGTCATCGTCTGCATCAGTAGTTCGGTTTTGGATTTTATGAGGATTCAAGCTTTTCAGGACCATTGCAAGAAATATGTTATAAGGATTAACTGAAATTTGAAGCAAATATCGCTCGTGTTTCGCGACGCTCGCAATTCGACCCGATTTTTTTTCCCTATCATCATTCTTGCCCCTGCACACTCCCAAATGCAATCATTTAATCGAAACGAAACTAAGCAAATATTTGCTCTAGCAGCAACAACAGCAGAACAATTTAAAAAAAAAACACAGGCAGTGAAACAAATGCCGCCGCATACCTAACATGACGCGCAACTCGGCATAGGAACTCTAGCGAGGAGGCGGCCAAGTATGGGAGACATTCCTAGACAGATCACATACCTTGAGCTGAGCAGCCGCTCGGCTTCGTCCGCTGTCATCTCATCCGGCAGCACCAGGCTGTCGTGTTCGTTGTCACTGGCATCGGCATACTGTACGCCCTGCAGGTCAAGTGGTGGCCCCTCCGGAATGGGCGGTGGCCGCATAGATGCCAACGACGGTGGATCCGGCAGTGTTTTGTTACTGTAGTCGTCTTCGTACTCGGTCAGGGTGGGTCTGGTTGGATCCAGAATTGTCTGCGGACTGTGGTAGCCTTTCTCGCCTTCGCTTAGTTCATCGTAGTCCAGGATTTTAGCCTCGTCTTTCTCCAAGTCTATAAAGGCCAGCTCGCTGCTGGCAATGGTCGAGGATGAGTCCCCGGTAGCTTTCGGTACGATCGATGCGTAGAGCACACGATCCATTTCAGCCATCGGTAAGTCGTCTGCATCTATTTTGCTACCACCGTTACTGACGTACGTTTCCGGAAGCTGGTTGCCGTTAGTGTTGTAATGAGATCGTATATTGTTAATAGCGTTCCTACTCTCTACACTACTGGTTCCGTGGCCTAAGTCCAACGGTTGATTATTATTGTTGATGTTTGTGATAATACTGCTGCTGTTGGCACTTTGATAGCGATCTACCTCACCGTAGATTTCGTCGCACTCGGTCCCATCCGGACGTAATCGGTAGCCCAGATCGGCGTAGTTGAGTTGTTCGTCTTCGGCTGCAACCAGTGGTTCCAAGGCCGCTTCACCGTCTCGAGTGATGGCACCGGTGGCCACGTTGGCTGCTCGCCTCGGAGGAGATGCCGGCAGTTCCGGTGCTACGATATCGAAGTCGTAGGCCGGCTTGAGTTTGGCCCGGATCTCCGGCGATGGTTCGTTGAAGCCACCCTCGTCGGTGGTGGTACTACTGCTGATGATGCTTGGCGGGCGGGCTCCCAGTCCCGCCGCCGGTACCTTGAAGCAAATGCTCGTCGAAGCCTTCTTGCGCCGGGTAACGTGCTGGTCGTCGGTGTCTTCGGAACGGGAGGATTTTCCTGAAGGAAGAAAGCGAGAGAAAAAAGTGTGTGATTAGATATGTGTTAGAAGACATGAACAACATCTGATGGATTTTTTTTTAACTTGTTAGAAGCTGGTCCGAGTGTTGCACAGTGGGATAACGAAAAGGTTCGTTATTGTCTGCTGATCGAACAATAAGTTATAGCACAATATTTCCTTTGAGACAAATGTCAAGAATTTTATTCTCTATTTGTTAAATCGTTGCGTGCTTTTAAAGTGTGTGTTTAGAGCAAACTATGCCTTAAAATCACGTATTACCTAGAGTACTTCTCATATAAATTAAGTTTTGTTCCTCTTGCAATGCTGAAAAGTTCGTCAAGATTAATTTTGTTTCAAGTAATGATACTTGATGGACGCAGCGAACCAAAAATTAATGTTGGACCACACATCGAAAATCCAACATGGTCAGGTTCAAAAATCGCGAAGTCGTTGAAATTGGCTTAATCGACCGTGTGCAGCATTCTCAAACATTTCCGTGAGTGGTATACTATCGATCGGCAGGATAGTAGATAGCGTTGCAGTGGAACGAAGGATCGGAAGGTGCATTTGAAGATGTTGAGAACGATTAGGGCAAACCCTGGGCTGTCGGATTATGATAGCGCCAAGGAATTCAATTCAAGCACCATCAAAGGATTCGTCTGCGAGAAGGATTCCGATCTTTTCGGGCAGTAAGCAACCAAACAGGACACTGAAGCAGAATCTAGAGGCCAAAAGACGTGTCCGCAAGTGACACAATGAGCTTCTTACGAAGTAAGAAGCATAGATCCACATGGACGACGAAAGGCGCATGAAGCTGGATGCCCGGACAAAAGTTCTATAAAGTCACTGGTCGAGGTGATGCCCCTAGCAAATTCAAATTTGTTTTCCGACAAAATCACAAGAAAGCTTATGATCTGGCAAGATATTTGCAACTGCGAACAAAACAACCAGGTTTTCGTGACTATGGATTCCAAAATAAACACGCGGAAGATCTTGAAAAAATGTGGTCTTCCGTAAATTAAAGCTCACAATGGACCTGAAAAGTTTTGGCCTGGGAGACTATCCCGGCGTAGTGGTTAACATCCATACCTCACACCACACCATCACACCAAAGTCACGAGTTCAAATCTCACCCCCGGACAAGTCACGAAAATACCGGATCAAAAGGTATTTGAGTGACTACTAAAGCGGCTCAGTTGAACCAGCCCAGGGCTGAAAATCTCGATAATAAAGGAATAAACAAAAAAAAGCTTTGACCTGATTTGGCAAGCTCCATTGGTTAGCATTTTTTTGTTTTGATTTGTTTGGGATTTTTAGTCTCAAAAAACGTGAAGTGGTAATTAACCTAAACTATAGTAAATATGGAGAAAGGATTCTCACTTAACATTTTTATTCTACTTAACATTTTTATTTCATTATAATGGTTCCGTTTATTTGCGTTCAGATATTAAATGACTCAAGCTTTAACATGTCAAAATACCGAGTCAAAGACTCGACGTTCGCCTTGACAACATGTTTGAGACATGCTAGCAGATGTCAAACCTCCGCTACATCAGTGGGCGCCTCGACTAAGACTGCAAAAAAAAAAAAATCAGTAGTGTCCCAATAAAACTTAAGTTATTATACTTAAAATCTGAACGCACGGCTCATTTTAAACTAGCGCTCCTAGTGATCAGTTCTAGAATGTTTTGACGATAGTTTGTTTTGGACTTTCCATTTTTTGCTGAAAGTTTCATCACGATACGCGAATAATAATAATGAAATCCTTAGGTATAGGACCAAGTCTGCTCCGGTTGGTGCTAAAACGATGAGCTTGGACATCAATAGAAGCAAAGTTGTCAGAAGGCACGAAATGCGTCTACGTACTCTTATTTTTACCGGCTTCCTCAATCGTAGTTTTGGATGGATTTTATATTGTATTATTAAATAAGATACAATAATACATTTATTCTGTAAATTTCAAACTTCAGTCTCAATTTCAGTGAGCAAGATAAGGCGCTATAACCTTGGCAAATTATTGCCCGACTTTTGGTTCAAATTTCAAAAGTCCACCTACAGGCAAAAGGAGCATAAACTAATCTTTTTAGCATCGATGCTCCCAACGATAAAATACAAATTATCACATTATTTAACTCTATATGGAAGCGTTTGGTACGGGAGATCCACGCTTTCTTCCTTCCTTTGATACGAAGTAAAGGGTGTATTCGATAAAAATGGCACACAGAAAATCTTCTGTAACTTTTGAATCGTATGAGTAAAAAACCTAGAAATTTGAGTAGATCTTATCCATAGTGTATTATTTACATCTGCCAAGTTTCATAGTTATACATTCAGTAGTTCCAGTCATGTCGTCGAAACAAGAAATTGTCCGTGAGAAAATTTTGTGCACTCACAATCAAAATCCAGGGGCGTCCCACCGGTGGATTGCTAAAAGGCTTGGAATTGCAAATACAACTGTGTCTCGTGTAATAAGAACCTTCAAGGAGCGTCTGAGTGTCCAAAGGAAGGAAGGGACAGTAAAATGGCCAGGAAAGTCGTACAACAATTCAAGAACCGTCCAAACATGTCAATTCGAGATGTCGCTAAAATGTCTAAGGTGTCAGTCGGTTTTGTGCAGAAAACCATGAAGCGTGCTGGGTTACATGTTTACAAAGTGCAAAAAGCCCCAAACCGGAATGAAAAACAAAACATCACTGCGAAAACCCGCGCCCGGAAACTTTACACGAAGCTGCTCACCAAATCCGGTTGCATCGTGATGGATGACGAAACATACGTCAAGGCCGACTTCCGTCAACTTCCTGGGCAAGAATATTTCGTTGCCAAGTCGAAGTTCGATGTTCCGGAGGATGTTCGAAAGAAGAAACTATCGAAATTTGCAAAGAAGTTTCTAATCTGGCAGGCGATTTGCGGATGTGGTGAAATAAGTGCTCCCTTCATCACTTTCGGAACAATAAACGGTGCGATTTACACGGAAGAGTGCCTTAAGAAGCGTCTCTTGCCATTCATTAAGAAGCACAAAGGATCAACTCTGTTTTGGCCTGATCTAGCATCCTGCCACTACGTTCGAAACGTATTGGAGTGGTACCGAGCCAACGGAGTCAATTTTGTGCCAAAGGATATGAACCCACCAAATTCACCGGAACTTCGTCCAATTGAAAAATTCTGGGCAATTATGAAAACGGAACTTCGCAAACATCCCAAAACTATAAAAACAGAGCTAGAATTGAAGAAAATTTGAGTAAAAACAACAAAAACACTGGGAAAATCGGTTGAACAAAATTTGATGGGTGGAGTGAAAAGGAAGGTGCGGGCATTCGGGATGGGAGACGAAATTGAATAAAACAAATGTTGTAAATCAAAACTCATTAGTAGTTCCTTATTCCCTGAAAATTTCAAGAAAATCCGATAATCACCCGAGCAGAACACAAAAGCATATGAATACCTAATTTTGATCTTGATAACTGGCCTTGGTATTAAAGAGCTCAGATTAAGAGGTAAAATACCTAAGCTAAATACCTAAGAATTGCAAGCAAAATGTCTCTAGAATAACTAAACTTGATATTCCGGATACCTGAGTAAGTATCTGGCCACCTTAGAGGTATTATTTTGGTATTGTCTTACCTCAATTCGGTATTCGCATGACATTGTGGGAACAATTTTATGGTATTATACTCAGGTATTTTACCTCTTAATCTGAGCTCATAAATACCATGGCCAGTTATCAAGTTATTCGCTCCCAATTCCCATTACCAAATTGAGGTAAGACAATACCAAAATAGTACTTCTCAGGTATTCCCAGGTATCCGAAATAACAGATATTTTGCTTGCAATTCTTAGGTATTTGGTTTAGGTATTTTACCTCTTAATCTGGGCTCTTTAATACCAAGGCCAGTTATCAAGATCAAAATAAGGTATTCATATGCTGTTGTCTCCTGCTCGGGTAGCCTTGGTATTTAAGAGCACAGCATAAGAGGTAAAATACCTAGGCAAAATGTCTAAGAATCGCAAGCAAAATATCTCTCGAATAACAAAACTTCCCGAGCAGAAGCGAATAACTTGATAACTGGCCTTGGTATTTATGAGCTCAGATTAAGAGGTAAAATACCTGAGGATAATACCATCAATTTGTTCCCACAATGTCATACGAATACCGAATTGAGGTAAGACAATACCAAAATAATACTTCTAAGGTGACCAGATACTTACTCAGGTAACCGGAATATCAAGTTTAGTTATTCTAGATACATTTTGCTTGCAATTCTTAGGTATTTTGCTTAGGTATTTTACCTCTTAATCTGAGCTCTTTAATACCAAGGCCAGTTATCAAGATCAAAATTAGGTATTCATATGCTTTTGTGTTCTGCTCGGGTTGTTATTTGGGATACCTGGGAATACCTGAGAGGTCCAATTTTGGTATTGTCTTACCTCAATTTGGAACTCGCATAACATTGTGGGAACATTTTTATGGTATTATCCTCAGGTACTTTAGCTCTTATTCAGCGACCTTAAATACCAAGGCCAGTTATCAAGTTATTCGTTCCTGCTCGGGATGCTACGCAGTTGGCCTGGCCGGTGACAAAAAAAAATGATGCATTCAAGAAGTCGTTATTTTCCAGGATGCTTTCAAAAATTGGGGAGTTAGTGTGCGATTATATTAGATTATAAAGTTTCATCAGGATAAGCGCAGTTTCACCGTGAATATTTTCGGGAAATGAATCTCGAGGAATCCAAAACAAACTACCGTCAAAACATTCTAGAACTGACCACTAGGAGCGATAGTTTAAAATTCTCTGCATCTCTTTTGAGTAAGTGTTGAACTCACAATCCTTCGTATCAAGGACGCGTCCTGGATAATTCTAGATTGTTGGAGTGTGCATCACTTGACAGAATCAGAGAATAATCTCAAAATACTAATTTATTAATCTCAAAATACTCGAACAGGCTAGGGTATCCGTCACTGTGGAACTTACATTCGAGAAATAGCTTTGGACAGTATTGAGAACAATCAGGACTAACCCAGGACTTTTGTTGTTGTTGGTGTTGTTTCGTATTTACGTGACTTTCAGCATGAGTTGGCCTTCCACCTGGTTCGTCACGTCAGGGAGACGACCTGGACCCTAAATATCGAACCCATCAACACATGGGCCGGGACCAACGGATTTTACTCCCTTCCGAGGGAAGACGTGATCAGAAATGTTTCGTCTTAGAAAATCCCAACGGTGCCGACTGTAATTGATACCAGACAGACTGAGGTGAGAGGCAACCACGCTTATCACTAAACCACCGGCGCTAAACTCACTAAACAAATGTTAGTCAAACTACAGTCCGGATGATTCATCTGCGAGACGAGTACAAACTGGACCCTGACGCAGAACCTGGTAGCTAAAATGTGCACTCGAGAGTTGTATAGCAAGGTATTAACCAAATACTAAAGATGGTTACTCATGGACAACGAAGGTCGTGTAAAGAAGGATTTGAGTTAGCTTCCTAACATTAGCATTAGCATTATCGCACAAATTCGTAGATGGCACAAGCCCTAGCTGGTTGTAAGAGTGCTGTAGATATCTATGTTTCAATGGCAACAGTATTTTGAGATTAATTACTGATTCTATCAAGTGATACACACTCCAGTTGTTGTTGTTGTTCAATCAGACTAAGGCCGGTGTGGCCTCTGCTGTACACAGAAGTTGTTTCCATTGTAATCGGTCCATGGCTGTACCTCGCCAGCATCGCTGTCTGCGGAGGGTCCGCAGGTCGCCTTCTCCTTGATCAATCCACCTTGCTCGTTGCGCGCCTCTTCTTCTCGTACCTGTCGGTTCGTTTTCGAGAACCATTTAATTGGTTGGTAAATGACTGGACAATGCGTACCATTGGTACTTCGCGTACCTGCAGGTATAAAATAGATCCTACTGCGATCCTTAGCCTCTTGTCCAGTAACTCCTATCCCTACCTCCCGTGGTGCCGAGTGGGGTATGAGTAACCATAGGAAAGATCGGGTAACCAACCCCGGTGGGACCTTGGTCATATGCTGACAGGGAAGGGGGGCTGCCCCCTTCAAAGGGCGCAGTCTATCTGAGCGTCTGTTCTCCATGTTAGGGGCGGCTCAAAACAGCGTCTGTTCTCCATGTTAGGAGCGGCTGATCATCGTCCTCGTGCCAGCGTGGGACTCTAAACAGTGCTGTGCACGATGGTCCTCCGGCGAGACAGGGGGTTGGGGAAGGCCCAACAAGCCGCCCTTAAAAAATCAATGTTACAAATAATACAGAAGTTAATACGGACGATACACACCCCCACAAACCACAAATATACAGGACGCGCCCCTTATACGTAGGAGAGAGAGTTTATTTTTTTCTCAAAAGAGATGCAGAGAATTCTACGACCCCTCATTAGTGCCACGGGAAGGTTGGAATATGCCAGTAGGGAATGGACAGGTCTGGCATATAACCACAGAGAACAGACATCCAAGCTGGAGTGCCCTCCGTGTGAAAAATTTCTGTAACTGCCATTTTAAAATTACAGCTGGTTTTCGTTAGTTTTGGAAACCCGTATGTTGATGGCGCCACTTGCCCGCCTCGAGATTTGATCTGTCAATTTTAGTTTGGTGAAACCTAGACTAAGCGGCGTTGTTTTTTCCAACGGTTTGCTTTTAAAAATTTACACAGTAAATTGGAGAAAAAAATGTTCAAGCCTGGATGTCTGTTCTCTGTGATATAAGCCACGACATTCTGCTCGCTGAGCAGACACTACAGGATGGCAAAAGGTAAATGCACCCTTCTTTTTGGGGAAATGCTCCTTAAACTTTGGAAAAATGTTCCTTAGATGCGTTTGCCCGGTATAATGCAATCGGAGGTATTAACCTTCTGGTTAGCGCTTGCCGGGTGTATGAACTTCGAAATTTGTCACTCAGCATTACTATTTTTTATAATTCATAAGGTGCGGCTAAACGTCTAGCCTATATTCTTATTTTTTTCGATTTTCTGACCTAAAACTAAATGTTTGATAATCTTGAACATTGTATTAGGTGAAAATAAATTGGTTGGTTCCAAAACCAAAAAATATGAACAATGAATTAGTTAATTTTTTTAAAAACGAAGAAAAAATGGGATGCGGCTAAACGAATGTCTAGCACTGTATAACCAAGCTTACTTGTTGAAGAACATCAAATGCAAACTTACTCAGGCTGTGACAGTGAAAGTTTCAAAAGATGTTGACCAAGAACTTTAAGCAAATCGCACGTGAGATTTGCTTATCATTAAACGGTGTTTAGAGTTTTATGCTATTTCAAACTCAATTCAATATGGACGAAAAAAAAAGTCACAAGATTCCAATTGATATTCAACATTAAATTAATGATGATGTTATTTAAGCAGGAAATAATTTCTCATCACCATGAGACTCCAGGAATGGACAGTAATTTTTGCTAGAACAAAGATGTGAAGAGAAAGTATTGATAGTTCCGTTAGAGCACGGCAGGCAGTGCAAATTGAATAGAAGTAGTTTGAAATTGAGCGGAGGGCATTGTGAGGTAGTATTTCGAAGCAAGCACACAATATTTTACCACGCTACCTAATGCAGGAACGAATACCCCATCTTGCTCTTATCCATAATTATAGAAAATCAGACAACGTAGATGGCTGTTGTGAACTTTCAGAATTCAAAACCATAAAAGAAAATATCGAGAAAACGAGCATTAGCCTAATATAAACAACAAAACTAGGTAGCTCGGGTTAACTTGCAAATGTTATATCGTATGACCTACGACTTTTTTTCGATTAATATTAGAGAAACCCAATTGAAATAAAAAGAATATACAAAATGAAATTATATGCATCCGAAGAAAAAGAAAATTTAAGTAAAGGCGAAAATTTACTACTTTACCCCATGCCCTTTCGCTCAAATTTCAATACTTCTATTCTATTTCCAACCTACTTTACACTGACGGAAATTTCAACACTTTCTCTTCATATCTTTTATTCTAGCAAACATTACTGTCCACGCTTGGTGCCTCATGGTGATGAGCGAAACATCTCCTTCTACATCATAATCGTTACTCCACGCACGGAGTAAAAATAACAATTAGAGTGTGTGAAGAAAGTCGTTGAAATATTTATGAATACACAATACAAAAACAAAACTTAAGGCAGTAAATGCTGGCATCAAACGGAGACTCACTTTTTCCATTAGCTAAAAGTTATCAAAACATCAATGTAATATATTCCCAAACCCTTTTTATTTCTGAATCAAAGTAACATCAATTACATCTTCAGTGAATGTAGCCCTTCTCTTCCATCTCCAGGCTCAACTTCTTCTCCAAATAGCCCAACATGAAGGCCCTCCTCTGAATATGGTTGTAACCATCCAACTCGCGGCCCATCGACTTGTTGGCCATGCACGCTTCAAACTCCAGCAGTAGATTATCCAGATATACATCATCTCCAGCAGCCGCCTGTCCGGCCAATTCTTTTCTCATGGCCACCAACAGCCGCTCGCTGTACTCGCCGGTTCCATCGCTCTCGTCCAACTCACGAACCTCGTCCTGTTGGCCCATGAACTGCTGGAACGCTTCTTCGATTTCCTTATCGAACTCCGCCAGAAGCAAAGGTTTGCCTGATCCCATCTCAAACCATCGAGGTTTTTCACCTTCGTCCGCCACGGAAATGGCCAAATATGCGCAGATTCCCCTTCCTTCCTCCAGCTGTTTCGAACAAAAATAACTGGAAAAGTCTTTCGCTGTACCTGCTTCACCCTCCGCCGCTACGGCTGCTTCCGTTTCGAATGCCTTCAGCCAGGGAGGTTCATCCAGGTTAGACGGTACAATGGGTTGCGGTAGAGGTACCAACGATCCGGGCGGAGGTTTTGAGAGAAATGGCTCCAACAAGATTCCCGATTGGATGCATGTGACCAGCTTTACCAGATAGAGATTCCTCAGCCGCTTGTTGTCGATTCCGCGGTAGATTTCAAGACAAAGCTTTTCGAACCAGGACTCAATCAAACCTTGCTCGACCGGTCGGTTCTGGAATAGATGAATACTACTCCGGGCAAAATTTAGAATGAACAGAAAATCTTCATCCAACTTGAACTCCAATGATGGTTCTGCCATTATTTTCTTGACAGCCGTCTACTAAATCAAACAAAGAAATATACACTGGCCTACTTGGGTCCAGTCGAATGCTTACCTTTACAATCAATGCAGAAGCGTCGAATGCTGAGGCACATGTTGGTGGAAGTTTTTCTACCGGTTAGGAAAACTCCGACAAATCACTCTCTTTCTCACACAGCAGGTGACATTTCGTCCCTGCCAATTGTTCTGGACATAACTGATGCGATGACCGAACTCTGTACGCAACTAATCCATCAACTCTCAAACCGAACGATGGACACGTGACCACTGTCGACAGTTTCGTCGATTGTAAACCACCACAATGGCCAATGCCGCCTAGTAATATTACTTCACCGAGGTTCGAGTTTCGCTTTCATTGTTCTTTCTTCTTGGAGTTGGTGAAATTCTCTTTTGTTTTCTTTTGTTCTCTTTTTTTTTCAACACTGACTATTTGTAGCCCCCGTTAATGCCCTGTTACAAATGGACTATTTCAATTAGTGGGAGCCGTCGTTGTCGTCGTCATCCAATGGATAGTCAACTTGACATGGAGACGACAAATAGGAAGGGTCAGTTACGATGTATAGGTACGAGTCGGCAGGGCGCGTGGTTTGCAGCAAATCGCTATTATGTGTTAATCTAATTAACGCTTCTTCTGTATAGAGGTCTGTTGTTGATTGCGCTGCTTTTGACTTATTGTTTGAAGTGATAAAATTATGCATAATGTGAAGCTGTGAAGCAAACCGGTTAAACGTTGACACCTGATTGACGAAATGGTTTACGATGCTGACGGGTTGTTGAAAATTAATGTTATTGAATAAGAAATTTCCTTGATTTTCTTCGTAGGTGGATGGCACTGATTCCATATGGAATCAAATATTATTCAAAAAAGGTTATAACATACACGTTGAATCATCTCAGGAAAAAACGCAGCGTCGCATACGATCGGAGAAATAAGCCAATGTCAAGTACGGCTATGATTAATTTTTTTTAATTTTTTTTTATCAACGAGGTTCTTAAAATAGGACTGATTGTCAGAAGAAAAAAACGAAAGCGACATCAATTGACAAAGGCGATGACGAACTTTGCACTTTTTTAAAAATGTTCGTCGTAAATGTCTCGTAGCACCATCTCATTTGGGATTGAAACCTATCAATGAATGATTAGGTTGATAATCCAATGAAAAATTCGTTTCATTCCCGTAGGATGTATGCAGATCGCTACAAAATGAATCATGAAGCGTCACAAATGATATTGATAGACTCGGCATTCATTGAAAAAAAAAACACGAAATCATCACCACACTCGGTGAGAAGAAATAATAATAAACTACCCGAACTGTGTACGAGATGATGTCAACCGCGTCAAATGTCTGCCCCGATTCGTCGTCCTCCGAGAAGATCTAACCAAATCCCAAACCTAGCACATTGCGAATTGCAAGAACGGACGACTGACTGTTCTGCCTTTTGAGAGGTGTCTTAACTCTTGACCAAGGCACAAACACGCTTACACCACAGACACGGTGTATTTCGTGCCTTTTGTTATTTTTATAAATCGGTTTTGCCAGCGCCACACGACAATCCGAAACAACAACAAAAAGAACGTAAATTTTCGCTTTCGAAACTGCTCAAGTGGCAGCCGAAAAAAAAAATGCTTCTCGGATTACGCCTACTATACGTACTGGTTGCCAAAATGGGAAATGTGGTGGCGGATCAGGTTTTCACCGACGAACGCCAACCAGCCTATGTCAACTTGGTCAAGTGCTGTGTGAATGTTTAGTCTAGATCTAGAAAGCAGCGTTTGGCATAAAAGTTTTGGATATCCAAGCAGTGGGGTGAACGATTTCGGTTGGACCTTTTTTACAGTCTTGCTTAGTCCATACAATAGTTGAAAACAAAACACACTTGTGTGAGCTAGCTGCTATCACGGAGAAGTGCTTTCGTTTTCTTCTGCAATTCACGCTTGTTTTGTAAGAACTTCTCCGATCATTCGGATTTTGATATTTCCAGAAGGGGTCCACTTCTTCTTATTCTTGATTTAGGTAGCCTTAGTGTGCTGGAAGGAGGAACCTCCACCCTTCATATTGCATTCATCAACAGAGCCGAGATCAACGCCTCTGAAAAATCTCGCCCGCAAAAGAAGTCCACTTTTTAGCTCATTTACCATAATGATGGGCTCATTTAAGAACAAGAACAAAATTTAATTAACATTTTAAATTAGTTTAGGCAGTATATTGAAGTATTTGATAAAATTCTAAATGGCTCTAATTTGGGTCAATGGACCTAGAGTTGGATCTATCGATAAAAATTGCATTTGTAATATAAAAGTTTGAAGAACTGCTAAACTCACAATCTCAATATAAGGCCTGTACTCGAAAAAAATGCACCATTTTTTATCCGTGTGTAACTTTTTTGTCCATGGGTAAAAATTGATGAAAATCTGGGTATAACTAGTTTGAATTGTTTACATGTGCAAAATTTCATAACAATCGGTTCAGTGGTTATTGAGATGTCATCGAAACAAGAAGAAAATCGCTGGAGAATTTTGCGCGCCGTCATGGAAAATCCGACTGCGACCATGAGATGGATCGGAAGACAACTGGGAATCACCCATACAACTGTGTCTCGGGTGGTAAAATCGTTTAAGGAGTCCCAGACGACCGAGCGGCGGGCTGAAAGTGGAGGAAAATCGAAGACAGCTGACAAGACAGCTTGGATTATTTCAAGTGTAATCCGAACCTTTCGATTCGCGACGCGGCTCTGAAGGCAAAGTGTTCCGCCTGGTTCGTTCAGCAAACCATGAAACGATCTGGGCTTCGTGTATTTAAGGTCCGCAAGGCACCGAACCGGCGTGATCAACAAACGGCGGCCAAGTCCCGGGCAAGGAAGCTGTATCGAGAGTGGTTAACGAAACCGATGTGTGTGGTTATGGATGACGAATTCACATCAAGGCAGACGCAAAACAGATACCGGGGCTGGAGTTCTACGTTGCCAAATCACGGTTTGATGTTCCGGAAGACATAAAGAAGAAGAAAGTGGACAAATTCGCCAAAAAGTACTTGCTCTGGCAGGCCATATTCCAATGCGGTAAACTGAGTAAACCGTACATCACAACGGGTACCATCAACGGCGAAACTTACCGCACTGAGTGCCTCCAGAAGCGTCTGTTGCCCTTCCTGCGGTCCCACGGAGGCGAGACATTATTTTGGCCGGACCTGGCATCATGCCATTACGCGCGATCGACGTTGGATTGGCACAGAGACAATAACGTTGTTTTTGTACCAAAAACCGCCAACCCCCCAAATTCACCAGAGATTCGTCCGGTGGAAAGATTTTGGGCCATAATGAAGGCCAAAGTTCGAAAATCGTCCAAGGTATTTAAAAACGAGCTGGAGCTGAAGAAAGAATGGATGAAAGTGACCAAAAAGGTCGGCTTCACCATTGCACAAAATGTAATGAGAGGTCTTAAGGGAAAGGTGCGGGCTTTCAGCGATGGAAAGAAAATTGAATAAAGTAATTATGCCGAAACATAATCCATATGTATTAGTTCATTCCCTGAAATTTTCAAGAAAGTCCGACTTAAATGTTTGGCGAACACTTTTGTCTGGTGCATTTTTTTCGAGTACAGGCCTCATGATAATGTAAAAATATATCAATATATGATTCCGAAACATCTTCGTTCTATTATAGTTCCGCGTACTTTTACTGAAAAGTACCAACACGTCAATTCCGGAAAAAGGTTTTTCTCTGATGGTTCTTGCCTCAATAGAACCACTGGCTTCGATGTCTTCAATGAAAACTCTTGCGCCTTCCACAAACTTCAGGAACCTTGTTCTGTTTATGTTGCTGAGCTGGCAGCACTAAACTTCGCATTGGGGATGATTTCCAACAGGCCTGTAGACCATTGCTTCATCTCCTTAAACAGCTTCAGTTCGATTGAGGCTCTTTGGTCGATGAAACCCTGCAGACACTCATCTTATTTCCTTTCAAAACTAAGGGAGCAGATGAGTGTGCTGGTCGAAAGATCAAATTCGATTACGCTTATATAGGTCCCTTCACATTGCTCAATCCAAGGCAATGAGAAAGCGGACTCGCTCGCAATGGTGGGCGCACAGGAAGGCGATTTGTACACACTACCAAAATGTCATGTCCCCTGAGACTGACACATGCAAGCGTCTTTTGGCACAAAAGAATGAGTTGAAAAAGATGAGAAAATAAATTCAATCAAACACACCAATCGAATTGCGTATGTGTCAGGAGATATAATTTTACACGAAATCTTTCTTTACGTTCCCCAACTTTTTACAAGCATGAATTACGTCTCGTGTAAAATTCATATTTTCTAAGTGTGTATGAAAGACAAATTTTACAATTTAGTACGTCAGATTACCCTTACGAGTTTTCAAACTGCTGTTACATTTTAACATTCCTATTGTTTCATGGAAGGCGTGGCACAATTACCTGCATGTAAGCAGTGCTTTTATAAGCGTAATGAGAAGGCTAATGTCCAACCACTACCAGTTAGATGCACATCTCTATCGAAATAACAGCAATCTTTGCCTGTGTGGAAACGGTTATGATGACATCGATCACGTAGTTTGGCAATGTACGGATAATGGTGCCATCAGAACGCGACTTTTGAATACCCTAGAGGTCCAAGGAAGACAACCTAATGTTCCTAAAAGAGATTTGTTGGGATCTCCCGACCTTTGTTATATGCAGCCGATTTACTCCAAATGTTTAGTTTAAGAGTTTAATTTGTTTGTTTGTTTTTCTTTCTTTATTTATTGATTTGTGTTTTTTCCCGCCATCTTAAAGAGTCTCATCGTCCCCCAATGGTAACCACAACCGGCAGAACACGAAAAGGGGCCCCTGCCATATCGCACAAAGTTATAGTGCTGGTGACAACTATCTGATGAGACTATAGAATTCCTTTTTCCAACTCATCCCCAAAAAATGTCATCCATTTCAACCTCGGGTAAACCGCTAGTAAACGGTACAATCTGTACTAAATGTAGTATTAAGTCATGCATTATTAAAAACCCATCATATATCGGCTCCGTAAAGCTTACGCAATTGAGCCTATCAAATAAACGAACTAGATAAAAAAGTACGATAAAACTACAAGGTACTACCCCATTGAGTTGTTCGAAATGATGACGTAGGACTACGCAACTAAATGTAAGCCATTTGAATTGTAATTTCTTTGAACCCTTTCAGGCCTATTTTTTTCCATACAGGCAACTTGGTGTATTCTGATGGATTTGGTGCTCAATAACATAGAAACGATAGAAAAAACTAGGAAATATTTTTTTTGAGACGTGCTACGTCGTCCAAATTGTCCTGGAGTTTAGAAGTCCAAATCTACAGTTGTAACATTAGCTTCATCCGCTTTACAAAGTTATGACATGTATTCAAACAAATTCAATGAATGTCCTGCAAGACCAACAAAAATTATGAGATAATCTTGGGATATGCTATGCCAAACAAACTAACTTAACTTTGTATAAAGGTTGTACGGAATCGAATTGCACCACTTTTAAATGGCTGTAACTTTTTATCCGTTGAGTATTTTCTATTAAAATTATGGGTGGAATTAGTTCAATGTGTATTTGTTTACGCTGTGTAGGTTCCACTAGCAGATGTGCAATCGTTGCGAAGAAACTGAATCTAACCAAAACTTTCGTGCAAGATGCGAAAAAACGTGAAGGACTTCACACGTACAAAGTCCAAAAGGCGCCTAATCGCGATGAACGGCAGAATACGGTAGGTAAAACACGTGCACGGAAGCTCTACACCCAGATGTTGACGAAACCACATTGCCTCGTTATGGATGATGAGACGTATGTAAAAGCAGACTTCCGGCAGCTTCCGGGGCTCCAGTTTTTCACTGCTCATCATAAATTCGATGTCCCTGAGGACGTTAGAAAGCAGAAGATGTCAAAGTTTGCCAAAAAATATATGATTTGGCAAGCAATTTGCTCGTGGGGAAAGCGGAGCACCCCATTCGTGACAACTGGAACGGTCAATGGGCAGGTGTACCTAAAGGGATGCCTCCAAAAGCGTCTACTTCCTCTTCTGAGGTCACACGATGGTCCTACGATTTTCTGGCCGGATTTAGCCTCGTGCCATTACTCGAAAGAGGTACAAGGCTAAGGAGGTCAATTTCGTGCCGAAGCATCTCAACTCCCCGAGCGCACCGGAACTGCGGCCAATTGAAAAGTACTGGGCCATCATGAAGCAGGCACTTCGGAAGCATCGGAGGAAGATATGAAGAAAAAATGGGTTGCCACGCAAAAAAAAGTTGGTCCAAATGTTGTGCAGGACCTTATGAGTAGTGTAAAGAAGAAGGTTCGAGCATTTCGATATGGAATTGAAATTGAATAAAACAAACATGGGAAAATATTCATAACATGTTTTAATTTACTCCCTGAAAGTTTGAAGATGATTGGTTGAACGGGCGAATTTTGCCGAATATTTGTGTGTGTCGCAATTTGATTCAGTACACCATTTAGCCCATTAAGCTACTGTTACAATTGTAGACCTTAAGTTTTGAAGGACAGTTTGAACGTCCTGAAACTAACAAGGTTATCCTATGATGTTTGTGGACATCTCAGAATACGCATTGAATATGTTTGAAAATGTATCGTTGCTTTGTAAATCTCAAAAGGCTACGGTTTCTTCTGTACATCTTAAGTTCTGAACTTAAGGTCAGTTTTTATGAACTTGAACATCCCAAGGTACTCTGATAATGACTGGAGACCTTACAGAAGATTTACTGAATGTGTTTGAATACATATCGTCACATTCTATAGGTTATCCAGCTACTGTTACGATTGTAGATCCTTACTTCTGAACTCAACGGTAGTTTTCGTGACCTGGAACATCCCAAGATATCTCATTATATCTGTTTACCTTCCAAAAGACTCACTAAATTTGGTCAAATACATATTTTTACTTTGTTTAGTCCAGAAAGCTACAGTTACAGCTGTAGATTTGTAGTTTTGAACTCCAGTATTGTTTGGATAACCTAGAACATTAGAAGATTATTTCATAATATCTGTTGTTCTTCCAAGATATTTATTGAATATGTTTTAATACACATCGTAGCTTTGCATAGCCCAGAAAGCTTTTGTGCAACTGTAGGTCCTACAAGCTGATCTCAAGGATAGTTTGGAGGAGCTAACAGATGTCATACCCAAGTAACATTGCCAAAACCATCCCGCTTTTTTAAGTTTTATTAAGGTTTTATCAAAGCCACTAGAAATCAATCTGGTTTTATTATGACACCAAGAGGTGCCAATAGGTTTCATATTTAAGTCAGGTTTATGAGATCCTACACAGCTCTTATCGTGCCAATATTCACCACAAAATTAAATGCGCATATGATTTGGAGCATGATACGCTGTAAAAAGACTCAATTTGTTTTGGATACTAAATTTCCCCCAAATTATCAAACTAAATTTCCCCCAACACCAGACCTTTTTTTCTCAGATATTATTTACTGTTAAATAAATCAGAAGAGCAGAGAATCCGAGCAAAGCAGAACAACAAAAACCAACCACGATATCAAAGTTAAGTTTGACAGCTGTGGCCATTTGGCCGTACGCTGGTTTTCATGGCAGGCAATAGGTTTTATGAAGGTTCTCAAGTGGTCATAGCATCTATCACTAGAACATTTTAAAAATCTTTATGGTCTTTTAAAGGTTTCATTAAAAAAAATTCACAACCGTCTATTGAGTGGGCCACTTTGAACAAATTGGGGCGGTGTTGGTAGACAAAACATTAGAATGTAGTTTTATCAAAACAAAGCCGGGAGGAATGCTATACGGCTGGAATAAAACTTAAATTGTTACATGGGATATTGCCTTGTAATTTTTGTTGAGCTTTAAAAATATTAATTGAACATGTTTGAATATTTATTGTAACTTTGTATTGCCAACAAATACTGTTACAACTGTAAATCTTATGTTCTGAACGCCAGGACAGTTTGGATGGTCTAGCCCTCTCAAGATTATCTTCTTCTGTATTTTTACGTAAATATTCCCAGAATATGCTTGAATACGTGATGTTACTTTGTATAGCCTAAAAAGCTACTGTTACTACCGTAGATTTCAAGTTCTAAACTCCAGGACAGTTTGGATTACCTAGAAGATCACAAAGTTAAAAAATAATGATTGTTGACTTTCCAAAAGATTCATTTAATATGATTGAATACATATAGTAACTTTATGTAGCCCAAAAAACTACTGTTACAACTGTATATCTTATGCACTGAAGTCAAGGACAGTTTGGGTGACCTAGAACATCACAACATTATCAAATAATGACTGTTGACCTTCCAAAAGGTTCATTCAATATGTTTGAATGTATCGTAATCTTATATAGTCCTGAACGCTACTGTTACAACTGTTACATCTGAAGTTCTACACTCAAGTACATTTTGGATAACCAAGAACATCCCAGAAAGATACGAAAATATTTAACGTTTATCAACGAGAATTTAATAATACGTATGCATATGTACCATATTCTAAAACAAAGCTTTACACTATTAATAAGGCAATTATTTTTTTCTTCTTGAACTTATTGATATTCAAGAAGTTCTAGGTCGTCAATTATGCCTTAAACAAGCCTTAAGTTTTATAAATTTTCCACATAGAAGAATTGATGTAGAACAAATTTGTCGAAGACAGTGTACACTTTTATTCAGTTTGTGATTTTATACAGCCATATTCCTTTTGGAGTCATACAGTGACGGACAATACAATAAGACCAAAGACCGATTTTCATACAAAATGGTCATGTTTGGAGGCTTGTCTTTCACTTTCCCGTGAAGTAATTGAACTGAAATTTTGACAATAGCCTAGAAATAACCTGAATTTTCATCTTTAATAAATTCATAATTTTTCATTCACCACTTCAGAAACTACAGACACCACCTACGACAAAACAATGAGACCTCCTTTTGATATCCTTAGTTTAGGCCATGTTGATGAGTGCGAATTACAATCTATAGTATACTAATATTAAAATGACCCGTGCATCAATAATCAAAATTCAGATCCTCCAATTCGAACTACCTTTATGGAAATCAAAAAGTGGTCTTATTGTTTTGTCGTATGCGGTGTCTGTAATTTTTAAAATGGTGAATGAAAAATGATGGATTTAATGCAGATGAGAATTTAGGCTACTTCTGGACCACAGCCGAAATTTCAGCTCAATTGGTTCTCGAGAATGACCATTTTGTATGACCGTCACTGTATATGACCCCTTAGTCCTGAAGGGGTTAATATACTTTTTATGACCGGGCTTAACATTTATAAATTCTTCAATAGTATTTGTCCAGAAATCAAAAATGTTCTCTTATAAAATTAATGCGTAGAAAAATTATCGATGGATTGGTGCAAAATTTTTGAAAATCTCTTGAGAAACGACAGAGATATAAACGATCGCAATGCGATTTAAAAAAAAAATTATACCCCAGTATAGAAAACAAAGACGTAGTCCTACGTTAAAATCATAATTGAAGCAATACTTTAATGACATTCGCTAATAAACTGCTCATAATTGCACTAGAATGTAAGCCTTATATTGTTACACATTTTCTTCTAATATATATTTAAGTGACAAAAGTAAGCACCATTCGTATTGCATGTCATCTCGCAAAATTCCATCATTACACCTAGTTCATCCAATGTTCGAAATAAATTTCGTGTGGATCAGCCAGTCAATTGTAAAAGCATTTGTTTACCGCCACATGAAAGAAAAAGCATCACCCGCTTGCAGCCGAAAGCTATGAATTCATGTTCATTAATCACGCTACATCTCACAAGCAATGGCTTAGTGAGATCAACCACGGATTCAGAAGCCACTCTTCTCGTTAGGAGCGGATCAATTTCCAAATCAGAAAAGCTAAAAAAAAATCTCCACCAATGATTTAACCTCGTCATGATCTCGTTTTTTTAATTTCATTTTAAGTCGATAAAACAGATCTATCAAACATCCATGCAACGATATGCATCAGAAAGCATATCTTTTTATTTTTCAACGAAATTATCGCAGTTCTTTGTATTGTTTTCGTGCAATACATGAATGTTCTTTTTAAAAAAAAAAATCGTTCTTTTGACAGCGCACTTGTTAGTGTATGGCTTCGTATAGAGGGTGCGGCAGAAAATAATGCGAAAATGTTCAAACTTGAGTATTGGGTTAATTCGTGTAGCTAGTGAGTAATTTCTATCGAAAGTGTATTTGTTTATGTTAACTTTCAAGTGCTGCATCCAAACATTCTATTTGTTTTATTGCAAATTCGTCAAAATGTTCGCGAAAGAAGTGATCACCAGTTTGTTGCTCGCCCAGAAGAAGCCGAAAGAGATTGCCAAGGTGGTAGGGTGCCATTTGGCAACAGTTTACCGCATAAAAAAGTCCCTGCAGGATGGTCCTAAGCAGCGGAAGCCGGAAGCGGACGTCCGCGCTTTGCACTCACGCCGAACGTGATCAAATCGGCCCGTGCAAAAATTGCTCGCAACCCGGTGCGTTCCATAAGAAAACTTGCAAAGGAAGCCAATATTTCGGAGAAATCCATGCGGAGAATCATCAAAGAAGACCTGCATGCATCTTCCAGAGCCAGAGTGAAACGCCACTTGATTACGGACCGGGTCAAGGAACTACGAGTGACTCGTTCCAAGAGATTGCTTTCCTTGTTGAAGAAGGAAAAAATGATAATCCTGTTCTCCGACGAAAAGCTTTTCAGCATCGATGCTGTGGCCAACAGCCGCACGGACCGGTTCATTTCACCGCAGATAATGGAGAACGTTCCGGAAAAAGTGAAATTCAAATTTCAAACCAACCATCCGGCTGGTGTCATGATGTTTGGCTTGGTGGCGTCCAACGGTTTGAAAATGCCGCCTGTTTTCATTGATGCTGGAGTTAAAATCAATACCGAAGTGTGTATCGGTATTTTAAAGGACCAAGTGCTTCCCTGGGTGAAGGCCAACTTCTCCGAGGACCAAAAACGTTGTCCTACAGCAGGATGGAGCGCCGTGTCACACGTCCAATCGAACCCAACAAAGGTTGAACGATAACATGAAGTTTTGGCTGAAGGATTTGTGGCCCCCTAGCAGTCCAGATCTTAATCCGTTGGATTATTCGATTTGGGCATATGTTGAAGCACGAGCCTGCAAAACATCACACCCTAGTGTGAAAACCCTGAAGTCAACCATAACACACACATGGCAGTCAATGTCGGAGGACTACGTCCTAAAGGCTCTGGCTTCCGGCGTCGGCTCGTGGATGTTATTAATAAAAATGGAGGACACATTGAATAAATTTGTTTAAAAGGACTTTATAAAGATAACTGCACTCGAAAATGTTGATATTATTGCTTGAATAAGTTGAAAATGGGATTTGAAAGAAATAGAACAAATTTCTTTCAAATCCCATTTTCAATGTACAGGGTGCGGCAGAAAATTTCGCATTATTTTCTGCCGCACCCTGTACACTTAATAAATAGTAAAATAAATTTCGTTGCAGAAAACAACGAATTGATTGGTGAGTAAAACGATAGATTTCGTAGATTGAACTAAATTTTATTTTCACTGTAGAATATCCATTAAAGGATAACAAAAGAGGGGCAGATCTGGTGCCCATTGTAGGAAATTATTTATCACGCCAGGGAATTTCCAGTTACTAAAAACCTATTGATATTAAATACTCCTGTGTTTAGCATAAATGCGGTAGCTTGCATTAATTGACTGAATTTCTTTCTGAGAAAAAAAGGTTTAAGCATATTTTAATGTGGCATTTTGAAAAACAATGAAAGAACAAAATACAGTGACAGGATTGGCAGATCAAAAACAAACATAATATTTTTAAGGGTTAAATTACAACTCTAGACAACCTAATTTTTATGTATTCCATTTTTTTTATCAGGCAAAAAGACACAGAAATCGAAAATAAGGAAATCTGCTTATTTTGCAAGTAGAAAACTCAATCTATGATTGTTTACACATCACGCGTGACTGCGCACTAAAACTGCATGAAAGGGTGTATTCATGTCACTGTGTAAATAAACGGACTCCCAAGTTTTGCCTTCCATTTGTTTGGACTACTGTAGTTTCAATCCAGTTGCATCAATAGCAGCATCAGCAGCAGCAGCAACAGCAGCAATGACCCAATTATGTCTGGTGTTTAGAGTTGCAAATGTTTATCGGATTATCCGAAACGCTAACAAACTGATCTACACGCTTACGAACACACTACTAAGAAACTAGCACCGAAAGACCGACAGCCTCAGCGTGGAGGCGTATAAGACAATATGCGGCGTTCGCATTTTTTGTCATTTTCAGAATGTTCCCTCGGGCAGCCACAGTAGCCGAAGAGTAGATTTTAGAGTTTTCATTCTCATCTAATCCACAATTTTGAGGTTCATATTCCCTCACACACACCAACGTCATTGGATCAGCGACAAACTCCTACGCTCGAAAATCGTAATCAAAACAATCGTCAATCAGGCGCCATCGCATCGTGTCCATTGAACTGTCTATTGTACATACACAGGTTAAGAAGTTTAAAATCGTAATCAAAAACCCCCAGAATCGACGATGATAAACTGAAAAATCCACTTTATTTCCGCATTAAAATTTCACTTTCACATTTACGATGGGTCGAGAAATGGCAAGAACGGCCAGAACGGAACCCCGACGAACGAACGAGACGAAATTAAATTGGAAACTTTCGCTCTTACTCTTCAATAACGATCAGCGTTCCGCGCCATGTAGTGATTCTATTTTCAATCTTCTTTACTTCAGCGTTTCAGCGTATTTTTTTGTTCACCATTTTCACTTTACTCGCCGTGTGTGTAAGAGAAAACTTTGATTCATACAAATTTCCACAATTTCCACTCAACACCCTTCTTCACTGGCCGATTTGAGGATTATTTTTCCGATTCTTCCATTTTCACAGCCTGCTATGTGCGGCAGCGCTCCACCGTAGTAAATCACTTATCGATCTTTGGTATGCCTCCGGCTTACCCCTAATACATTCGAATAATTGCACTTCAATTAGATAATAATTCCACTTCAGTTGCAAATTCTTCTCTGTGACAACACAACACAGCAGGCTATCCTCTCCCGAGGAATGTCAATCAATCACCCCCTCCCCGCAATCGCTCGCTACGTCCGTTGTATCTGGAACCGCGTGAAGGACCGGGAAACCACGCGGGAGGTACGACCGGAAAACGACTCTACAAAGGCGGTGTGGAGGGGAACGACGTCGACGACGCAAACGACACACAACATACACGTCCAACCGTGACCAGAGTTCAAACGCGAAAACTTCTCGCGACTAGTGGCGAGCGTCCTCTTCCCCTGGGTGCGCCGTCGAGCCAGACGACCGCGACGGTTGATGAACACACCCGTGAGATCCCTCCCATATTGCACTCAACTTTCAATACATGCCCATCGGTGTCGCGAATGCCGCGTGCGATGATCGCGATCTTGGTTTGGCGGTGTTTTGTTTTTGTTTTCCAGTAGTAGGTAGGCACCAATACAAGCTTGGGCAAACGATGTACTGAACGCGACCCAAGCCGATCTACTACTAATAAATTCATTCTACCCACGATCCGACGATCTCGCAATAACGGGGCGCGCGTACTCAGATGTGCCTCCCAGTCCAATCCCTAAGACAGTGCAGTGCAGTGCAAGCGACTATCGCCACATTTTGCTGTTTTAATCTATAATCTGTATGTGGGGAGGATTTATTCTTGGAGTCACGGCTCTGTTGCTTAATCGTAGGGGGGCAGCTACAAGACACGAATCTGAGTTGAGTGAGTTATATGGACCATAGCCGGTCGAGGAATGATCTGCAGAGCCTGGATTATCTAATGCTACAAACATGCTTAAATAGAATGCGGTTTCCCTTCATCGTTAGGTGCCCACATCAGAGATGAGAAACAGTTAGGAGGGCGATGGATTTGTTTTGAGATTCAGAACGTCCATGAGATGATCTGTTTTTACAATCATACCATCAATTTGATGCTGTCTGTAGAGTGAAAAAAGGAGGAAGTGCATACGGAATAGCCAAATGCATTGGACAGTGGGTAAAATTGAGAGATTTTTGGCTTCTTAAACTTAAATCCAACACGTTCCGGATGAAACTACAAATATTTAATTTCAACCTCATTCCGTACAGATGATTGCAACAATATAATTGGGAAAGGTTTTCAAAATGAAGTTTCAAAACGTTCTACATAATTGAAGCGCTCACCAATTCCACATCCTTCAGAAGGTTTGCATTCTTCTGCGGTTTGCAAAGCTTACAATTACCGCCCAAACACAATGATAACGGAAACGGAACGGAAAAACGCAAGTTTGACAGTTGTTGCAAATGACTTCGATATGTCCAATTAGAATCAGCTTGGATTTAGCCTGGTTTCTTTCCGACAAGCAGGCTTACTCTGATCGGGCTTTGCCGTTTTCCGTTGCCGCTATCATTGTGTTTTGGCCATTAGAGTCTAGTGATTCGTGAGAGATCAAAGTTTATAGAATTTTCAGAGGGTTTTCAAATAAACGAAAATGGAAACTTGGCAAACAATTCATTTAATGAAGATGTGCTGGCATAATCTTTTGAAACTCACTGGGTGAGATCATTCCATATTTTATCTTGCGTATGTTTTGTAGTGTTTTGTCACCCAAATTTAGTGTTTTATTGATTTAAAGGGCCTCAGATAGCTTAGTCGGTAAGCACACGGTTTACCAAACCCGAGGCGGCGGGTTCGATTTCCGATCCAGTCGAGGGAATCTTGCGGGTTGGTAATTTTCTCTACTTCTCTGGGCCTTGAGTATCATTGTGTATAAAGACTGTATTCGATGAAATTTGGACACACACAATTGTTCGTAACTTTTTAGCGTGTGGGTAAAAATTATTGAAATTTTAACTGAATGTATTTCATTGTGTTGTGTCAATTGTGTAATGAGTTTCGTGAAAATCGGTCGAGTGATTTCAGTGATGGCTTCGAATGAAGAAATAGTGCGCCAACAAATTTTGGGCACTCACTTCGAAAACCCAAACGCTTCTCATCGATGGATCGGAAAACAGCTCGGAATCGCACATTCAACCGTATCTCATGTGATCAAAACGTTCAAGGACCGTAAGACAACCAAGCGGAAAAATGGTAGTGGCAAAAAACGTGGCACATCAAATCCGGAGAAGGCCAGGATGGTATTGAACCAATTTAAGCGTTATCCCAACATTTCGATCAGGGATGTTGCGAAAAAGGCGAAAGTTTCAGTTTGTTTTGTGCAGAAAACAATGAAACGTTCTGGATTACATGTGTACAAGGTCCAGAAGGCACCGAACCGGAGCGATAAACAGAACTCGGTGGCCAAAACTCGTGCAAGAAAACTGTACAGGGAGTGGCTCACAAAACCGTTCTGCATTGTGATGGACGATGAGACCTACATTAAAGCCGACACCAAACAAATGCCAGGACAGGAACACTACGTCGCCACCTCTAAGTTGGCCGTTCCGGAGAGTGTACGGAAGAAGAAACTGTCGAAATTCGCCAAAAAATTCCTTGTCTGGCAAGCGATCTGCGGATGTGGCAAAATGAGTCAGCCCTTCATCACCTCTGGGACCGTCAACGGACAAATCTACAAGGACGAATGCCTCCAAAAACGACTTCTGCCCTTCTTGAGATCTCACGATGGCCCGACACTGTTTTGGCCGGATTTGGCATCTTGCCACTATGCCCGGCCCGTCTTAGACTGGTACAAAGATAATAATGTAGTTTTTGTACCAAAAGACGTCAACCCTCCAAACACTCCGG
Organism: Aedes koreicus; assembly: GCA_024533555.2. Taxonomy (NCBI): domain Eukaryota; kingdom Metazoa; phylum Arthropoda; class Insecta; order Diptera; family Culicidae; genus Aedes; species Aedes koreicus. The sequence continues at coordinate 492,448 of JAHHFK020003605.1, read as the reverse complement.
AACTTCGCCCAATTGAAAAATTTTGGGCAATCATGAAGGCAAAGCTCGTTAAAACTCCAAAACTGATAGAAAATGAACTTGAACTAAAGAAAGTGTGGTTAAAAGTAAGTAAGCAAGTCGGTCCTATCATTGCCCAAAATTTGATGAAAGGGGTCAAGGCAAAGGTGCGGGCATTTGGGTTGGGAGAAGAGGTTCAATAAACCAATGATGTCAAAACTTAACCATTTAGTAGTACTTTATTTCCAGAAAGTTTGAAAAGAATCGGGCTCAAGGAAAATTTTTGGTGACCTATTTTGTGTGTCCAAATTTCATCGAATACAGTCTTTAAGCAGTTGGGTGGATTTACGTTATTATCTGGCCAAAACTTCACGGGACCTTTATGGGCTGTAACGAAAGGTAGTACGCAGTTTTTGAGGCATTCTTCCTTGTACAGCTTCAGTCCATCATCTTATTCGTCACGAACACTTTGGTCTTTGCTCCGCAGGTACGTATCCCTTTGCCAAATCATCAGTTTTTTGGCAATTTTGTCCATAAAAGCAAACTTAAACTTTGCAGGAAGATCTTCTCGTTCCGTCGTCATGTAGAAATTTTGGCCAGGAAGCTGTCCGAAATCTATTTTGATATATATTTTATCGTCGATGAGCAGGCATCCTTGGTGCTTCGTCAAAACCTGCTGGTACAACTTCGTAGGTCTGAGTCGTGAGTGACGAAATTTAGCTTCAACGTTCTATTTGGTTGCTTGCTGGCTCGATAAGAACGATATCCTGCTCGTAAACGAATTCTTCGGAACGGTACTGCGAGCGGCAAGGTATTTTTGTGCGATTTATTTATCTGATAGTCCAGGGTTTGCTCTTGACGGTTCTCAACACCTTCTGGCTCAGCTTCTGGGGTCATATGTTCAACTACGACGCTTACCTTGAGGCACCTCGATCCACGTTTTTTCGCTCCCTGAATCGTTTGAGCACACTCATACTCGCTTGATTTGGCGATTTTCAACGTCCTTTGGCGATTTTATTGCGGACCACGTTGGATTATCAACGTGGGTGTGCAGAATTTTTTCTCTCCTCTCGACTTCCATCTGGAATAACTTTTGACTCACTGCACGAAACACCTTGAAATTTATACCACAGAAAGTGGGCGTCTAGATAAACAAACCGCTGTAAAATAATTCTCGCAGCCGCTTCTTCCATGCCGCTGCAATGCAATAAGTGATTCCGGATTCTAACTGGACAGAACTTTAGTTTTATGAAGCGCTTTTTTGCAGTTCTTTTGCTGAAATATTTCTGACTGTGTCTTGTAATTTAACAGAAAGAATATCAGCTACTGAATTGCTGGGTTTCAGATTTACTGGCGGGACTCTGAATAGAGTAGAAACCTCTACGCCAGGCCTTTGATGATATCGTTGCGTAAATCCTTTCGAATCATTTTGCCAGCCGTACACGGAACATGTCGTCCAAGAAGACGCTGTTGCAAATGATTCGGAAGGAGCCACGTTTGAGTTTTTTGAGTCCTTTCGTCTGTTTCTTCAATTGTCTGTTTGTTATTTTGTTAGTCAGTGTTACGTTTATAAGTTTAATAAGGCGTTTCGTAATTTCTTTATTCTTTTGTAGTTTGGTCCGTTGGTGTGTCATTTAATATGCTCTGAGAGTCTTCCGGAGCAGTTTTCTCGAACCAAAAATAAAAAGTTATTGTATTGTACCTTGTGCGTTAGAATGATATAACTTAACTCCTTTTGAAGCATTTCACCAGCCGTGCAAGGATCATGTCGTCCATAGAGACGCTGTTGACACTGCCTCAAAAGGTGTTACATTTTCAAGTTTGCTTTCCCTTTCTCTCAGTCATGTTCATGTCAACTGTTTTGTATGGTGTCGTGTCGTCTTTTTGTCTGTTTGTTATTTAGTTCGTCAGTGTCACGTTTATAAGTTTAATAAGGTGTTTTACTTATCTTCGTTATTTCTTCATGATTTCTGCAGTCTTTTGTAGTTTGTGAATTTCTTCATCTTCTGTTTGTCTGGAGCCGCTTCGTGCCATTCTGTGATATGAATTCCACTCCTCTCAATGTCTTGCCATATGCAGTTTTGCCATGAATATGCGGGTCGTACTTTATATTCTAGGGCTGTTTTTAGTATACTTCCGTGATCACTTCTATATGATAATGTATCGAAAATAGTTCAGTCTGGCAGTTCTAATTTTCTTGTTAATGGTTCTGTTGTTAAGCCAATTCGATGCAATATGTGGATTTTCTCTTCCTTCTACGACGTTATTATTTGCGCCGTCGTGATTTGAGTAGTTTGTTTGGCTTTCATCTTCTGTTTGCTCTGTTGAGTTAATACATCGCCCATTGCCGGTGCACACTCTAAAAGCTGCGTTTTCTTCAAAACTGGGTTCCTAGAATTATATAAGCAAAATCGCCTCACGCTAAAAGACCTCGATAAAAGTATAGCATCTAGGGTTACCATTCCCATTTTCATCTCATTTCTGATTTCGTACTTTTTATTCATTGTTAATTTTATTTATTATTATTTTTTGTTGTTGAAAGCAAGCCACAAAAGGAATCAATTGATTGATACATCAAACCTACATTTCCGATTAATATGAATAATGGATCATGAGATGAATAATGGAACAGTTCCCCTATGTGGTAATGCTTTCCAAAAGTGTGCTGATTTGTGATAATAAACTATTTCAGCTTTTTCAACTGATTCTATATGATCAAATGCAGCATTTCTACTATTTGCAAATACTGTACTTGACCATTGATCACCATCTCAGAACTATAATGTTCATCGATAAGAAGTACTAGAGGATTTTCAGAAGCACTTTTGGGCTACATTTCCACTGATCTGGCAACACTTGTGTGCTTCTTTCCAAAATGGTAAAGAACCAGACCAGCCCTGGGACCTGGTAGTTGAAGTTAACCTACCTCATTGTCATGCTGAAGAATCACTTTTTCGTGTCTGTGCTCGTATTGTGGCCGTTTTTCGTGCAGTGCTCGGCTCAATCGCATCAATTGAGTTCGATACCGTTCCCCGGTAATGGTTTCGTTTCGTTTCAACAGCTCATAATAAATAACACCAACTTGGTCCCACCAAATACACAGCATAACTCTCATAGCAAGAATATCTTCATCAGCGACGATGTTGGTAGCCATGCCCGGGCAGTCCCCATGAAATGTTTCCGTTTTGGGTTACTGTAATGAATCCACTTTTCGTCACCCGTCACAATGCGATGTAGAAAACTCTTCCTTTTTTGCCGCTGGAGCAGTTGTCCACAGACGAAAAAACGACGCTCAACATCTCTTGGCTTTAAATCGTACGGAACCCAAGTTCCTTGCTTTTGAATCATTCCCAACGCATGCAATCGCTTAGAAACGGCTTGGCGGGAAACTCCTAATCCTGAACCAAGCTCTTCTTGCGTTTGACACGGATCCTCATCGAGCAATGCCTCCAATTCAGAGTCTTCGAAGTTTTTTGGCCTTCCTTTACGCGGACGATCATCAACACTGAAATCACCGTTTTTGAAGCGACGAAACCAATCACGACACGTTGTTTCACTCAGAGCAGCATCACCGTAAACTTTATGGAGCTCTCGATGTGCTTCAGCCGCCGTTTTCTTCGAATGAAAGAAGAAAATCAACACTTCCCGCAAATGACGATTATTTGGCACGAAATCAGACATCAAACAACCAAAATATATAACACTAAACCAAAATCACTGATTTGGCAAAGCGGGTTGTTTACCATATATCTGAGCTTGGTTTATGATGCTTGAGATGTACAACATTCGACCAGCACTTACTACTGGCGCCATCTATTGCTAAACAGCGGGAACTTAGTTGCGCACCTAATAATTGCATATAAATGTGTTTCAGATTATCGAAATTTAGGATGTACTGTCTTTTGCATGATGAATTTCAGGTCTTCCAGGTCATCAGGTATTGTGAAATTATTTAAAACTTAGAATTAATGGCTGTCATACATTGTCCAAATTTTCTGGTTCATAATCGATGCGCAACTTTGTTCACAATTGCAACAAAACAGCAGTCGGCACACATGTAATTTTCAGTTCATATTAAAATATCCCCTCACTACATATATTATCTAAAATGACATTGTTTGTTCATTACGATAACCATTCATTTTTATCATCATCATTACCATTGTTATCATTACTTGTGTTTTCGTGATTTATATATTAACATAAAAGTATTGTTTTAATTTTTACCTTATACGTTATATACAATTTTAATTATTATATCTTACATGTCCTATTTTATCATTTTGATCCTTTCTTCTTCTCTTATGATTTACAAGTATCTAGTGCCTTAAATAAAAGAAGTGCAACGGAATCTGTGGTAGGCTTTTGCATTTATTACTGAATGTATTTTTCATGTCCGGTTTGCAAATGGACATTTTACCAAATCTGAGCTGATCAGATTCACGCAGTACTGTGTGCCATTTGACTAGAGTCTGTTTTATAGTTCAATCTTTATCATTAATTTATCATAACTCACAATGTCATTATATTTGATAATATTGTTTTATTGGTTTTACTTCATAGATGATTTGAACATTACTTATTGTTTTTATTTTATGTCCATTTGTCTTTAATTCCCTTTCAATTAAATCTTCCCTATTTTCCTAACTCAGGAGCAATAACTATTAGGCCAGCAAAAATAAAAGCGGATTGCTGTTATAAAAACAGCATCAAGCACCAAATAGTAACCATGGCAACAGCAAATTAAAATGTATAAATGTTAATTTTGTAAAATTTCATTAGATTTATCAAACTTTTTCAGGATAGATACCTCAAATCAAGATTTTGGTGAATTGCTGCTATCGCTGAAAACGGACGAAAACGTGCTTAAGCGCGAAACCACAGAACTCTACACTTTAACACTTTACAACATATCTTGCAATTCAGGATCAACCGAATGAAGATCATATATATATACACTATTATATAAATATTTCATGGGAATGGGAGGGACCATCAGGGCACCCGATTGAAGCACTCTTGATGGGGAGAGTAAGCATGCCAACTCCCCATCGCTAACAGTTTGTGAATAGAAGGCGGGCTCTTCTTCCCGCCCATTTGGGCATCATCATGTTAGATAGCTTGCTCTTTTGACCAATTGTTCAATCTTGTTGTTGGAAGGAGATTCTTTATATCCCTGTGGATACGTATAAGTGATGTTACCTATCGATCCACCCAACCCGTTTTTGGCCCTTCATAAAATGGTAATCATTGGATATTAAAGCTTGATCAAGTCTCACAGAGAGGAGGCCCAATACTGTCGGACTTAGTTTCCGTGCTACAATGGGTGGTAGTACATATCATACATTCAACATATCTGAACATTTGAGCATGGCAAAGGGAAAATTCTCAATTCTGTTAATTTTTGAATCAACTTCAACTCAAATTCTCCCACAGTCCATTCCATCCCGACAGCCGTATATACTCTCACGTGATACAAATACTACGCAATTCACCATCGACGGCGACGCACAGATCTGCCGGCGCGTCGACGTTCTGTTTGTGTATTCCGCCGGTTGGCTGAGGAATGCTGATCATGTACTCAGAGGGTAAATACAAGAATGAACACCTAAACCTAACAGCAGTGTATTCTCAGCTGCTGTAAGTATGGAAGGAATAAGATTGAAGAAAATCACGCATGCGCATTTGTCAACCCACAACCGTTTGTCACTCACTCCCCTTGGTCATAACCATTCATTGGCCAGAAGAATGCGCGCCAGATTTATGTACTTGCGGCAATTTGTATTCAAAAATCGTATGGACCCTACTTTGACTATGAGCTGCCGTTTGCCAAACGACAAATTTGTCAATCCTATGAACTTCGCATATTTTTGCGTTCACCGCTTATCACTTTGGACCGATCATTTTCTTTTCAATATAATAAATTGAATCAGGCGATACCTACTTTGTCGATTGTTTCGCATATTTCTCGTTCTGCGCGTAGGACGTGCGCTTGGATTAGTCTTGAGCTGGTTGTCTAATGTAGTGTCTGCTTGGTAGTGCGTTGCACTGGGTTGGGGTGTCGTCGCTGTTGCTGTTGTTAGTGAACCTCGACAGACAAACAGTGGAAGAAAAAGCGGAAAAGTTGACGATTGAGTTTTATGAATTGGAGGCGGTATGGAGTTCTATCTGCTGGTCTCATTAAGATGTTCAATTAAATGCGCGAGTTGTAGAACTCATTGGGAACGTTCAATAAATGGAACTAACCCGTTGTACGTAGGTGCAGATCCCATCAAGTATGCATGCATAGGACTAGTAATGATGGTGGCGATGCATCAGAATAGACCCATCACGCGAATGAGCTATAAATAACATGCCTCTTGTTGTTCTGGTGTTGTTGCCATCCACTGAGAAGCCATCGTAGCGTGAGGTGCAAAGTTGAGTGAAAAATGACGATCATTATTATCAGCAGGGATCAAAATCTATGTGATGCGATCGAGCCTGACTTGAACACCAATTGTAACATATGTATGTTGAACAAATTCTGCCGGCAAGGGCGAAGAAGAGACCGATTTAAAAATGCATTTCAAGATGCAAGGGAACGAGACGAGATAACCAGAGAAAGTGAATATTTCCGAGCATGATCGCGCGCGCATAACCTATATCAATATAGACGGCTGATAGGAGGCAAGTGAAGTACTGAGACAAACGGGGAATTATGTCGGTCATTGCTCTCCCTCAGAAAACTAATAAAAAAACTCTGTACGCACTTCATTAAATTTATTAATAACAATCTATATACTGGGATATGAATTCGAATTCTAGATCGGCGTCGAATAGCACATTCCTGATGTACTGACGAAACAGGCGACACATGAAGTGGTCCCTTCGAAATGGCCAAAATCCTTCCAAGAATCCGATGTGACCTCCTCGAGCGGTGAGGACAATGGCAACATGAGTCGACGTCATAGCCTCATCTAACGGAATCGCATCTGCAGGTTGAAACGGATCATCTGCTGCATTGAGACACAGTGTTGGGATTTGATCACGGTGCAACTTGTCTTGCAGAGTAGCATGAGCGTAGTAGCAGTTTAAATCATTGAATCCAGAGTTCTTCGCAGTAAATCGGGTGTCAAATTCCCTAATAGAACTGCTATGTTCCACCAATTTCATATTCCAATCAAACTTGTCATCATTCAACACGGCATACTTGCTAATCAATCGACACAAATCGGCAGTTAGATGTCGATTTAGCATCATATTTAGGACGGGTCGTTCAATACTCTCCAAGCCTTTGTACATATTCCATGGAACCGAAATCATGAAGGCTGCTGTAAGAATCAACTTGGATTTTTCTGCATTGCGAACTAAATAGTTCCCAAGAATCAAGCTGCCCATTGAAATTCCGGCTGCAGCTATTTTCGCGTTAGGTTTCATTCGTCGGACATGATTCAACACCTCAGCCAGATCAGCATCGCTGGCTCACTGTACAACCGTGGAGTTTTCAGCGCAACCCCGGCAAGTCCTCTATAATTGAACACCACCGCCTGCACACGAATGGAACTGGCCGTCAATGCCAACAATTTGACATACTCAGCTTGAGAATCGCCCAGAACTCCCGGGAGAATGACAACAATCGGCGATTTAGGAAAACAAACCCGCGGTTCCAACCAATCCAGCGCCACTTGGCCACCGTCCTTCAGGGACAGAATCTCCCGACGATTTTTCACTTTCGGTACCAATCTCGTCCGGATAATCCGAGCGAGCAGAGTTTGGGCTCGGCCTTCAATGCACCACCAAGTGGGCCAGAAGCAAGTTCCGATGATGGGAACATGCCTTCGGAGATAGCAAAGAAACGGTCCTCTGCGTACGGCCAGGATGGGACACTTCACGACTGCTGCCAGATAGTAGAAAATGTATCCAATAAATACGCTCAGCACGAGAATCCGCCATTCTGTGAGATATATTGTTGGAAGGACGTACATTTTACTTGTGAAGAATATGACGTTTGAATACATGCAACGATGGCGTGGTGTACTTGGATGTATTATACAGTGGTAGACATTCGTTTCGCCCTACACGGAGAAACCAAACTACCCAAAATCAAGTGTGATAGTACTCAAAACTAAGTATTCTGATAGGACTACTATTTTGGATATAATTTTGTTCTCACCGGTAGGTAGCTTTAACTTAATCTTAAAGATAAATTGAAAAAGTCAATTTTACGCAGAGCAAGGTATTTTAAGAGTAGTATGTTTTCAGTATACGTGCGAGGCGGCTTCCACGAAATAATCCAAATCGGAGTGTTGGGCTGCCACTTTGCTTTGGCTGAAAATTTTTGATCGCCATTTAACCAACAACAGTGCTGTTAGGCGGAAGCAAATTTGTGTTTTAGTTTAAAATTTTACGCGTTGTGGATATGGATATGGATCAATTAAATAAAATTCTAGACTTGGAAACTAAGTTCAGCTAAGTTCATGGAGATGATCACGGAACTGAGTCACTTCCTGAAAAGAAGGTCCAGAGGTTTCTTTCAGGGCTTTCCTCGATCATTATTTGGAGTCAACGGCATGCCATGTCCCTAGTAAATCGTTTCATGACAAACGAAAAGTACTCGTTTCAATATGAACTTTTAGTGGATCTAATAAAATCGCCAATGGAATGTTTCAATGTACCCGAGAATGTACCAATAAATAAAATACATTTTGTTTGATTTGAATTTTTAGTTTTCGTTTATTGAATTTAGCTAAAGAAAGTTCACTAAATCAAATTCTCGAATAATATTTTCCAAAAAAATAAAACTTAATTTTGGATTATTTTTACTGTAGATTCGCTGTTAAACAAACAGTTCATTTCACTCAGCACTGAGACTTTTCGAAATACTCAAAATTGGATACTTTGTAAATAACTCAATTATGACTGGTTTTACTTTGCTGTCTAGTTGAGTGAAAATCACTTAATTTTGGATAGTCTGGTTTCTCTGTGTAGGACAGGACCTGCCAGCTGTTAGTGCAAAAACAAGACCATTTACCTGTCAAAAAAGACCGTTTTTTATTGGTCGCTTTGACAACCACCTCTACCGCCTCCGTCGAGTTATGTTACAAGCAGGTAGTTTGTTGTTGGTTTGACGGTGTTGCTAGTTGTCAATGCTTTTTCACTTTTTCCGTTTGTGACAAGTAGAACAATTGCGGAAATAAAAGTTCACTTTTGCAGTGGTTTATTTTAAATCAGTTCGGAATAAAGTGCAAAGCGATAAATTATGGTCGCAGTGACGTGTCACATCCGGATCTCCATTTTCATCGGTTCCTGAGGGATCCAATCGTTCGTTGAGAGTGGGTGAAGGCCTGCATTGGGAACGCATGCGAGGAAGACATTCTCTTGCTCAAGATTTTTCCCCATAGCAGAATTTGCAGAGTAAGCATCAATGAAATTCAACGAAACCTTATCAATTAACGTTCAGTTGATGCAGTTTCATTTCCCGAACGACAAAAGAATTTTTTTTAATTACTTTATTTTTAATGGGATTACTGTGTAAACATATCTGGAAACACTGGAGCGACCCCCGTATCATAGCAATCATAAATTTACAAGAGGTCATCTCTCTCTGAGCTGGCAGGTCCTGTCCTAGGTTTCACCGAGCGCTATGATTTTTTTTAAATGTCTTAAAACATATAGAAAACATGTTTTCAATTGGGATATCTTTGATCGTTGATCCACTTCAACCAGTTTCCAACTAATAACGGCGGACGTAAACATTCAAACAACGCTTTAACCCTAAGGCCCGATTCATAGTAAATTTGGACGTATGCAAGTGATCATAACTCAAGAATTAAACAACATACACGGTTGATCAAAACGTCAAACAAAAGGGTATCGTTTAGCTTTCAAACGATACATAACAGGTTATTACATTTCACCGTTTCGAACGAACTGTCACTCTTTACTTGTGATCGATGCTATCATGATAAGCACAGTCGCTGGAGACACTGTACCGGCGAACTTATTCCACTTTGAACGCATTTGTTGTGCATTTGTCACTTTTTTACCGCATCCTCGAAGTTTTCGCTTGACAATTGCCTAATATTTTTGGATCGGTCTGAACTCAGGGCAATTCAGAGGATGAATTTCTTTGGCGACGAAATTAACATTGTTTGCAGCATACCATTCTATTGCCTCCTTAGAGTAGTGGCAGCTGGCTAGATCCGGCCAAAACATAACGTTGGTCTTGTGTTGCCAAATGAAGGGTAAAATCCGCTTTTTCAGACACTCTTTAATGTAAACCTTCGACGTCATTATGTGAGATGTGATGAAAATCTTGGTTTTAAGGCCACAACTGCAGATTCCTTGTCAAATCATTAGTTTCCGAGCAAACTTATCAGCAAAAACAAATTTATACCTGTTTCAAACTTAAACCATGACTTTGACATGAAAACATTGACATTAAATTGTCTATATAAGCCACCATTTGCATTTGATAGAACTGTGTTTCTAACGATGATATGGTGATAAAAAATAATCAGCATCATGGTAGGAGCATAAACAATAATGCACATGGCATGTCTATTTTTTTCTCCACTACAACGTTTGCAACATGGGACAGTTATGCTTAGAACGGCAGTATACCACTTGAAAGTAGTCGGCGCAATCTTTAAACGGCGTTTTCTCGAAATTTATTTAGAAGGGCCTGGAAAGCTACTCTAGATAGGCTACGGACATGAAGAATAAATAACTTTTAGACCATTTTTGACGCGAAAATAGTCGAACATTTTTGAAAAATAATAAATTTTTTTTAGCCTTATTTTTATGGTTAATGTTCGAATTTCGCAAAGATCCTAGTCTATCCTGAATTTAAAAAAAAACCAGGATATTTTACGCGAATTTCTATGTCAGCGCCGACAAGATCTACGGGATCCCCCAAAAATCAATTAATTTTTCATTTTTCATAATTCAAAAAATGTATTTTTTTCTGCAAACATTGCTCCAAATATATATGATATCAATTTTGTGTGCATTGTTTTTATTTTCCCGAAAATAAATCCCAAAAAGTCCTTTTTTTTCGACCACTACGGGTACTTCCCCCTTAATAAGCTGATATACGTAACATCAACAAAATCGACCTGCTTCCGGTTATTCTAGTCCAAATCCTTCATACCTTACACCATGTTCACATTATTGCCTGCGTCAGACTTCCATTATATTGCATCTCTTCAAATTAAAAAAAAATATATAGGTACGTGCCCAAGCATCCAGCTCTACTTCGTAGCGTTCATACACAGCTATAATGAGCAACTCTTTCGTAGGAACAACCACTTCGGGAGACATAGTGGAGACAGCCAGCTTTTTTTCTCTTCATTTTGTTACTTCCTGTCTGGCGAGGCAGAGTAAAAGATCACGATTACACAACGGCTTCACTACTGTGGCGACCGATATTGATTTTCCTCTCGACTAAGTTGAAGTACCACCCGCTTCCTCCACAAGAAATGGGGATGCAAATCTCGGATGCTATAAATTCCTGAAGCCCAGTCAAACGTGCGAAATCGTCGATGACGTATACGATTGGATGCACATTGCTCTAACCGGAAGAATCATAAAGCCAATTGATTTCGACACAACCTCTGCGGTTTGGATCAGGTCCCAAGCCTAAAATTTCATCTTTAGGGTGGTTCAACTTAAGAACACATTGCTCTTTATTTCTGAACCGCTGCTACATTTAGACCGAACATTAGACTAGAATGAAATACAGACAATGAAATGCAAATTCTATTAAATGATGCGGATTTAAACTTGACTCACCCTACCGAAAGGCAGAACAAACACATGCTCGAACGATAGACCCAATCATAAATCTTCGCCAGATTTGCTTGTTGGCGCAGTTTGCCTGTTCAATTAGATTTTTTTTTTTTTTTTTGCCGGTCGGAATTTAGTTTGCTTTCATCCATATTTGTGCACCGGTCGAAAAGGTTTTCCCGAAATTGTCCATCCCTTGGAAACATCGTGGAAAAAATAAGGAACAAACATGTTTACAGCTAATTTTCTATATGCGGAAGAAACGTTGTTTGTTGTTTGTAGTATGTCTTGTTGATGTCAAGTAGATTTAATATTGGTTTTAGTGGTGAGGATAATCTACGCATCAACGGTAATTATGCATTTTCAAAGTCATTCCGTTTTTCATCAATTTCCATTATATGCTTGGTACGTAGAATCAATTATGTTTTAAGACTGACGTTCGAAGCAAAAGTTTAAATTGCACTGCTATAAATTAAATTTAAATTCTTGTTTTGCTGATAACTTCTGTAGTTATTTTAATGTATATTTTTATTTAACTATCACTTAATGTTTGTATACTTTCCTTAACATATTTTTGGTCTTGCATAACATTTCAGGTTGACATCGTTTGCCTGAAAATCACATTTTATATATTATTCCATTCTCATTTATCTACAGAGCATAGATCAGCATGACAGTATTAAAGGCATAATTTGGAGGGATGTCATATATTATATTACGTACAAATTCATATAATTGAGATATGGCAGGGGCCATCAGGACACCCAATTGAAGCGAATTGGATGGGAAGAGTGGAAATGCCAACTCCCCGTTACTAACAGTTTTTGTGGTTAAAGTTGCTGTTGGATTTAGTATCATATGTATCATATCATAACATTTAAGGTTTAGGTGTTTAACGCTTTTACCTAACGTTTGTATTCAATATAAATATCATGAGACTAAGTATATTCTACTGCAAAAAAAATGGCTCAAGAGTAATTCTTGTAAAAGGGCTAGGGAGTTTTAGCATAAGCTTTAGCTAAAAATGTGTAGCTCGGAAACCATTGTTTGTATGGAAAACATATCTAGGAACAAGTTGTAGCCCTCTTATGGAGTTTACAAAAAAAAAAAAAAAAAAATACACTCAGAAAAAAAAACAAACTCTTTTTCGTGAACCAAATCATTCATCTACAAAAATTTTGAATAACTCAAAAATCATGTTTTGATTGGGATACCAGTAGTGAACATCAATTGTTGCTAGAAACAAAAATGTGAAGAGAAAGTATCGATAGGTCCGATAGAGCTCGGCAGGCTATGAAATTGAATAGAAGTAGTTTGACCGCCATGGGCATTCAACTACGCATCAACTTTTGAGAGTTACAAATTTAATTCGTTCAAACAAAGCTGAAGGCTGCTCCACTGGAGTTGCTCTTCTAAAGGGCGATACGGTCAAAATTTGGTCAATATCAACTTGACGTATTTCTTTCAATTTTGCATTTAAAAAACCTGAACACCCCTCATTTTGAAGGTGTGTGTGTGTAGAATGTTGCTCCTATTTTGATTTTGGAATTCACTCTTCAGTTGTCAAAATGCCTTCCAAGCAAGAAGAGCAGCGTATCAAAATTTTGCTCGCGCATCGCGAAAATCCGAGCTACTCGCACGCAAAGTTGGCAAAATCGCTAAAAGTTGCCAAATCAACCGTTACAAATGTAATTAAAGTGTTTGGGGAACGTTTGTCGACAGCCAGGGTGTCTGGATCGGGAGGAAATCGAAAACCGGAAGCCGCTGAGACGACAAAGAGAGTTGCCGGTAGTTTCAAGCGAAACCCTAACCTATCTCTCCGAGATGCCGCAAATAAGCTGGATGTATCATCTACAACCGTGCATCGAGCCAAAAAACGAGCCGGACTATCGACTTACAAGAAGGTAGTGACTCCAAATCGCGATGATAAACAAAATACGACGGCCAAAGCGCGATCCCGGAGGCTGTACACGACGATGCTGACGAAGTTTGACTGCGTGGTAATGGACGACGAAACCTACGTCAAAGCCGACTACAAGCAGCTTCCGGGACAGGAGTTTTATACGGCAAAAGGAAGGGGAAAAGGTAGCAGATATTTTCAAGCACACGAAACTGTCAAAGTTCGCAAAGAAATATCTGGTTTGGCAAGCCATCTGTACCTGTGGCTTGAAAAGCAGCATTTTCATAGCTTCCGGGACTGTCAACCAAGAAATTTACGTGAAAGAGTGTTTGAATAAACGTCTGCTGCCTTTCCTGAAGAAACACGGTTGTTCCGTACTGTTTTGGCCGGATTTGGCATCTTGCCATTACGGTAAAAAGGCCATGGAGTGGTACGCCGCCAACAACGTGCAGGTGGTTCCCAAGGACAAGAACCCTCCCAACACGCCAGAGCTCCGCCCAATTGAGAAATACTGGGCTATTGTCAAGACGGAAAAGGGGCGGCCGGGGGCCCCGTGGCTTTTTCTTTTTTTTTTTTTTAACTTCCCGTTTCCCTTTTCCTCCCTTTCCCCCCCTTCCTTCTTTCCTCTTTCTTCCCATTTCCCCTCTTCCAATCTTTACCTCCTCCCCCCTTCCCTTCTTTCCCTCCCCCCTCGGCCCCTTGTGCCCCCCCCTCTTCCGGCCCCTTCATTTCCAAATTTCCCCCCCCCCCCTAATCCCCCCATTCTGCTCTTTTTGCCATCATTCATTGTCCTTGACGGATTCCATTTCTTGGTCAATCATAAAATACTTGGCTCCAAAATACTTTACCCCTGGCATTCAGCAAAATGTAATAACTATATCAAATGTTTATATCCTCTTATAAACAGAAACTTCAAGCTTTGTTTGAGGAACAAACTTCTAATACACTGGCATAGTCTTTTCTTTGTATTCTCCCATACGCGGAGTAACGATCTATGATGATGTTGTTTTTGAGAAGGAAATAATCTCTCATCACACGTGAGGCTCTAGGAGTAGACGGCACTTTTTTTGTTGCTAGAACAAAGTTGTTAAGAGAAAGTATTGATAGTTCCGTTAGCGCACGGCAGGCTGTGAAGATTGAATAGAAGTAGCTTTGAAAATTGAGCGGAGGGCATTGCGAGGTAGTATTTCGAATTCTAACTTCTAATATTCGAACAAATTTTTAGACCGGCCATACTTAATGCCGTGCCAATATGGTCTAGTTGTTGTGCTACTAGGAAAAAGCACTTCAAAGGATTCAGAACAAAGTTCTGAAAATGATTTTGAAACTGCCACCCTGGTTCAGTACTATTGAATTACATAGAATTTCAAACGTTGAGACTCTAGAAGAAATGTCCAACAAAATAATTCATAATTTTAGACAAAAATCATTTCAATCTTCAATTGCAATGATCAATTCTCTCTATAGATAGGAACTAGTTTTAAGAAATCAATAATTATTTTAACACGCAGGCAAAAAACACCCTGTTAAAAATACTGAATAGACAAGGTAAAAATAATATTAACACAATTAGATATAAATGATAGCATATAAGGTTGAAATGTTAATTACTTAGCAGGAGCACCTAGGTTAATATATGAATGTAAAATAATGTAAAATTTGGAATAAATAAAGAGTTAATAAAAAAAAAGAAGTAGTTTGAAATTGAGCGTAGGAACACATCCCCATGCGGGGTAGGTCAAGGCAGGAACGGATCCGCTACCTTGACTCGCAAAAATGTGCGCGCTTGATCGTGCTCAAATACGACCAATGGCACAGAATGGTTTTAGCGATGTGAAATTTGTGTTTCACACTCCCTAAAGACCACATGTGATGGAAATCAATTTTCAATTAATATTCGAAATACTGCTTAACAAAAAGCCCTACGCTCAATTTCAAACTACTTCTATTCAATTTCATAGCTTGCCGAACGCTATTTCTCTTCACATATTTGGTTCTAGCGGAAATTGCTGTTCACTACTGGGATCCCATGATGTTGGGAAGATATTTCCAATTCCAAAACAGTTTCCGAAAGGAAAAATCTTAGGAAACATTTTTTTAAAGATAAAATGTGTTACAATAATTTAATATTATTTCAATTGTCTTTTCGAATCTAGAACTCTTGATAATAAACTTTCTTAGACCATCAGTTTTCGAGAAATTTAAAATTTAAGTTTATCACCATTGAAAAGTTGACGAAAATACTTCCTTTTCATGAATGATACGCAGTTATTCAACAACAATAGATTTTCAAAATGAGTTATAAACCCTCTACAACACATTAATGGATAGTTTGGATAAATAGTTAGGAATATAAAGACTGTATTCGATGAAATTTGGACACACGCAATTGTTCGTAACTTTTTAGCGTGTGGGTAAAAATTATTGAAATTAACTGAATGTATTTCATTGTGTTGTGTCAATTGTGTAATGAGTTTCGTGAAAATCGGTCGAGTGATTTCAGTGATGGCTTCGAATGAAGAAATAGTGCGCCAACAAATTTTGGGCACTCACTTCGAAAACCCAAACGCTTCTCATCGATGGATCGGAAAACAGATCGGAATCGCACATTCAACCGTATCTCATGTGATCAAAACGTTCAAGGACCGTAAGACAACCAAGCGGAAAAATGGTAGTGGCAAAAAACGTGGCACATCAAATCCGGAGAAGGCCAGGATGGTATTGAACCAATTTAAGCGTTATCCCAACATTTCGATCAGGGATGTTGCGAAAAAGGCGAAAGTTTCAGTTTGTTTTGTGCAGAAAACAATGAAAAGTTCTGGATTACATGTGTACAAGGTCCAGAAGGCACCGAACCGGAGCGATAAACAGAACTCGGGGGACAAAACTCGTGCAAGAAAACTGTACAGGGAGTGGCTCACAAAACCGTTCTGCATTGTGATGGACGATGAGACCTACATTAAAGCCGACACCAAACAAATGCCAGGACAGGAACACTACGTCGCCACCTCTAAGTTGGCCGTTCCGGAGAGTGTACGCAAAAAAAATTCCTTGTCTGGCAAGCGATCTGCGGATGTGGCAAAATGAGTCAGCCCTTCATCACCTCTGGGACCGTCAACGGACAAATCTACAAGGACGAATGCCTCCAAAAACGACTTCTGCCCTTCTTGAGATCTCACGATGGCCCGACACTGTTTTGGCCGGATTTGACATCTTGCCACTATGCCCTTAGACTGGTACAAAGATAATAATGTAGTTTTTGTACCAAAAGACGTCAACCCTCCAAACACTCCGGAACTTCGCCCAATTGAAAAATTTTGGGCAATCATGAAGGCAAAGCTCGTTAAAACTCCAAAACTGATAGAAAATGAACTTGAACTAAAGAAAGTGTGGTTAAAAGTAAGTAAACAAGTCGGTCCTATCATTGCCCAAAATTTGATGAAAGGGGTCAAGGCAAAGGTGCGGGCATTTGGGTTGGGAGAAGAGGTTCAATAAATCAATGATGTCAAAACTTAACCATTTAGTAGTACTTTGTTTCCAGAAAAGAATCGGGCTCAAGGAAAATTTTTTTTTACCTATTTTGTGTGTCCAAATTTCATCGAATACAGTCTTTATACCAATATATCGTCTGCCTGATTCTTAGGAAGGTAAAATCTTGAGTAGTTAGACGGCGCCGGTAGTGTAGTGGTAAGCGTGGTTGCCTCTCACCCCAATCGGTCTGGTGTAAATTCCTGCCGCGCCGTTGGGATTTTGTCAGATGAAAAGTCACCTCTTCCTTCGGAAAAGAAGTAAAGTCGTTGGTTCCAGCTCATGTGATGATGGGTTCGATATGTAGGATCAAGGGCGTCTTTCTGGCGTGACGAAGGCCTGGGGCTAATACGGATAATACGAAAAAACAACAACAACCTTAAGTAGCTAGGGTTCGTTTGCAAAATATAAAAACCGAATATATAAAATACCTGCCGGTACCTATCCTTCGTATAAAGGGATTTTTTTATTATCATACAGGTTTCGGCCGGGGGGTCTCAGATTGTTACGAAACTTTGTCCATGCAAAGCGTTCATGGATATGTGAACAAAAAACAATATTTAAAAATTCGGGGTTGCCAGTTTTCCTGGAAAACGCCAATTGAAGTTTTCCGATTTTCCCGAACAACACTCACTTCAAAAATTCATTACTCAAGAACGATTCGTCGTAGAACAATTTTTTTTCCAAACTATAATGAAATTTTCTCAAAAATTTAGAAAAAATATAATCTTAAAAAAAATCGGAAAAGTCGGAAAAACCATTTTTGTCACGAAAAATGAAAAAAAAATAGTTTTTCGAGCATTACTCAAAAACAAAAAAAAACCATCGCCAAAATTTCACCAATGTAAGCTTATGAATTAATAACAAGAAAATATTTTTCAAAATTTTTCATGGCTCAAAAAATGGTTTTTCCGGTTTTTCCAAGCAAATTTTCCTTCACTGTGACAAAAATTGTAGAAAAACTGGCAACCCTAATTTTTTTAATAATTTTTTTTGTTCATATATCCATGAACCCTACGTGGACAAAGTTTCTTAACAATCTGAGAACCTTCGGCCCAAACTTGTACGATAATAAAAAAAATCCCCACAAGTTAAAAGAATAGTAGAGTTGTCAGTGAGAAATTAGTATGCAGAGAAGTCAAATGTTTTAAACCATTTCCAAATAAACAATGCCATGCCTGGCTTCGTAACAAAAACTACAAAGCAGCTTAGTCGCATAAGCAAATTTAAAAAATTATAGAAAGTATAAAATTGGCATTAGATAAATAGGGATGGTAGCATTGTAGACATTGTAAATTTTAATACAAAAACTAGTATACTCTTAAATTTATAGAAAGTATCAATAGTAAAATTATTTCAGGCAATAAAAAAAATCACTACTTAATTGCAATAAAACATTTAAAGAAAATAATAAACAAAATCAAAATCTTCCATGAAAAACAAATCCTTCAAAAGATTCACAAAATAATATAAAAATTATGAAAATTTTCCATACAAAAAGCATGAACTTTCAATAAATATATAGAAAATGTCCTTGAATAAAACATAACAAGAAATAAATAATTGAATTCAAAATAAGAAAATTGGACATTTCCATAATACACCGTGTCCAAGATATTCTCATACACTTTTTACTTGCATTGGTGTCGAGCAACTACTCAACATGCTTCACGTATGTGTTGGTGTAGTTTTGCACTATGTCTATACAAACGCTTTAAGGTTATGTCCGATAGTTTTCATTCGGAGTTTATCTTTTACCAGCGATGAAGAAGTTTCGTGCTGTGGTCATAAAAAAGTTCAGAAATTTTAAAAACCTCGGAGTAAGGCGGGATTTTATGTACCGAACCATCCGAAGGTACCGTGACACCTGCTCGTTGGATGACCGGAAGAGATCCGGTTACGTATCACAGGCTCGTACGAGTGCGGACGACACGAGTTGTTAAAGTGGTCAGGGAACGGATTAGACGAAAATCACAGCGCTCTGTACGTAAAATGGCCGCAGATCTGAATGTTTCGAGATCGTCAATGCGTTATTCGTCTTGCAACAATCCCACAATGTCCAGAACGACAGATTGTGGGCTCTCTCTTCGAGAACTGTTCCAGAGAGTGATAGGAATATTCCACGGTTCCAAAGTGCAGCGGGACTGCCAGGTTACATCTTTAAAAAGTACAAACGTCAAAAGTGTGCCACACATGTTCCGTTATGGTGTAGGATTTTCTTCTACGGCGTGCCTGGCACACTATTCTAAGCGACTAGTGAGTCACAAGCCATTTTTTTTTCTTCATTCGATTTTTTGTCTATGCACCCTTATTTATCAACTGTTAAGTTGAATTTTTTTAATGAATAGTTCCATTTTTTTTTTAATATTTTTAAGAATCGTTTATAACTGTAAAATTTGCTTAGACACTTCTTTATCTATTTATGATTCATGTCGATTAAAAAATAATCGAAACTTGTCAACCATAACGAAGTAGATGAAGATAATATATTTCTTAATTGGAATACACTCACCAAGTTCTAATGGTCGATGCAATTTAACTTCTTTCTTATCCTTTGATTTCACAGTAACTTTAAAATAAGGCGCAAAACCCCCTTCAACAGTATTTACAGTTCTTAGCAACACTTTTAAACTTCTCAGTAGAAGTGAAGTTTCTAGAGCAAGTAGAAAATAAAGCTACGAATGTACTTTGGTCAAGCAGAAGAACCTTTGGTATACATACATTGGGGATTAAAGCAGAATACGATCGAATGGATATACTCTGTCATAGTCAAACCAAGAATTACATAATTATAATAAAATAGCTCAAATAAAACTTGAAAAATTACCAAGGTTGGCTACTACCTCAATAACCGGAGATATGCGTAGAACCTCCACTAAAGCCTTAGACGCTATGCTTCATATTCTTTCATTGCATCACTTCATTCAATTTGACGCAAAGAAAAATGCCCAAAAGCTCCAACGAACCAAAATGCTCCTTTTGGGTGATCCTAAGGAGTGTATCGAATATAAGCTATCCACATACATTTGCGTTGTACGCATGTATTTGTGATGGTTTTTTATGCTCTGAACACTGCATGCTGTGCGTTTGACTGTCAGCTTTCTTTTGTTTACTTGTTTGTGCGGTTCAAATTCTGCGTTTTCAAAATGTCGCGTATTGAAAAGGAAGTGAAAATTAAGGTTCTGGACACATGGCTAAGTGAGAAGGGTATTACTATGCGAAAATTGGCGAAGCGGTTTGGAATTCATCATGCGAGTGTTAAAACCATCATTAATAAGTTTGGGGAACACTATTCTTTGGATGAGCTACCAGGAAGAGGCAGAAAACCCGGTTCTTCCAACCCGAAACTGGAGCAGAAAGTGGTATCTCTAATCATGAAGAACAAATCAATGTCAATACGTGATTTGGCCAAAAAAGCAGGAACGAGTGTCGGAATGATCCAGCGTATCAAGAGGCGAAACCACCTGAAGACCTACAAGAAGCAGAAAATCTCGAAACAAAGTGCAGAACAGAAGAAGCGAGCAGCAACAAGGGCCCGGAAATTGTATTCGCGTCTTTTGCAGCGTCCGGATACATGCGTTTTGATGGACGATGAGACCTATGTAAAGGAGGACTCAAAAACCCTTCCAGGTCCACAATACTTTACTGCCGTCGTTGGGGAGGATGTGAGCGATGCGGACAGGTCGATTCAAGTGGAGAAATTCGGTCGAAAGGTACTGGTATGGCAAGCAATATGTTCCTGTGGTTTGAAGTCAACAATTTTTTACACTACCGGAACTATAAATGCGGAAATCTATCGATCTGAGTGTCTCCAGAAGAGATTGTTGCCTTTATATAAGAAGCATAGTACACCTCCACTGTTTTGGCCGGATTTAACGTCGGCTCACTATGCCAAAACCACTCTCAATTGGCTTGCGGAAAAGGGTACAGATTTCGTTGAGAAAAATATAAAAATCCACCAAATTGCCCTCAGCTTCGACCCATCGAACGTTACTGGGCAATCGTGAAGAGGGTCTTCAAGAAGACTGGTAAGGCAGCTGGGAACATGCAGGAGTTCAAAAAAATTTGGGCTCAAGCGTCCAAAAAATGCGATGCAACACTTGTCCGGAACTTGATGAAGAGCATTCGATCCAAAGTTCGAAAATTCGTGAAGGAATAACTTAAATTTCATCCGGTTTTCATTATGTTCAAGTTTAACCTCGTACAATAAAGGATAAATTTTTTGTATGAATAAAATATCGGTTTTCAACATAATTTGAAAGAAAGTTTGTGGATAGTTTATTTTCGATACACTCCTTAATAGTCATTTGAGCATACTAAATGAGTGTCAGATAAGTCCAGTGGTAATGAATAATGAAGATGTATATTCGCAAAAGAATGCGTTAAACATACATTCACAGTAATCAATACCAAGGGTGGCAGTTGGGAAATTGGAGTTTTTGTATTTTTTTCGAATAGCTAATGGATTTGTATTTTTTTTTTTTTTCGAATAGTGAAGCAGTATTAAATGCTTTGAAATCAATAACTTACACCTGAAAACTAGTGTATGAGTGCCATCAACTACTAGAGCAATTGTCCTGTCACAACAAAGCTAATCATGATTGGGTACCTGGTCATTGTGGAATCGAAGGAAATGAAAAAGCTGATTGACTAGCAAAGATTGGGTCATCTGAATCGATTTTTCGACCTTTCAACTAATGCTTTTAAAAACAAGTTAAAATTATGAGAAAATTCAAAAGTACAAACCAACTGGATGAACACGTCCACAGCTCGGCAATCGAAACATTTCGAAACATGCTTTAATTACACAAGAGTTACTGAATTTCTCTAAAACAGGATTGATGTACTTACACAGGATTAGTAACAGGACATTGTCCTAGTAAGTACTACTTAAAACATATGGGAAAACTTCATGCTGACAGATGTGGTTTTTGTAATCTTAGCGAGCGAAAGTTCAGATCATTTATTGTGTAGCTGTGCTGCACTATATTTAATCAAAGGTGCAGATTTCTTGACAAAGGTATTTTAGAACCTCACGAGGTCTGGGTCTGCCCTCCCATCGGAGTATCATTCCAAGTTGGGAAAATGCCAATCATTGATAATGGCCACTTACATAGTAGTTTATTATAATGTGACCATGCATAAAGCAAAGAGCATCACAATAGATCAAATCTGGTCGCAATGTCCACAACATGGGAAAATAAAAACTTTGTGGATCATCCTTGGATTTTGCAGTAAAATCTTAAAATAAAAGAATTATATTTATTTAACTATGCGCAATTATTTTGAAGATTGAACTCGTTGAACAGGTTAAACGTTTCATCGCGAGACGCCTCTAAGGTAGCCACTGTTGGTTTATCTCAACGGTTTACATTCACAGATCAATGATTGTTATTTACTTTTTGGTAGAAATATATACACATATGCTATTTTCCCAATGCACCACCAGCCTCTTTATTACAAAATCGGCAGTGTCATTAATCAACACACCCGTTCGCTACTGGTCCGGTCCGGTGGACTCACACGGGACAATTTTTCGATCAATTATAACCTCTCCGAAAAAGAGGAAGCGCCGGCGGCTAGGTGGTGAAGCAGATGATTAATTGCCGGTTTCGATTTCCCGCTCAGGAGACAGCGAAAGTGTAGGTTGTTTCACGAGGCAAAAGGTTTGATAAATCATGAAACTATTCCAAGCTATGATTGGCTACCCCTTTCTGCCATTTCTACTGCCTTATGTGGGTGGGTGCCACATTTCTGCTCTATTGACCCATTCCGGTAGCTCATGGTAGCTGTTGCTGAAGCTATCAGTGGGAGTGAGTCTCGTGGATAAAAAATATCCTACTGCGCTGTTGGTTAGACACCAGACATGTCGGTGACATGTAAATTATTGGATTAGGTGTTCTCCGATTTCCCGGCTTATTCCGATCAGGGGTGGGGAGTTATAAGTTGAGTTGTTATACAACTTGTAAGGTTTGAGCTCAATTACAATCAACTGGACGTGTTGGTGTAATTTGCAAGTCGAAATGATCGATGCCCGGGTGAGGAGGGCTAATTGTGCACGTTTATCTGCGCCTATCTCCACGGGATGGGATTCAGTGTATAATTTGCCATGCAGACGATTGGCGTTTGGGTAAACATTACAGTAGCACAGGTGGCCGACGTGCATCTGTTTGCATATTTACGGAGGAAAGTGGAGGCAATCGATCGGGTGATTGACCGTTGGACGATCCGATATTGGTTGTTCATTTGTACAAATGCTGCCATGATACCGTGCTTCAGGTAAATGTGTACGTTTACAGTAAATGTTGCAGAAATTTAAACTTCTGATAGAGTATCCTTTCGCTACTTATCTCATCACCTCGCAATTGATCCTACTTTGAAAAAATGATTGACGATTGTCTGATTAGGTTTATTTGTTTAGTATTCTTTAAATTCCAATGAAAATGAAAATAAATACGATTACAAGAAGAAAGCATCTATTTGCACTTCTATGTAACGTTTCAGAGTAGGATGAATATAGGGGCCTCATATTTAATTTTGTAACACAGTTTCTCATTTCGCAGTGCTTCAGAATCGTACAAATAGAGTGTTGATAAAGTAATGTTCTAAATGTAGATGTCACCCCAGCTCGATAATATCTTCAAGATTGAGATATAGAGAGCTGAACTAAATGATATGACCGAGTTCCATTGGGCTGCACTGTGCTGTAGGTGCTAAGGACAAGGAAAGTTTTGCTATTTTAACAATATGTCCTACATGATACATTGGGTCTCCACGAATGTTGGAATTGATTTGGAAAATCGACACACCATATCCTGTAGTCGTATTTTCAACATCTCCTGTACGTGTATCCTTGGGTTAAAAAAATATCAGAACACCATGTAAAACTTCGATTGAGCCAGTGAAACATCGTGACTTTAACTTTTAGATGATTTGAAAAACACAAGTAATTTTCTCATTGCAAGCATGTGTTCTAAAAATAACAGAAATCTACAGGTTACAATTATCACCTTGTTCGACAGACCTATGTCTTTAGTACCGCTATGTCATCATTACAATACTAATACAACAGTTAGCTTTGTTTTACGATGGTAACGACATCCAATTTACGCAGTTTCTTCCTTTTCTTGAGTTCCGCATATCCAGGACGTCATAATGAATCCCTTGTTTATAAATCATTTCGCATTTAGCAGTGATTCACATGAAAATGTAACCCATTTCTTATCGTGTACATTCCAACATAGGGAAATCAACACAATCAATCCAGAAATTAAATCCCATCGGGAGACCCGAAAAATTAGCGTTATCGTTAAAGGAGGCGAACACCACTTACCGCTTTTTTCCTCCGCCGGAATGCCTTCGTCTTCGTCCAGCTTGTCGGCTTTCTCCGTGGGTTCATTCTCCTGCTTTTCGTCTTCGGTATGAATCGGCGAAGAAGGCCCTGATGAGGCACTGGCCCCCGGGCTCGGCGACGAGCTTATGGCATGGGCCGGCGACGTCAGACCACTGGTTCCGCTGTCCTTCTCGGTCGACTGCCGCCGGAGTCCGCCCAGATCCGGGTATTTGAACGTTCTGTTTGTCTGATCGTCCAAGGTGGTTTCGAGCGACTTTTTGCGGACGCCTTTCTCTGGAGGTTCGTCCGATTTGTTGTTGCGAACGGGTGCAACGGGAGGTAGCGACGATGGAACTATTGGTGGTGGAGGTTCCGCTTGCCGGAGAGGTGATTTGAGCTTTTCCGGACTGATTTTGGTGGGACTTAGCGAACTAGGGTCGATTGCGTGTGGAGGAACGGCTGGAGGAAGTTTGGTTGGCGATGGGAATGAATTCTGACGAATGTTACGAGGACCCTTTTCCGGTGGTGGCGGGGGGAGGAGTCTGTCGTTTTGGAGGACTAGGCGGTGGTTCACTTGGTGATTGTAGCCGATGTTGCACCGGAACGGGGACATGCTGAACGTCCGGTAGCCGTGGTCTACTGGGCTCTTTGGATGATTGCACACTTGCGTCACCATTGGTAGTGATCGGTGAGCTGGTAGCGTTACTACCTCCAGGTATGATTCCCGTTCCTGGGACAGTCCTTATAATATCACATCGATTAAAATCACTGCCAACCTTCGTTGTCCGCGTCTTGGAAAAATGTGATGTCCAATTTTTCTGTTTCTCGATCAACTCCCGGGAGTTGAACTTCCTTTCTGGCTTCTCCGGTTTCTCGGGCTTTTCCGACTTCAACCGGGACTGGTTCAATATCCTATTGGAATCGAGTTTTGCAATCCCGTTGCTGATCGGGTGATGTCTTCGCTTAGGAGAGGGGGATCGATCATGCTCGGAGCCGACCTCTGATAGATTGTCTTCCTTACTACTGGAATGTGACATTTTA
The DNA here is from genome assembly GCA_024533555.2 of Aedes koreicus. NCBI lineage: Eukaryota > Metazoa > Arthropoda > Insecta > Diptera > Culicidae > Aedes > Aedes koreicus. Next base: position 466,883 of record JAHHFK020003605.1, on the reverse strand, counting down.
ATACTGAATGGCGGTGGCCTGTTGACACGTCCTTCGCCGAGTTTTTCGAACAGAGCCCGTGCGTTGTTGAACCGTGCCGCGTGGGATTCGGTCCGGACAACGGTTGCCGTTGGGGAAGGGTGATTTATGACTTCCTTGGCTGTCACTTCCGGTGTCACTTCCACCGGTTTTCGCTGAAATAGATTGGCAATTTGGGACACTTTAGGCCCCGATGCGGCTCCCGCTGCCGATGATTTGTCCATTTTGTGGAGTGGTTTCACTTCTTACAGAAACCTGCAAAGGAAAAGAGAGAAAAACAACAATAAGATAACGTGATTCAATTCTACTGATAATCATTGTCTAACCATTTTCATGTTTACGCTGCGTCACAGAATCAATGATAATATAAATTAAACAAACAACCCGAAAACAATTGGCTAGAAAAAGCAACGGAACGCGAAATACGTAACAATATTCAGTAAATTTCACAACCAATCGGATGGAATTCTGAAAAAGTACTAGTACAAGAATACAATAACGGAGGTTTTATCGCTCGAGGGCTATCACACCACCACCGCTTCGGAGTCGGTCACTTTCGGAGGTGACTGACACGGAGGGAAAGCTTCGTCGGGGATGATCACAAAGCACTGCTAACTAGTAGATTTGCCACGTGCTTTCGGTGCTATATGTAGGCAAACAACAAGATAGTGTCATCGACGTCCAGCAACGTAACGAGTCCGACCGACTGACAAACCAGCCACTCACTACCTGTCCCATTCCAACCACCAGTTCCAGCTCATAATGCTGATAAGATATGACAATTCCGTTGCCGTTGCCGGCATGTTACTTGCTCACTTGCTGCTCGGCCCCAGAACCAGACAGTACGGTAAATATGTGTGTACCTTCCTTCTAGACATCTCTGCGGTAAAACTTTTGTGTTTGTACGCCATAGTCGCCACAACATACTACTACTAAAATGCAATGAAAGAAGATGCATTCTGGACTCCAGAATGAGATGACGACGGTAGTGCCGAACGGAGAGATTGCAATTAGGCGATTAAGGTTCGCTCTGATAATGATGAAGCCTTTAGTTGAAACAATGAAACGCAGGCAACCCGGGGCAGCATTCCGATTTGATGAGGGAATATGGTATAAACGGAGACATATATATTCATATTTGCATGTGATGTTTGTTTTCTAGTGCTTTGAAGAAAGAAAAAATAGAGGTTGGTCATTTTCAATGGTGGATAAATTAAAAAATAGTTATTCTCGATATTCATATTATTGGTTGAATGATATAAATATCAATGTATATTTGGTGCATGAAATATCTATAAACATCTGTTATTCAATTATTCCTACAGTCGTGTTGTATAATTATCGAAAACTTTTCAAATAACAACATTTTGTTACATTCTCTCAGGAAATCTAAGGGTTTCGCAAAGATCCGAGACAAACGTTTTAATTTGTATTTGTCGTTTAGTTTTTATTTAAATCGGTTGTTAATCGTCATTACAAAAACTTTTTCTTGAGGTACGAATATTAAGATAGCTTTGAAACCTTTTATCTGTTAAAATTATTTAACCTTATGAACATATTTAAACATTTATTTCTGAACCACGTTTGTCAGAAGCAAGGCTTTTATTTAGCCAGTTGCTTCTGTCGATGGTCGAGCATAATTGCTTGAGGGAGCATAGGAGTTTGCTATCACGTTTTATGAATCATTTTCATAACAAAAATTCTCGATAAAGCGAAAGAAGCATAGGTTACAGTTTTTTGCCTGCTAACGTTTGCAGTTAAAAAAATGGACAAAAATTGCCGTTTTTTCATGGGTTTACCTTCACCCGCACTGACGAAACTACCCATGCAGCATCAATCATAGTAACCCATGAGTCAGCAGACAAAATTTGACAGCTCTATTAGTCGAACTCTAACCGTGATGGCAAAAACAGTGAAGCAACTCTGTTCAGAAGTGTGTGCGTTCAAAGAACGGCACCCCGCCGCGTCGAAAACGGACATCGTGCGGCACTTTGTGAACGCCGGATACGCCCGTTCCGGCATCTACAACATCTTGGCACTATTAGACAACAATCAGAGCATCGAAAGAAAGCCCGGTTCCGGACGGCCGACGACCCTGAGCGACAAGAAGCTCCAAAGACCGAGGGAAAAGTGGCTACATCGCTGCGTGCGCTTGGCCGGGAGGTCGGTTCAACCGGCCAAACAGTGAAAAAGTACCTGGCGAACATGAACATGCATGTCAGGAAGCAGACTGGTTCGGAGCTGCAAGCAATGACGCAGCGGCAGCGGCTGAGTAAGATGGTCAACTCGATTTTCCCGGCAAATCGCGACGTGGCGTTGGTGATGGACGACGAGACCTATCTCACCCTGCATGGCAACGACTGGCTGGGCATTTCGTATTTTACTTCCCCCACGAAGGAAGTGAGCTCCGAGGTGAAGTTCATTTCATAAACTAAGTTCCCTAAGCAGGTGCTGCTTGGCTGACAATCAGCGAGAAGGGGATGTCAAAGCCGCTCTTCTTTCGCTCCGAACTGGTCGTAAATGGGGAAATTTATTGTACGAAATGCCTGCCGGAAGTTGCGTCGTTCATCAAGAAATACCACAAGGGTGAAGACGCGGTGTTCTGGCCGGATCTGGCGTCGGTCCACTACTCGAAGCGATCGTTGGAGGAGATGGAGCGGCTGAATATCGATGTGGTACCCAAGTCGGCGAACCCGCCCAACGTCCCCCAGCTGCATCCCATCGAGAATTTCGGAACTAACCTGAAGCGTAAGATCTACTCCAACAATTTTGTCGCGAAAACTGAGGAGGAATTGATAAATGAAACGAAGAAAGAACTCAAAAACATGCATACACGCATGTTTTCGTCCACCATGGCGAATGTTCCGGTTAACTCCGCAAGGGCGTAGAAATTTTTGCAAGTAAGCTTAAATAATTACCTTCCATGGGAAATTTATCAAAAGCAATTATCTGTCATAGCTTTTTTTTATCACCATCCGAGAAAACGTTATAAATCACACTCTAGGCTTACAGACGTTTTTTCTGCAACTTGTGATTCGCGGTTGTGATTTTTAAATTTAAGAATATTTTTCGATCGAAATGATTCAGAATTGACGTGTTTTGGCATCGGTTTATACCTCAATAGGCCTGAGAAGACATAAAATCAGAAACTTGGCCAAGTGTTTAGAGGGGCGGCCAGAAAAGTTGTGAGGTGATGTTTTTCGTTGTAATTCGCAGCGTGAGTGGTGTCAGTTTGCGGAAAAACAATCAAACATTGTTAGATCCGCTGGTGGCCGCCGGGTGTGGTACTTTGTCCAGAGCGCGGGTCTATCGGATCGGGTGCAAATCGATTGCGCAGAGCGCGAGGAATCTGAAATTCCAGAAAGTCTTCTGGGCGATTCTAGAGCTGATCGGATCAGCAAGAAGGGTATAGAAGATCGAGTGTGTTGAGGGAAAGCCCGATGCTATGAAAGCTTGTGTGCTTGAAACTGGACCTAGAGGAGCTCAGCTGTGTTTTCGGGGTCTTGTTTGAAGTGTAGCAAATAAAGGATTTCTCGGTTCTTGAGGTTTTTGAAGAAAATAAGTTTTCTTGTTATGAAATTTTCATTAATTGGAAGTGAACCGGAAGCAACTGAGCAAAGAGCGGTTCCAGCGAACCTGATGTTTCGTAGTGTATACTATTGTTTATTTCGTTTATGGTGCATTACGCCATAAGGCCATAGGTTAGAATCTGTATTGAAACAGAACTGCATTGAAAGCCAAACTAATTGCGACAATGGTATTCTACCTGGGACACCGAACATAGTGTCGTCTATCTGGAACCTCAAGATATTTGTCGGTAGGCGATTGCTGACATTTTAGAAAATATGCTCGTGCTTTGGAACATTTTAGCAGTTATGATCTACAATTCGAGTGAGCGCTTTCCATTATGTCATGTTGATCCATTATATCCAGTTGATCAAATTCAATTTGTTGCCTCTTAAAAAATAGCATGATTGTTTGTCTTGGTCAGGTCCTGTGCGTTGTCGGAGGCTGTAATCGCTCAATGATGTATTGTAATGCCATTAAGTTCCAAAATTATGTTTAACTTTGAATGCTAGGACAAGAAATTGTAACCGGGGTAACCCGGCGTAGTGGTTAACATCCATGCCTCTCACGCCAAAGTCACTACAGTGTGTTTACTTTCATTTGAACCAAGTAAATGAGAGAAATTGAAAAAACAATGAGGTGGGCACTTTATTTTGCCTATCAGTGTAAGTCGTGTGCGTGCAAGTTTGTCAGAAAGAGAAGGTAATCTGTTTAATGTGTGTGTAAAATGTAGTGTGTCTCAAAATTCGAACAGCCGTTCGACGGCTTCTTATACAGGTTTTCCGGAACGGGATTCGAACCGACCGTTCTACGACCCCACGCAGCCGCCAACACTACCCAGCCCAATCGACCACCAATTGACCGTTCACTCTTCACCGACCGAAATTTCGGGCTTGCGGCAATACTTCCGAATACCGAAGGGGTTCGCAACGCCATCAAAGCGAGCGATAAAGCGCCATTTTACAACATCTCGGTAACCATTTTCGCCATTGTTGTTCATCCGTCGACTACTTGTTTCGTCGTTTATGGAGGAATGTACACTGATAGGCAAAATAAAGTGCCCACCTCTTCGTTTTTTCAATTTCTCTCATTTACTTGGTTCAAATTAAAGTAAACACACTGTATTTTTTTTTATTATCTTATTTTTTATATTCTTTTTAAGTTTCACTTATGGAATACTGAAAAAAAGGAGTTTTACTTAAAGAAAAAAAAATCAATTTGTGTTGAAAAAAAAAACAGTGACAAAATAAAGTGCCCACTTCAAAAATCGATATGTTTTCGATAAGTTTCCATTGGAAGACCCCTCGATTGTTTATGTTTTGATATTTTGACATGTTTTGAAGCAAACGGCTCAACCTGGTGCATTTGTATACGTGATCGCATTTGATTCAATTGAAAAAAATGGAGAACGCAGTGCTTTCGAAAGCAATTCCCTTGTGTATCCGAAAATTGGTCGTTCGTGATGTGCAAAACGGTGAATCGCACCGGGCTGTCGCTAAGAAGTACAGTATCAGTAAGGCAGCGGTTGGCAAAATTCTTCTGAAGCTTAAAACGTTTGGATCAGTGGTGGATCGCCCTGGCAGAGGCAGGAAGCGGAAAACGGATGCGAGAACGGACACCAAGATCATGCGCGAAGTCAAGAAGAACCCGAAGGTAACTGTCCGCGAGATCCAGGAAACCCTTCAGTTATCAGTTTCCGGTCGAACTGTTCGTCGCCGTCTCGTAGCACAGGGGTTGAATAGCAAACTTGCCCGGAAGCGCCCATTTATCAGCAAGGCAAACAAAGCCAAACGGCTTAAGTTTGCTAAGGAGCATGCTGATAAGCCCCTAGAGTTCTGGAAAACGGTTCTCTGGACGGACGAATCAAAATTCGAGCTGTTTAACCGAAAGCGGCGGGTTCGTGTTTGGTGCAGATCGGGAGAGGAGCTTCAGGAGCGCCACATCCAAGGCACGATGAAGCATGGAGGAGGAAATGTGATGGTCTGGGGGTGTTTTTCGTGGGGTGGAGTGGGAAGCATTGCGAAAGTCGACGGGATAATGACGGCAGATTCTTACATCAACATCCTGCGAGAAAATCTGGAGGTTTCGCTGATCCAGACGGGCCTTGAAGAGAAGTTCGTATTCCAGCAGGACAACGACCCGAAGCGTACTGCCAAGAAGACCAAGTCTTTCTTCCGGTCTTGTCGGATCAAACCGCTGGAATGGCCTCCACAAAGCCCGGACCTCAATCCCATCGAGAATTTGTGGGCGATGGTGTTACCAATAAAAATAACTATTTTGAAGCCCTGGAGCGCGCCTGGGAAGAGCTAGATCCACAGCACCTAAAGAACCTGGTCGAGAGCATGTCGAAGCGCCTGCAGGAGGTCCTGAAGGCCAAAGGAGGACACATCATTTATTGAAATGCTTTTATTTTACTTTAATTTATGTTTTCTGTAGCCTAAATGAAGTGGGCACTTTATTTTGTCACTGTTTTTTTTTTTCAACACAAATTGATTTTTTTTCTTTAAGTAAAACTCCTTTTTTTTCAGTATTCCGTAAGTGAAACTTAAAAAGAATATAAAAAATAAGATAATAAAAAAAATACAGTGTGTTTACTTTAATTTGAACCAAGTAAATGAGAGAAATTGAAAAAAACGATGAGGTGGGCACTTTATTTTGCCTATCAGTGTAGGAAGTAGCGGAATCTAACACCACCTCTTCGATAGCCGCAACCGATTCCGTGCAGAGGCCGCGATACTTCAACAGCGGTAACTAGAAGCCGGCAAAGAAGTTCTGCCGCAGCTCTAATTAAAGGAAAGGTCGGTAAAGGCGAAGCAACAAACAGGAGTAACCCATGCGCATGTGAACAACAATATTCGAGACACACACACTATAAAAATAGACAGGTAGAAATCAGAAAATCCGCACACGTAGGAGGAAGTATAGGGAAAGGCAATAAAATGATAAAAACCTAGGTTTAATTAAACAAATCAAAATAAAATGTTGTTTATTCGTTTCCACGACCAATATTGAATGTTGTTTGTATAGCCATTATGCCTTACGTGATGTCTAGATGCTAAGAGTTTTCTTGTCGTTCGATCAGTTCGGTTTTCGTGTTAGGTTGTAGCTTTTTCGGTATTTTTACTCCAAGTGTGGACTGCTTGGGAATCTCAGTCTCTCCACTCTCGTTGCGAAGCGAGAAAGGGAAAATTTGTTCAATGAGTTCTGCCTGTGATGAAATAGGTACTCATACTCAGAAGTTTTTGGTAACTAATCGAACGACTATCATTAACTGTTATACTCTTAGCCTATGGTGGAGCCATCTTGACGTTGATAGCGGAGGTACTTGGGTTGACCGTTCAGTGAAGCTATATCTTCCCAAAACTGAATTTATATGAGAAACCTGCCCTGAGGTTGGGATTACTTGCCGGGCATAACAACAGACGAGTGGCCCTCCTCGGAGGTGGCGCTTAAGTCACTCGTTTTATGATTCAGGGGACGGATAACACCGCAGCCACACTCTGTGTGCTATAAGCCTCCCACCACGAGTTCAAATCAACGGTGATGAAATCGAGGCGGTAGACGAAATCGTGTATCTGGGTTCATTGGTGACCGCCGATAACGACACCAGCAGAGAGATACAAAGGCTAATTATGGCTGGCAATAGTGCCTACTTTGGACTTCGAAGGACGCTGAGATCGAACAAAGTTCGCCGAACTACAAAGTTGACCATCTACAAGACATTAATTAGACCGGTACCCCAAACGGCCACGAAACATGGACATTGCTCGTGGAGAACTAACTTCCCGACCAGAAGGAAACTACAAAATTATTTCAATTTTTGTTTCTCAGTTACGCTGTTTTTAAAACAGAGGTTGTTAGAATTTAGATCGTGGATGTAGTTAAAATAACAGAAATTGTAACAAAAAATCCTAAAGGTGTAACAAAATTAAAGCAAACTATGATATAGATATAACATAAACAAAGCAAACTTTGTAACAGTTTTGTTACGATGTAGCAAAATCATATCAGAACTTATTAGAATTATTGTATTTCTTTACGCAGATTGTGCCTCTCCAGGGCATTATATCTTAATTTGTTATAAGTATGTTATACAATTATTCAGATGAAAACGTCTAATTTATTTCATAATTAGTTTGTCGTAACATAGTTTGTTAGAATTTTGTTATTTTTATGTTATACCCTTCTGGTCGGGGTGATACCCTTATGGTGTCTTTGAACGGAAGGTATTGCGTAAAGCTATGTCCATTTAGAATCCGGAATAATAAAACCATCTGTATCTCGGTAACGGATTGACGTACAAATAAGTTTAATACATCAAAACAAAGGTAATTCACTGTACTTAAAGGACCTGTTAAGGAAAAAAACATCAATACAAATCATTTTTCTCTCGTTTCTAATGAGAATTCGCACTTTCTTCTTTATTCCTCCCATCAAACGCTCCACACTCCGGAGTCAACTTCCTTGGCACATTTGTTCCACATTTTGGTCATCTGACAAATGACAAAATAAGAATGGCGCCATGTTTCTAGTTTGAATAAAACTTCTTCTCAGTGAACCCAACAGTCGATTCCCTACAAATTTCAATAATCTTCAACACATTGTCTATCAATGTATAGCTAGATTTATATTTAAGCATGACTACGGCTCATCATCTCAAGGAACGCATAAGAAAGGTGTTGCAGCCAAGAAGAAATCCCACATCATTATTACTGAGGAAAGATCCCTACCAGACTGCACCAGTATTCAAGGCTCCCAGACAGGATGTCCGTTGGATCACATCTGTAAAATCAGTGCATCAATGCCAGATAACGACTGTTCCAGAAAGTATAAGCACACCTTATTTTAACGGTCACTTTGAATATAATGAAATGTTTCAACATGTTTTGGCTGCGTCCTTTTGTTTGCACATTTCTGAATGACATAGCATCAAAAAAGTGCTCAGTTTTGTGTTACCTATCAAAATGCGCGGTCTTACTCCGGAACAACGAAAAAGTATCGTGCACAAATGGTGCACTGTGAGCGGACTCTCCTTGAGAAAATTGGCCAAGGAAGAGGGTGTAAGCGTCGGAGCGGTACGATCTGCGATTCGAAAATATAGAGAACAGTGTACGTTTGAAGATGCGCCGAAGAGTGGTCGGAAATCCGGTCCTGTTAGTCCGGATATCGATAAAAAGATCAGGGATGCCTACAAGCGAAAACCAGCGACTTCCGTTCGGGATGTTGCGAAAAAACTAGGGACCTCGTCGAGTAACGTCATGCGTGCCAAAGAAAGACTTGGGCTAAAAACATACCGGAAGCAGAAAAAACCCAAAAGGAACCCAAAACAGGCCGCGTCCATGAAACCACGGGCCCGCAAACTCTACGATTCGTTATTGTGTAGAAATTCTGGGTGTATAATAATGGACGATGAAACTAGATGTGAAACTAGATTACAAAACGCTTCCCGGACCACAATTCTATACTGTAAGCGAAGACAAAGACATCCCCGAAACGGAGAAAGCAATTTTTACCGAAAAATTCGGTAAGAAGGTTATGGTTTGGCAGGTGTGCGAGTGTGGTAAAACATCTAGTCCGTACATCACAACGGAGACGATGAACACTCAGAAATACGTTAAGGAATGTCTCCAGAAGCGATTATTGCCGATGATCAGGCAGCACGAAGGTCAAGTAGTGTTTTGGCCTGATTTGGCGTCATGTCATTACGCAAAGGACACTTTAGAATGGTACAAAAGTCAAAATGTATGTTTCGTGCCGATAGACAAGAATCCGCCAAACTGTCCGGAGGCACGGCCAATCGAGACTTTTTGGGCTTTAACCAAAGCAAAGCTTCGAAAATTCATAAAACCAGCGGACGACATCCAAAAATTTAAAAAAGATTGGCCAAAAGTGGCCAAATGGTGGGAAGTACCACTGTGCAGAAGCTAATGGGTCATGTTCGAGGAAAAGTTAGGAGTCTTGGCTATGATTAAATATTTTGATTAAACGAGAGTAAAATATCATATAAAACACAAATACAAATATGATTTGCCAAAAAAAATTATTAAAATTAAAAAAACATTACTTTTTTGTTATTTTGAAAGTGTGCTTATACTTTCTGGAACAGTCTATATGTGACGCGGCATTAAATCACAATAGTCAACATGTGATACTACCACGTCAGGATATGTCTTTGGTTGCCATCTCAGTACTGGTGGCGTAGGCCAACCCATCGCGACCAGATCACATATCCGAGGGGAGCGATCACACTATAAAACAAGCATTTCACAATAAATTTAAAATGCTGAAACTTTTTTTTAACTTTTTTCAGAAATGCCATTATTAATTTGCCAACCCACGCTAAAAATGACACATCAAAATAGTTGCATTGGAGTCTCATATATATACCCACAGAACACGGACCACTGCAGCCGATGACAGCCATATCGGATTGTGGATGCACTTGAAAGTGATTATCGATAAGATTCGTTATGACGTTTCCATCATATCCTGTTCTATTGCACATAGGCATATTTTCCAGTTGGTGTTGGTAAGTTATAAAAACCACTTGAAAGCATCAACTATCGATTGAAAACTATCTCTATACAAGTTTCCAATTAGTACTGATTGAATGCTAACTCCGACTAGAGCAACCATGAATAATTTCTGCAATTTGATTATTTTCGTCTTCGTCGCAGTATTGGTAAACGGTCAGCAAAATGCTGAAAAAGTGCCGTGCAACAGCATTTTCGGGTGCATTTCGCAGATTCAATGCGCCGCGGACGAGTACTGGGCTCCAGGTGTGTCCCTGGATGGGTGTTGTCCCGGTTGCGTTAGAGGATTAGGTCTCGGGGATGTTGGTTGTGATGAAGCAAATCCCTGTGCTCCTGGATTATTCTGTGCAAAAGGATCAATTTGCATGCTGGATTCGAGTAAGTAGACGCTTGAGTAAACAACCACCATAGGATAATTTATAACTTAAAACAGCTAACTGCCTCGCCGCTAAGCACGTACCGGAGAAAATTCTCTGGAAACCACAATGCGACCAGCTGGGGAACTTTCTGCCAAAGCAGTGCCGAGGGGATCGACTACTGGGGCGATGCTTCTGCTATTCGGCCACCGGTCAGCGGATCTTCGGTTGGCAATGGCACGGCAGAGCGGATGATATGACCTGTGCCTGCAGTCGGCTTCGATCGGATCTGGAAGCTGCCGGAAGGCAAGACGTTACCCTTCATTGCACATCCGAGGGAAATTTCGAGCCATTGCAATGTGATGGAGGAGTGTGCTGGTGTGCTGATCCCAAAACGGGTGAACCATGGCCACGGGTGCCGGCAGTGATGCCTTCGATGTGGAAGAAGTTGCCTTGCTGTGAGTATCCCGTTTTGGAATAAGAAACATTTGCTAACCCCATTCAATACAGACAACCGAACCATACACGGCAGCCAGTACCTGCGTCAGTGTGACAGTGCATCCTTCGCTCAGCGCCTTCTGGAATGGAAATTTACTACCCACGGTCAGGTAAACGTGAGCCATACGGACGTGATGTGCGATTACGATGGCTCCTTTGGGAGATATGAAGTCGAACGGGGCATGTGAGTAAGGCAAGATGACACAAAATAGAAAACTATAAAATTTCAATTTCAGTGCATATTGCACCTGGCGCGATGGCACTCGGATCGAGCAATACCAAACGAGCAGTGTTAAGGCGCATCTGATGACCTGCAGTAAGTAAAATACTAGCATTGACCATTTTCCCGCCTCTTCGCCAAGAAATATGACGCGTGCTTTAGACTGTAATCGCCTAGATGTAGATTTCCATCGTGCCTCCGTCAATCCCAACGGCTTGTCTTTGAGAAGAGAATCACCACCCACCGACCGCCACTAATCCCCAACCCCGCCGTACGGAGGTGGGCAGATGTTTACTAAGAACATTTCGCTCACGCTTCAACTTTGTCCCCCCAGACGAAAACATTCGGAGCGGTGCCCCCCACTCGAACTGGATGTCTGTTTGGTTTCAACATAAGATTTCTTGTTGGCTTCTTATTTGCTGTTTGCTGCTGCATAATTTTGTTTTGCTCTACCGCATCGTCGTCATCGTCGGAAACGTTCATTCACATTTTGGATGCGATTTTCTTTTATCGTTGAATAGGCGACGCCAGGTTAAATTTGATTGCCTATAGAGAATTTTAATCCACGCTTGTTTGCGCGAAGTAGCTTAGGACTTTCAGATGATTAAATTTAATTAATGATGTTTACTAATGTTGGTAACAGTTTCTGATGTTAAACTTCGTTTTCCAGATTGTGCACGTGACCGGAGGATTTTTACCGAGGCTGGCATGTCACTAGATCTACTCTGTGAAGGCAATGGAAACTATGTCACGTTGCAGGATCGCAACGGGGAGCTGTTCTGTGTGGATCGAGATGGATTTGTAGTGGCCGAGCGAGTTCCAGACGATGCGGACTGTCAGGAATATATGTTTGGATGAAATTTGATGGTTTTCTTGCTTAATTAAATACATTGTTACATTCATAAATTAGGTTTAAAAAATAACTCAAGGAAGAAAGTTATAAAATTTGCCTTTTCCGCATTACTTGTCAATATAGGCGATGGTCTGTAGACAGTAGGGTGATCCAAAGTATCGATTCAACTCTAACCACTCGATCGATCGTATGCTCTCTTAACTCAGGCTGTGAAGGCACAGCTACAAAGCAACATTATTCTGAAGGTGATGAATGTTGATTTTGCATGGAAATTAATATGGAAAAACCAAACTTTTTGTATGCATCCTTCTAAAATAAAACTGCTTTCAAACACTTAAGTGATTTCCACATATGATTTATTGGCCATTCGATAATGAAACATTACAATTATCGATACACAGATTTTATTCCTTTGGATTGTGTTGAGCAATTTGAAAAATATACAACGGAAACTCATACATTTCCATTGAAAATGTTACCAATAACAACATTTTTACTACGTTATCAATACAACAAGCCATACGCCATTGTTATTTTTATCTATGTGAACAGTTAGTTTACAACGTGTGACTATTTTCTGTTCATCTAGGCTACATTATTCGGGTTTTCGGTTCAATTCTGCCAAATTTAGATCATTCGAACATCGTGAAGATAGTCTGATCAGCTTAGCCAGTGAAATCATGATGCCTTAAACGTCCAGGAAATCGAAAATTACGCGGAAGGGAACAACTACAAACTAATTAATATTGTCTCAATTGCTTCGGATTAAATCGGTCATCCTGATAGCAGCATGATCTTATTGATTATCGCTGAATTAATGACATATTCGGTACATAGGCCTAATGAAGGTGATAGGCTAACGTTACATCCCGTTACGCTATGTAATGATTTGTGCATTTTTCCCAAATGCCATTTAGACCTGATCTCATATTTTTTGTTTTTATTGATGGTTATTATACTGAGAGAGAGAGAGAGTTGCAAGAAAAAGTGATTCAATTAGGCTCGAGCCTGGATATTCCAGAAAAGTAATTATGTGTGTGTCTGTGTTCCCTAACCTATAGATGATGATGATGATTATAATTACTTTGCAAATTGGCCTATTTGTTTGCACAAATAATGAATCATTTATTTCGAATTTCATAGCCGCCTATTTCATCGTGTCTTTTGTGCAGATATCAGTGGATAAACAAATGGCGTGTGAGAAAGCAGTGCCATTCGTTTACCTCAATAACTTTCGTCAAGCTGTTTAGGTTGGTGTTTGTAGAAATGATTGAGAGACACTACCCGTGATCAGTGTTCGAAATATCATTCTCGAATCTAGTTCGGCATACAATCATTCCGGAATAATAATAAAACGGTTCATAATTCAATGTCAAACGTTGACCGATCACCATTATGATCAGATATTCCATTTATTTCAGAACTCCAGAAACCAGCCCTTCGATCACTCAAATTTCTAGCTTAGAAATGTAAGAAAGAAAACTTTTAAAACATGTCTTATAGGTAACTCATCAAATCTTCCGGTCCGTCTCTCTGCATCTTGCTATGAGGTACCCGGTGGGTCTCCACCGATTACCTGTCGATCTGCCAAATTTTGAAGACGTCTGCATTGAGTTATCTCAAATTATAATAATCCGTTCACTATATCACAAAACATTGCAAATGGTTGAGAGGATTGGATATAATGAAGTCATTTGGGTATAGGACCAAGTCTCCCCCGGGTGGAGCTAAATCGATGAGCTTGGACATCAATAGATGCAAAGTAGCCAGAAGGCACGAAATGCATCTACGGACTCTTATTTTTACCAGGTCCCTCAATCGTATATCTGGATGGGTTAGCGTGGATTGTTCTTTAAGTATATTGTATTATTAGACTATTATATAACATACAACTAAATGTATTATTCTGAAAATTTAAAATTTCAATTTCAATTTCAGTGAGCGAGATAAGGCGCTATAACCTTGGCAAATTATTGCCAGACTTTTGGTTCTAATGCCAAAAGTCCACCCATAGGCAAAAGGAGCATAAACTAATCTTTCTAGCATCTATGCTTCCAACGATAAAATACAAATTATCACATTATTTAACTCTATATGGAAGCGTTTGGTACGGGAGGTCCACGCTTTCTTCCTTCCCTTGATTCGAGGTAGTAGAGCGATTTCAGACACTCTTTCTGGACCAAGATTTGGGAGGAGGAATGTTTACCGGAGGATTGGATGGAAGAAATAGTGTGTCCCATCTATAAAAAGGTCGACAAGCTGAATTGCTGCAATTATCATGCGATCACGCTACGGAGCGCAGCCTACAAGTTGTTCTCACAAATTTTATGCCGACACATGTCACCAATTTCCAAGGAGTTCGTGGGGCATAGAACCAAGCGGGATTCATGGGGGCCCGACGACTACCACGGACCAGATTTTAGCGATTCGGCAATTGCTGCAGAAATGTCGCGAATACAACTTGCCCACACACATCAAATCAGCGTATGATACAATCGATCGAGATCAGCTATGGCAGATCATGCACGAATATGGATTTCCGGAAAAACTGACGCGGTTGATCAAAGCAACGATGGATCGAGTGATGTGTGTCGTGTTGGATTGTCGTGTTTGTTGTTTAACATTGCATTGGAGAGTGTGATTCGAAGAGCTGGAATAGACACGAGTGGCACGATCTTCAGGAAGTCTGTCCAACTATTTGGCTTCGCCGACGACGTTGATATCGTAGCACGTAACTTTGAGACGATTGCGGAAACGTACATAAGACTTAAGGCTGAAGCTGGTAGGATTGGGCTTGTGATTAATGCGTTGAAAACAAAATACATGGAGGGAAGAGGGTCACGAGAAGACAATGTTAGCTTCCTATCACGAGTTCAGATCGACGGTGATGAAATCGAGGTTGTAGACGAATTCGTGTATCTCGGCTCACCGGTGACCGCCGCCGATAACGCCACCAGCAGAGAAATATAAAGGCACACTATGGCTGGCAATCGTGCCTACTTTGGACTCCGAAGGACGCTAAGATCGAACAAAGTTCGCCAAACTACAAAGTTGACCATCTACAAGACATTAATTAGAACGGTAGTTCTCTACGGCCACTAAACATGGACATTACTAGTGGTGGACCAACGTGCCCTTGGTGTCTTTGAACGGACGGTGTTGCGTATGATCTTCGGTGGAGTGCAGATGGAAGATGGAACGTGGAAGAGGCGAATGAACCACGAGTTGCATCAGTTGCTGGGAACAGTTCCCATCGAACACATCGCAAAAATCGGTCGACTTCGATGGGCTGGGCATGTCGTAAGGATGTCGGACGACAGCCCTGTAAAAATGGTTCTCGAAAACGAACCGACGGGTACAAGAAAAAGAGGCGCGCTACGAGAAAGGCGGATCGATCAAGTAGAAGGCGACCTGCGGACAATCCGCAGACAGCGAGGATGACGAAGTACAGCCATGGACCGATTATAATGGAGACAACTTCTGTGTACAGCAGATGCCAAACTGGCCTTGGTCTAATTGGTAAGGTAAGGGTTCTGGAATCGCTCTATTTCTTGGAGTCCTCTCTGCAGCACATGCTACGCAGTTGGCCTGGCCGGACACAAGAAAAATTATGCATTCAAGAAGTCGTCATTTTCTAGGATGCTTTCAAGAATTGGCTGCGTTAGCTGTGAGATTAGATTAGATTAGATGTCTTATAGAATAATCTGTTGATACTCAAAAAAAATAAAATCTTTGTATTGAAATTTTATCTTTGGTTATTGAACTGATTCTAATCTGTTTTTCAGCTTTTGCAGGACTATTGATTTTCAGTAACAAACCAGTGGATGTCAGATATATGTTTCGTGCATACATATACTTTATTCTCTTACATTACATGAATATTAAGCTTTCAATTTATTGACAGGATTATCTTACTTTTATTATCTACTAGCTGCTACGCCTGAGACTAAATGAATGAACATTACATAGAACTGGCGCGTTTATAGTTGTTTTTTTTTTTTTTGACTAAGAAGGGGTTCAAACTTTTATCAGAACATTCTTCTTACCAAGGAAATATACAGTTTGTGTTTTAGTTAACTGGATAATTCTCATGTTTGGTTGAAATTTGTGTTTGAAATTACCATAGAAACATTTCTTGCATTCAAAAAACCCCGCATGCCAATTTTGTTCTTTCTCACATTAGTTAGAAATTTTTTTGGAAGCCCCAGAAGGGGGAAGGGGTCTCAAACAATCATAACTCGAGTAATTCATGTTAAGGGCCTAAAAGCCATTTGTAAACAATGACTTTAAATCTCGATTTCTCTTGAATCTTAAATCACTCACGTGAAATGAAAGCAGCGTTTGGTGGAAGAATGTTAGTTCTACCATATGGAGTAGCTGGATATAGTGGGATTCTCGTGATTCGTGAGAGATCAACGTTTAAAGTCATTGTTTACAAATGGCTTTTAGGCCCTAATCATGAATTACTCGAGATAAGAACCTTCACCAGCCCCAAAAACCACGGCATTCAAATTTTCACGCCGATTGGTCAGACAGAAATTCATTTTAATATATATAAAAAATCCTTTCTCCAATAACCCCCACATGCGAAATGTGGTTTCATTTGCTTGAATAATTCTCGAGTTATGCAGAAATTTGTGTTTCATTTGTATGAGAGCCCCCCCACTGCTTGTGGTTTCTTGCCTCCAAAAACCTCCACATGCCAAATTTCGTTCCATTTGCTTGATTAGTTCTCGAGTTATGCAATAAATTGTGTTTCATTTGTATTTTAACCCCCCTTTCAGAAGGCGGAGGGGTCTCAAACTATCATAGAAACATTTCATGCCTTCAACAACCTTCACCTGCCAAATTTGGTTCCATTTGCTTCATTAGTTCTCGAGTTATGCAGAAATTTGCGTTTCATTTTATGGGAGACCCCCCCCCCCCCCCCCTTCAGAAGGCGGAGGGGTCTCAAACCACCATAGAAATATGTCTCTCCTTCAAAAAAATCCACATGCCAAATTTGGTTTCATTTGCTTTATTAATTCTGGAGTTGTGCAGAAATTTGTGTTTCATTTGTATGGAAGCCCCCTCCCTTCCAGAGGGCGGATGAGTCACAAATCACCATAGAAACATTTCTCTTGTTCAGAAACCTCCACATGCCAAATTTGATTCCATTTGCTTTATTAGTTCTCGAGTTGTGCAGAAATTTGTGTTTCATTTGTTTGAGAGCCCCCCCCCCCCCCTTCAGAAGGCGGAGGAGTCTCAAATCACCATAGAAACCTTTCTCTCCTTCAAAGACCTCCATATGCCAAATTTGGTTCCATTTGCTGGATTAGTTCTCGACTTAGGGAGAAATTTGTGTTTCATTTGTATGGGAGATCCCCCCCCCCCCCCTTTCAGAAGGCGGAGGGGTCTCAAATCACCATAGAAACATTTTTCTCATTCAAAAATATCCATATGCCAAATTTGGTTCCATTTGCTTGATTAGTTCTCGAGTTATGCATAAATTTGTGTTTCATTTGTATGGGAGCCCCCCCCCCCCCCCCCTTGCAGAAAAGGGAGGGGTCTCAAATCACCATTGAAATATTTTTCATCTTCAAAAACTTCCACATGCCAAATTTGGTTCCATTTGCTTTTTTAGTTCTCGAGTTATACAGAATATTGTATTTCATGTGTATGGGAGCCCCTCCTTTTAGGACGGGGAGGGGTCTCAAACCACCATAGAATGATGTCTCTTCTTTCAAAAAAATCCACATCCCAAATTTGGTTCCATTTGCCCCAAACAGCAACAAAACACACACACACACACCACACACACACACACACACCACACACACACACACACACACACACACACACACACACACACACACACACACACACACACACACACACACACAGCACACAGACAGACAGACAGACAGACAGACAGACAGACAGACAGACAGACAGACAGACAGACAGACAGACAGACAGACACACACACAGACAGACAGACAGACAGACACACAGACAGACAGACAGACAGACAGACAGACAGACACACAGACAGACACACACACAGACAGACAGACAGACAGACAGACAGACAGACAGACAGACAGACAGACAGACAGACAGACAGACAGACAGACAGACAGACAGACAGACAGACACATATACATATATATATATATATATATATATATATATATATATATATATATATATATATATATATAAAGAGATTTCGCGTAACTGTCCGCCCTTCATGTTTGGCCCTTCATTCCAAAATCAGGCAAATTGATCTTGCTATTAAGTGGAGTTGCAATCAAGACAGGGTCTTGGAAGATATGGTAGCTATCTTGCATACATACATACATACATATATACATACATAAAGATACCGAAGCAATCGGCATAATCGAAAAGTGAATACAGGGGGACGAAATTGCAGATAGCCCACCACAAAAAACTTTAATAGCCACGTAGATTATGCCTGCAGGAAGGCGGCAAAGGCCTTCAATGCGGTAGCCAGAAGCATGCCGAATAGCTACGAACCTAGCAGTAGTAAGCGGCGTCTACTGACTAGTGTATCATCATCGATACTGAGATACGGTCCAGCCTGGTTCGCAGCGCTGGGAACCAAGCGAAACCAAGCGAAGTTGAGCAGTAAGTTCAGGCTCATATTTCATTGGAAGCAGTATGCGTCCCGATTGGAATCACTCTTGGACAGTGACTGTTATCAGCTTAGAAATATCAGAGGAGTTCGGAAGCTGGTGAGAGCGGAGTCGATGGCCAAATGGCAGCGAGAATGGGACACGGGGGAGAACGGTCGATGGACTCAGCAGCTCATACCGGAATTGTCAATCTGGATGAAAAGGAAGCATGGAGAGGTAAACTTCTACCTTAGGCAGTTCATGTCTGGCCATGGTTGCATCGATTCGGACACGCAGCGTCACCCTTCTGTCCGGAGCACCTGGTCATTGACTGTCCAAGAATCGGATCATTGCGAAGCAAGATGCTTGCCATCAGCGGGGCAGATTCCAGCCCAGTTAGCGTCGTCAATAGAATGTGTCGTGACGAAAGTGCGTGGAATGCGATTAACAGAGCAATCATGTCGGCTCTACAGCGAAAATGGCAGGAGAATCATGATGCGAGTGGTTGAGCGGAGTAGCGGGTTGTCGGTCTCGGGGGATGTTCCAACGTCGGGGAACTCTCCGTCGTAGTATGATATATCCGCTGTCCGGGACTACTCGAAAAAGCTCGACGTGGCCGCGTGGTTCGGTTTAAGGAGAACTTCCACTGCCGGGGAATCCTCCGTAGGAGTAGGGTAGATCCACCTTCGGGGACTACTCGAGCCGATTGCGAGGAGGGTGGGAGCAAAATGGCTCATGCAAGCTAAATGGCTCCATAGACCCCCCCGTGAAATAATACCATTGGGCAGTCCCGGGGGGGGGGGGGGGGCTACTTACATTCTGATGGTGCAACAAGGATACCAGTTTTAGTGGGATCAAAAGTCGGCCTTTTATCAAAGTCGACCCTGACCACACTCAAATTCAGGCCTCTCTGTTAGTCCTTATGGATATCCCTCAACCAAGTAAAAGAAACAGCGTCGTGCATACATCTGACTTTTTTGTTTGTTTATATTTATTTTCTCCTTGATCCGCTATCTATTACAATCGATAGAATTGTCCAGAACGGATTGAACGTATTCTCATAAAGCGCCAAACTTTAAAAATGAGTGTAACCATTGTCGGCAGCACTTTAATTCATCAATCGTTCCATTTGAACAGCGTGTGAAAAATTGTTCTATTTTAGGCAACTAAAACAGCAGCATTTACGAATGTATGTGGTTTAAGGCTCACTATTCAGAAGGTAATCAAATTTATGTTAAATAATCTATCAAATGAATTTATCCAATAAAGAGCTTTGATAGAAGAACCTATAGAATTAAAGGTTTAAAAATCGATTTCCGAGGATAGTCACCATTGTCGAACAATGCCAATTTCATTCACAGTTTTCAAAAAAGCGAAATTTATGTTCATCACTAGATCAATTAAATTATTTTTTTGAATTAATTTGAAATCGATGAAAAATCAAATGTTGTCAAATGAAACTGGCTACTCAAGACGAAATACTCAAATAGATACACTAATGTTTCTTAATCAGTGAATACCGTTGCGAAACTCAAAATATCACGATAGTTTGTAGGCTAATCTTAACTATATTGACGTAAAAATCGAAAGTCCTATGAACAAATTGAAGAATACACCGCGCGTAAAAAAACGATTTCTAAAGTAGTAAATTATACGCTGAAAATGCATATCGTCTAAACTCTTAAAAAGTCAAATAGTGCTGATCAAAATTACCAAATTACAAAAATCGCCAAAGTTTATGTTTCGAATTAAATTAAAATCCAAGAAAGAACATATGATATAATACCGTAACCTGAAAAGCCAGAGGTCATTCAAACATCGGCTATGCTACAAACCAAAATCATGCTGCAGGTGGCTGTGTTTGATTTCCTCATTTTTTCCTATGGATATTCTCCTAAAGAATAATATGCCCACAATTTCACAGCCAAACAACCCACCTTCCCCATCGTTGTAAAACATCCAAATTCCATTAAAAAACATCACCAACAACTTTCTTATCTCGAAAACTTACATCCAACCAGTACCAAAGCGACCATCGAAGCAGCCATCAAACCAGTCCCGAACCCGTGCTCAAAATGCTCGCACTCGTATTCCTTTTAATTACGATATCACTCATTCCTTCGATCACGCCGATCATCGTTCCACCGAACTGCGACAGTTTCTATGGATGCATCTCGTCCCTGCGTCAATCGGATTGCGATCAGGGCGAAGTGCTCATATCCGGAGCCGCCCTAGACGGGTGCTGTCCAGCATGCCGTGGCGGTCAGGGTTACATGAAGATTTGCAATGTCAACGTGGCCAATCGCCGTTGCGCTCCCGGACTCAAGTGCTCGGATCGGAAATGTATCTACGATCGATGTGAGTTCATATAGAGCGTCTGTGCTTATGTTCGGTAATAAATCATCTCTTGCCGTCAGCGACTTGCCTCCACACGATCCACATGCAGGATGAGGAAGAGTGGGCCGGTTGGTATCCTCGCTGCAACCTGGACGGGACCTATGCCAGTAAACAGTGCCGAGGTGATCGACTTTCCGGCCGGTGTTTCTGCTACAGCGAGGACGGCCTCCGTATATTCGGCTGGGATTGGTACAGAAATGCCGCGAAAATGACTTGCGGTGAGTTAGTTGAGTGGCTAACAAGGATAGATTTGTCAGGTAAATGGATCTCGAAATTGCAGCCTGCAGCAGACGACGGGCGAAACTGGAAGCCGAAGGACGGAATGCCGTTACCCTTCACTGTTTTCCGAATGGGAACTATGAGCGGTTGCAGTGTGATTCGGGAGTTTGCTGGTGTGCCGATGAGTATAACGGAGATCCACTGGTGGGGACGACGGTCGTTCACGACAGTTTGTGGAAATTGCTACCGTGTTGTGAGTGTTTTGTGGAAGTTATCGCAAGCCGAAACTTGCTTACTGATTGTGACTTTTATCTTCCTAAGATAACAACACCCTTCACGGTGACTCATATCTTCGCCAGTGTGAAAGTGCTTCCTTTGCGCAGAAAAAGATACAGACGAAATTTTCATTAAGGGGAACGAACGGTGTGAGCTTCAATGAAGTTCGTTGCGACTATGACGGAACTTATGGGACGTATAAAATCGAGAATGGAGTGTAAGTAGTCTTCAAACATTAAGAAAATTTACCACAATTTCTTCAATCCCACAGAGTATACTGCACCTGGCGCGATGGTAAAAAGATCGGATCCTTTCAGGTTCGCTCCAGTATGGTTTCGAATGTCAACTGCAGTGAGTATCTTTGTCGAATGAATAATTAGCCATTCTTCATGTTAACACATTATCATCCGAACAAGACTGCGCCCGCGACACGGTCATCTATCAGGAAGCTGGAATCCCCTTTACACTGGCCTGTGGCGGAAATGGCAACTACGAGTACGCACAGGATCAGAACGGACAGTTGTTCTGTGTGGACGGCGATGGCTTTGTGGTGACGACCGATTTACGACCCAACGAGAGCTGCGACAAATTCATCTACAATTCGGAGTTTTACAATGAAGATTAGTAGTGTGGCCAGCGGAATAAAGATTAATGTTCCACAAATGTTGTTTGTTTCCCTTTTTCGGCCTAGTTTGGGCTACATATGCTTTATAAGCTGCAGCCTGAAACCCGATAGCATTTGTGTATTGAAAGAGGGTGGCCACCGACGACGGTTACAAGTAAGCAAAATGTTGCAGAAACGTGACGAGGTGGTGCAAAAAGTTGGATCGACAAGCAAATTAAACTGTTGACATTGGGGA
Source organism: Aedes koreicus (assembly GCA_024533555.2). Taxonomy (NCBI): domain Eukaryota; kingdom Metazoa; phylum Arthropoda; class Insecta; order Diptera; family Culicidae; genus Aedes; species Aedes koreicus. Next base: position 444,466 of record JAHHFK020003605.1, on the reverse strand, counting down.
AACGGAATGGCTTGAAAAGAGCCCTGCGGGAGGAAGTTCATATTTATTTGTTTGACCGTGTGCAGGGAGGGCGTACACCGTTTGACATGCAAGTGAAATTCTCGGCGTCCGCCCGTCGTTCTCGATGGTCGTGGGTTGTATGGGCAAAACAAGTGAGTCACGATGGGAATCTGACATACGGTTAGCATAATAGTGGGTCATTCATATAGTTTTGCAAGGCTTCAGAAAGTGTCGGTTGTATTTTGCATTCTTACCGGGGGCATTGAGGGAATGCAGGTGCAGTTTAGCCACATTATGATCAAGGTTAGCAGTGCAAAATTGGTGCATGATGCACACGGAGGAATCAAAATATTCAGAAAAGGGTGTTTTTTGACCCACCTTGAAGATAAGTGGACTAACCCACAAGGTGGGTAAAAGCGTTTTACCCATAACTGGGAACAACGTCTGTACGTCAAAATGGATGTTTACTTTTCACCCATCTTCACAAAGCCAGAATTTTTTTTTGGATGGGTTAAAAGTAACCCATCTAATCAAAGTCGTTTAAATACAATTATCAAAAATTGTTCTATAAAATCTTAAGAAATTAAGAATGAAAATATTGCATTGTATTTAATGATATTTTATACATGCAATCAGAGTAAACATTAAATATTTTTATTCTAAGTGTTTATAAAAATGTGTTTCTGATTTGTAAAATCACTTTCCTTCTAGCTTTCGGAAACATTCTGGGTCCAGTTATCTCTTAGCACATCCATGCTTGAAACTTTTATCCCGAATTCAGAGCTGGAAATAAAATTAAACACCAAAGCGAGGTGCAGCGGTATAAGACTTGTTCTTGTACTTCTGACAAACTCGGAAGGATTTCAATTTTTTACGAAGTAAATTTTCACCCATATAAGAGTTAAAAACACCCACCTTCGGAACTACATGAAGCTGTTTCCAAGTGGGTACTTTGACCTCACATTGTATTTTTGAAATTATCCACACAGTTAATATTTTTTTGTAATTTTCAATTGATTTTCATGCACATAATTGGAGCATTGAAAAAGATTTAAAATTGCAGTCGAATATTTAATTACTCGAGGTGAAAATTACACATGATTTTATTTTTACACGCATAGTAAACACCTCATGTAATATTCAACTGAATTGAATTCATGCATTCTTGGTATGAAATAAGTTACATTCGGTATTTAAATAATTTCTCATTTCGTGTACACTAATATTCATTTTCATATCAGGATAATAATGTTCAGAAAAAAATAATCTAGCTGTTCGAGAACCCGCAATGAAACTACTGTTGAGTAATCAAACTTGGTTTCGATAACTTGAATTTCTTAGCAGCATTACTTCATGCCTGCTGACTGCTCTTTTGATGTTCTTATTAATATTAGGATCCTTGTGAAGAGGGCAGCAATTTGACAGCAGCATAAAAGTTGTTTTTCCAGAGAAGTGTAGCAAGCGGATTTATTTTTCATTCGAAAACAATAATAATTTGGCCCTGTGCTGAAATATCGACTCAAAAGTGAAAGAAATGAGCATCATGGTTTATTGGTTGTAGTGAGCAAAAGTTCAAATTTACATGGTCATGTAAACATAATTTTTTGTGAATTGAAAAAGCTGAGAGTTTTGATTTATTTTTTCAACTCGATTGAAACATACATTGTATCTCATATTTCATTGAAAATGCAAATGTTTTTAAATGTTTTTCAATGGTCAGAAATTGTCAATAGAAAGTTCAATCACTTTAAGGGAGAACATTGATGTATTTTTCAAAGGTGTCCGGTTTACATCAAGTGTAACTTTCATATTTTTTTGCTGTGCACAGTTAATATTTTTTTGTAATTTTCAATTGATTTTCATGCACATAATTGGAGCATTGAAAAAGATTTAAAATTGCAGTCGAATATTTAATTACTCGAGGTGAAAATTACATTTGATTTTATTTTTACACGAATAGTAAACACCTCATGTAATATTCAACTGAATTGAATTCATGCATTCTTGGTATGAAATAAGTTACATTTCCCATTTCGTGTACACTAATATTCATTTTCATATCAGGATACTAATGTTCAGAAAAAAAAAACAATCCAGTTTTTTGAGAACCCGCAATGAAACTACTGTTGAGTAATCAAACTTGGTTTGATTCTCTTAGCAGCATTACTTCATGCCTGCTGACCGCTCTTTTGATGTTCTTATCAATATTAGGATCCTTGTGAAGACGGCAGCAATTTGACAGCAGCAGATTGTATTTCCAGAGAAGTGTAGCAAGCTTTTTTTAAAAAAAATAAATAAGAATCCGACCTAAAAACAAATTCTTTTCTTCGGTTCGGTCCACCAAACAAACTTAACAAAAGAAGAAAAAAAAAAAAAAAAAATCAATGTTAATTGGTTAAAGTTAACAAACAAACAAATTTAAATAGTCAAATAAACATAATTTTATAAATAAAAAAAAAAGAAGAATGGAATTTTTTTTTATTTTCAATTGAAAAAAACAAAATATATCACAAAAATTTAAAAAAAAAAAAATTTTTTTCAAAATTTTTTAAAATACATTTCTTGTGCATGAATTTCAATAGAAAAATCAATCACTTTAAGGGAGAACATTGATGTATTTTTCAAAGTGTTACATCAAGTGTAACTTTCATATTTTTTGCTGTGTGCAGTTTATAAAAAAATGTAATTTTCAATTTATTTTCATGCACATAATTGGAGCAATGAAAAATACATGGCACTTTATTTTTACCCGAATTGAAACATTTCATGTAATTATAACCGCTATTGAATTTATTCAAGCTCTGTCAGAAACAAATTTCATCTATTTGAAAACAACGTGAAAATATCCCGAACACTTTAAAGCACGAGCGTTAGGGTAAATTGATTTCATGAAGCACTTGAAAACTTGTTCAAGAATCATTGAATTCAATCTCTATCATATTATAAACTTTCATTCAGAAGACTTCATTTCCCAAGCGACATCAACTTGCTGACGCTGATCTCCTTGTTATTTAAATAATTGTTTGTATCCAAGAAAAATAACATTTTAACAACGTGACCATAAATGTTTTCTCCCACTGATGTATCGTTCTAATTAAAAGCTGTCCTTAGAAACAATTGCAATCTAGCAACTATGTTAGGTGGCTCAGATCGTTTTAAGCGTTGGGTAACGAATGACAGCAAGAGGAAGCAACAAAAGAATCGGGCACCATGGCTTATTGGTTTCAGCGAACGAACATATAATTTTACACGTTCATGTAAACTCTCATTTTTATGAGTTGAAAAAGGCGACCGTTCCACTTAATTTTTAAAGCATAGTGTAAATATACGTTGTAGTAAAAATTTGATTCAATATGAATGCGTTTTTCAGTGTTTTTCAACGTTTCTCTTATGTACGTGAAATTAAACTGCAATTCTAACTAATATAAGGTAATACATTGATGTATTTTTCAAATTGAAGCAATTTAAATTACGTGTAATTTTAATATTCCCCCCCCCTTGTCCCCCCACCCCTTTCCCCCCCAAAAAACCACCCACCCCCCACCCCTTCCTTCCTCCCCCCCGCCCGGGGGTTTCTCCATTTTTTTTCTTTTCTTTCTTCCCTTGCCCCATAAATATCTTTTTTCTCGCCCCCGGCTTAGACCTTTTTTCATCTAACACACCCCTCCCTCCCCACCCCCCCCTTCTCTTTTTCCTCCTTTTTAAAGAGATCCTCTTGTTTCAAGAGGAGAAGATGTCGTCGACGTAGCTCCACCAACGAGTTGGAAGTAATCCTTTCTCTTTTAGGAATGTTTCTAGATTCGCCATAAACAGTTCACAGAGGAATGGGGGTAGGGGGTTTCCCATAGGGGCTCCTTTTAGTTGTTTGTAGAATGAACCTCTGAATGTGAATGTAAAGTCCAATCAGCTTAATGTACATCCGCACCTTTTGCTTCCATGCTGTATCATCTCCTTCTTTTAAAAGCCAGTCTTCTAGAAGGTTGATCGCGTCCTTGATCGGTACAATAGTGAAAAGGGCCGTGACGTCGAAAGATACCATTACTTCATTATCATTTATATCACCTGGTGACTGTAGATGTTGTACACATTCCTGAGAGTTACGAACTGAATTGTTGGGAATTGCTCGGACCTACCTTGAAATTCTTGTACTAGCCATTTTGCTGGCTTATGGGCTGGAGATCGTACAGATGAAACAATCTCCCTCATTTCGTTTCCGGGCTTGTGGACTTTTCCCCTAGTACTGATTTACACTCCTTTAGTGTTATATCCACGTGTTTCACCATGTTTGGTAGGGGGTCTACTCGAAGCTGCTTGTAAGGTCCATTACTGATCTTTGAAGCCATCTGTCTGTCGTAGTCTTTCTTATCCATGATGACGACTCTGTTGCCTTGTCTGCTTTTAGGTAAAATGCAAATTTGTAATGCAAAACATTTCGAGTGACGGTTAAGCACACTATAAATAATCCAAGCATGTTGCAATGTTTCGGAGCTCTCAAAAAGCAATAACCAATAGTATGCTTTTTATTATCATTTTACACAGAATTCGTACAAAATTTCAAATTGATCAGCTATTAAAGTTTAGCTTGTATTTGAAGTATTTGTTATTTTAAATATCAGGAACGCTACACTAATTCAGAATTTGAACTTCCGGTTTTTTCTGGCATGGCAAAGGTCCATATTTTTGGAGGTATAATAAACTAAGTTAAATAAAACTTCCTACAAGTTCCAAGGATCTTATAATTTTGGTCGAACCTCTTAACGGAATCGCCAATGAAGAGTTTCTGAGTGGGTTGAGTCACTTCCTTGTAATTCTGCTAGAATTGCTTGTCCTTTGACAGATACGCGTATTTCGCCTTCTATATGCAGACTTCCTGACTACCTCGTACTCAGACACCACTGAAGAATACTTCGTGTTCTCCCAACATATATAGGTAAAACTGCCCACTCAAAAGTTTTTCGTTGTAAAGATGAAAACCAAACATATTTTTTAAACTACTTTTGAAAGTCGATTTGAATCAATTTAGATAAACAGTAAGGATGCTGTTGGACCACTCACAAAGTGTGATGGTGGTTTTTCATTGGAAAAACAAGGTTATTTTAAATAATGCTAGAAAGCCGATTTGGACCGATTTAAACCAACAGTAAGGATGCTATTGGGGCCACGCACAATGTGTGATGGTGGTTTTTATGAGGAAAACAAGGTATTTTATATTAGCTCTTGATAGCCAATTTGGATCGATTTATATCAACAGTAAGGATGCTTTTGGATCTTCTCACAAGGGGATAGTGGTTTACCTGTTCCAATATATGACGGCCGGTGAGTAGGGCAAAGGAATAATATAGATCACAATTAATTATGATCCCCAACAGATCCGGCGAACCACCAGATCTCACCGGGAAGCAGCTTTATTGTTTGTTTCTGTGCTCACATGATCAATCGCGCCGCCGGAAAATAGATAACCGAAATAAAAAAAATAATGCGCTATACCCGATAACAAATCTAATAGTGCTAATAGTGTGGATTTTTATAATTTTTTACCATTATATCTTAAATGGCAGCAGCTTTATTGATCTTTTTCCTGTACTGACTCGATTCGTGCCGCCGAATAAAAGATCTATAACAAAATAGTGAATAAGAAAGAATCAACGCAAACGTTCAAATCCGATGCTCGAAGCACTCTTTTGTTTTCGTAAACTTGCAATATGAACAACTGCATTCTACAAACAATCCTACCACTGGAACTCACATCTGCAACAAGCAAGTTGGTTTGCCGGTTATCTTAATTCTCACTGTTTTCCGGTAGCGTGAAATGACTTCTATTTGCGGAAAGTTCAACCCGCATGACTGTGAAAAAAACGAAGATGGAAACAATTTGGCAAACGCTTCTATGTTGCTCTTTGTCTCACCTCATTCTGGCATGACGTCACGCTAAGACTGACGAATTAATCGATTGGCATTCCAATTGAATATTTAATAAAGTAATTGCATACTCATGGTTCTGATTTTATCCGATTCGGAATCGTTCTGGTGATGTTAAGGTAATTATCCTCTATTTTTGGGATTTATTCAAGTGACTTTTAGCCATCTGGACTGTTTCGTCGCCGAATAGATTCTTACTATCACCCTTCAATTTGGCAGAATGGTCTTGATTGAGTTGAACTGAATAGCGCCGAAATTTATTTGCGAATCTTACTGAGGATTCTAAGCGTTGCTGGTTCTGGGTCATGAGAGAACCTTTTCCATGTATTGTGGAAAAATATTCACTAATTTTACTAGGGGTTCCAAATGGAACAAGTAATTTTTTTTTACAAAATCTGCTCCAGACTTTGAGAGAGAATCTTAGTATGGTCTACATTGTGAAAAAATCCTTCTGATTATGATACAATGCCTATCCTTATCAGCATTCATAGCGAAGCTCGCTGAGGATGGTAAGCGAATCATACTATTCCAAACAAATTTTACTCTACAGTCCAAGCTAGTTTCGCTCAGGATTCGTAAGTTATCTCACGTAAGGAAATGAGATATGCTGGGATGCCATTTTTCTTAGTGTTTTGAAAGAATTTCACTCGAGCTTCGGACTGAATCAAGCTCAGAACTTTCAGCAAATACTTCTCAATACTTTGATCCTTGTCGGAATAATGAGCGTCAACCACTTTGAAGTGATCTTAATAAAAACTGTGGATCAATCTCTAACATAAGTACGTGTAAATTATATACGACATGCTGATTGAATCAGACCCAGGCTACATCTTTAGGATGTTACCATGTGTTAGGGGCTATTCATTACCCACGTAGACTTTTCTGGGGGAAGGAGGCGGTCTGAGCGAAGTCCTAACAAAATTTCAAAAACATTTATGGAGAAAAGTCTACGAGGGGGTAGGGGGGCCCAAGTAACATTACCAAAACCATCCTGCTTTAGTAAGTTTTATTAAGGTTTTATCAAAGCCACTAGAAATCAATTTGATTTTATTATGACACCAAGAGGTGCCAATAGGTTTCATATTTTAGTCAGGTTTATGAGAAGCTACACAGCTTGTTTGAAACGATCTTAAAACCTCGTTTTCGCACATTCCTTTTACTCCTATCAAAGGTTTTATTTCGACTTTATGAACTCATAAAATGCTGTTTTGAAATGCCGTTTTAGGACTCATTCATATTATCTTATTATGGTCAGTTGAAAAAGCATTTTAAAACCATTTTGCCTCCAGTAAATGCAATAAACGGCAAATTGGCATTGAGCAACCAAATAACCGAATGGCAGAGTTGTGATTTTTTTCCAATCGCCATATTGAAATATAAGAAATAATTGAAATGTGGAAAAATAAATGCACCAAATTTTTAATATAATGCACATGAACTATAGATCGGAGACCAATTTCTGATTTTTTTCAATAACCTTATTGAATTCTAACAATTTTCAAGAAATTCATGATTAATTTATCGAATATATTTGTTTTAATTTTGTGTTTGATGTTGTAAACAAACTCACATAATTTTCGAGGCGCATTAATTTTCGGCTATTATCGTGCAAATATTCACCACAAAATAAAATGCGTATATGATTTGGATACGCTGTCAAAAAAACTCAATTTGTTATGGATATTTTGCTATCAAACCAAATTTCCCGCTACACCAGACTTTTTTTCAGATATTATTTACTACTAAATGAATCAGAAGAGCAGAGAATCGAACAAAGCAGAACAACAAAAACCAACCACGATATCACAGTTAAGTTTGACAGCTGTGGCCATTCGGCCGTATGCTGGTTTTCATGGCAGCCATATGAAGGTTCTCAAGTGGTCATAGCATCTATCACTAGAACATTTTCAAAATCTGTATGGTCTTATAAAGGTTCTATTAAATTTTTTTCACAACCGTCTATTGAGTGGGCCACTTTGTACAAATTTCGGCTTTAAAGAAGCATAGAGGAGGTGTTGGTAGGCAAAACAGTTTTGAATGTAGTTTTATCAACAAAGCCGGGAGAAATGCTATACGGCTGGAATAATACTTAAATTGTTACTTGGGGGTCTGATATTTTCAAAAATGAGTCTACATGATTTATGAACAGGCCCTAACCTGAAATGTGAGAAAAATCCTAGGAGTATAAACCAGTCTTTCGCGGGGTTCTAAATGTATTCTACTCCTCGAGGTGTCAATTAAATCAAGGGATGGGAATTTTAATCAAATTCTGCCCAGGACTGTTACCTGGTATTCTTTTTTTAGGAACTTTGCTCGGGAGTCAGAGTGATTTCATCAAAAATCTGGGTAGGATTTAGAACGTATCCTGTTGAGAATTCTGAGTGGTTTTGTGCAAATTTTAATTAGTAAGTTTATCTTTTGTTTAGATTGGCGGATCTATCACGAAATTTTAATTCAACCTTGATTTATTTGCAAATCCCGGGGGCGACCACGGCGTAGTGGTTAACATCCATTCCTCGCTTTTCTCACCCCCGGAAAAGTTACGAAAACGCCTAAGAGCGGTGTTTGAGTGACTACGGCGGGAAATGAACCAGCCCGTGGCTAAAAATCTCAATAATCAAGAAACAAAACAAAAATTACAAATCCCAGCGAGCTCTCCACTGTATTTTGAGCCTTTGTTTAAGATTTGGTTAAGCTAATTTTGCTCATGATTCCTAGCGAATCCTACTTCAGAATAGAATTCATATTATATTGGAAGAAGACAAAGAAAAAACGGACCCTTTTGAAGAAGTTTCTAGAGAAGTTTCTTACGAGAAATAAAATAAAATGAGAATTGTTTCAAGTGTATTTTCTCGGTAAATATGGATAAAAAAATGTTTAGCAATTTAAATGTATTGATATTATTTATAAATTAGTATATGGAAAAGTTGTCCTCTTGATGATATTCTACTCTAAATCTTCATGACTAAAGATGATTTGCAAACTTTCGAAGAAGTTGGCGAAACGATTAATCTTTTTCCGGAAAAGAAATAAATTCTTATGTTCAGGCGAAAAACATATTTCTACATTTCTAAAACAATTCAATAGTGACCTATACAGCCCTGATATCCTGCATTTAACAGCTAAAGCATTCAATTTGGTTAACTAATTACAAAGCACACTAAGGGAAATGATGGCTTCGGCAATGTTGAGTTTTCTCGGCATTCAATATTTCAACTTGAAAACTTAATTCAATATATTCTTCCATCAAAACACTTTACTGAGTATATTCAGCTTGATTACCTTTCAAATAGTGCACCATTCCGTTATGCCATATTTTTCTTCAAACAAACCACGAATCGAAAATGCCTATTGCCGTATTGCCTGTTATAAAGAAAAATTTCACATGCAATTCAAATGGAACGATAGCCGAAAAAAGCGACACACTTACATGACAAGTTTGGGGCTTTATGAAAACGCTTTCAAGCAGTTCTGGATTATTCTGTCGATTGTAATAGTAAGAGGTAAATAAATGTCAACAAGCAGAAACGCCAGTTGTGTGTATGGCGCTGAGTAAATACTTAAAAAAGGATGAAATCTGCGTAGCTTGCCGAGGACAGGTGAATAACTCTTTCCGGCTAAATTTCTAAAGCAAATGATCTATTTATCTTTCACTTGAAGCCTTTTGCCTACAATTCAGATTAACTCGGATCAGCTAATTGCGTCCACACATCTCGATTTCACACGTAAAGCTCGATTCAAAGTAAATATGGACGCACGGTTTAATACACCACCGCGTCCCTTAATTGTGCACAAACATGTACAGAATCCTCCGTGGTCTGCCTCAAAAATAGCAAAAGTGTTAAAATTCCCAAAGTCAACGGTGTGTCTTGTAATCAAACGTTACAAGGAGACTCTGAGTGTGGATAGAGCACAGCGCATCTATCATAAAAGTGGCCCTTGGGACAAAGAGCTGAGGAGAAAGGTGTTGAGGTACGTGAAAGGCAACCCAGGTGTCTCCATACGTGATTTGGCAAAGAAATACGATTCCAACTTTTGCACCGTGCGTAACATCCTTTCAAGAAAAGGATATAAGTCTTTTTGTGCCAGTAAACATCCGAATCGCTCTCTGAAACAAAATTTAGTGGCCAAAAGGCGGGCACGATTACTATACGAACGAGTTTTGACGAAATTCGATGGCTGTATTTTAATGGATGACGAAACATATATCAAAATGGATTATAAACAAATCCCCGGACGAAAATTTTACCTGACAACTGGTCGTGGGGATGTCCCTTCCAGGTATAAATTTGTTTTTGCTGATAAGTTTGCTCGAAAACTAATGATTTGGCAAGGAATCTGCAGTTGTGGCCTTAAAACCATCACATCTCACATAATGACGTCGAAGGTTTACATTAAAGAGTGTCTGAAAAAGCGGATTTTACCCTTCATTCGGCAACTCAAGACCAACGTTATGGTTTGGCCGGATCTAGCCATCTGCCACTACTCTAAGGAGGTACTAGAATGATAAGCTGCAATGTTAATTTCGTCGCCAAAGAGATTAATCCTCTGAATTGACCTGAGTTCAGACCGATCGAAAACTATTAGGCAATTGTCAAGCGAAAACTTCGAGGATGCGGTAAAGAAGTGACAAATGCACAACAAATGCGTTTAAAGTGGAATAAGTTCGCCGGTACAGTGTCTCCAGCGACTGTGCAGATCATGATGGCATCGATCACAAGTAAAGTGTGACAGTTCGTTCGAACCGGTGAAATGTAATAATCTGTTATACATCGTTTGAAAGCTGAATAAATACCATTTTGTTTGACGTTTTGATCAACCGTGTATGTTGTTTAATTCTTGAGTTATGATCACTTGAATGCGTCCAAATTTACTTTGAATCGGGCTTTATCGGGCGTTCTATAAAACGTATTTTTTGTCGGAGGATTGCACTAGATGTGTTCCTTTCACATAGAACGTTGGGGCTATTATTGAATCCTGTTCCGTTTCACCTTTAATACCTGTCTAGTTGTAATAAAAGCTCCTATGCCTACGACTTATGTTCAGAACTTCGAATTAATTTTTGAAATCCCAAAACCAAACCAATCAAACGTATTTGGTCATCATTATCACACGATCCAAATGAGTTCATAAAACTATTTGTCATGCATAAACAAACAAAACAACAACAACACCCCACACGGCCCGGTGCCGTCCGGATTCACTTTACATCACCAGCGAAACTACCGGCGAAGGCCAATGACCTGCGATACGCTCGCTCGCTAGCTAACTAGCCAAACTCTACTATCAAACGGGTGGACGAAACGCTTTCATTAGTGCCGGTTGCCCATCCGTTGGCTCATATGGCCGACCGCCAGCAGCATGATGTTATTCATTTACTACCGTAGCTCTCGCTGCCAATTTCAACCAAACTCCGTATGGGTCTCTCGGTTGGTTTCTCGCGCGCAATGACTATTGAGTTTATTTGCTAATTTCGTTTTCGCCGGATTTTTGGTTTATGCAAAACTTCTTTCAGGCGCCGACGGAGAACGAAAAGGGGCACCACCATCGACGGTGCCCAAAAAAGGGTAGAGTAAAAATAAAACTTCGAAATTACCCCCTAAAGTCGATTGTAGCAGAAATGATATGTTTGAAGGTGAGTATACGGCATGTTTATTTGCAATGTGGGAAACGATTTGGAATTGAAATGAATCTTTCTTTCGAGCATATCCAAAGTGAAAGCAGGTTTTCATCGAAAACAAAAAGCCTTCGATATGGGTGGGGGTCCTAATAGTTGAACTCGGCATTGAACATCTCCGGTGTCATAAAAGCTCTACGGGGAAACGACAAACACAGTCATTTAATGACTCTGTTTCTGTTGGCGCGTGCTGATAAGTGGCCGTACCGCACAGTGTCTTATCATCCATCTTCAAGCAAAGTGCCTGTCGCCTTTATATGATGCGTTTCTGGTTGTTGTTTAATCTGATTAGCTCCGGTGCGGCGCTAAGGTTTTTGAGCTATTGTGCTATGATTTCTTTCTGCCTCTCGTTACCGCTTAATTATGGCATGAAAGATAAAAGTGTGCTGGTAGATTTATTAATGAATCGAAACTAGGAAAATAAATTTGCACAATTTGCCGAAAACTAAAGAAACTTTATTGCATCTAGAGCATGGTGCTGCTCGGCAACTTTCCTTAAATGGAAACTTGCCAAAAACTTGCCAAGTGTTCGCTGAGCTGCACCAGGAATATGAAACTACCCTCGAGCCATTTCGCGCCTACCTCGCTGGAGCATAAATTATAAAGGAACAAGACTGAATGGAAAAAGTACCCAACCTGCAAAACCCTGAGTTCGGAAAGTTTCAATGTTGCAAATGCTTCATATGTATGTAAGTAGAGTGCAGTGCCCTATCTTTGTGCTGAAATTAATCTGCACTGACCTTTTGCAAACTATAAACAGTGATCCACGATGGCAGGAGTTGCCAACGGGTTTTCGCTACGGAGTACTGGCGATATCACGAACATTTTCAAACCTTCAGGCTACCGGTAGGTGGTTAGGGAATTTCTAGTTCCAACAACCTTCGGAATCACAAATTATGTTTAGAATTAGAAATAAAGCAAAATAGTAATTTATCCAGTTGTTGGTATGTTAGTTGTTGACTCATAAGATGGTGTCAGAATACGACCAGTACATTCATGAACCATATTTCCAGAGACTTTTGACGTAGGACAACTATACTGGGGTTGTTATCTTGTAATCGAACGTTGTTGGAGAAAATGATCCGTTTCTGCCTGGACAAATGGGTTGGGCTTTTGACTCAGTATCTGTTGAAGTTCTTTCAGAAAAACTTCACGATTGTGGCTTTTCTCCATTAATGAATGACTTTATGTACAATTTGCTGTCAACAATACATATGAGCTTTTCTCATGGAAACTCTACAGCTTCTCGATTAAGCTACATGGGTTTCCCCCAGGGATCATGTTTAAGCCCCAGTTTGTATAATTTTTATATCAAAGACATTGCCGGATGTCTAAGTGACAATTTACATTGAGACAACTTACAAATGACGGCGTCACGGGGCCCAATGGGGTCGATCTGCAAAGACCCTTACAGAATATATTAGACAATTTGTCTACTTGGGCTCAAGAGCTACACAGCTAAAAATTTTTATTATTACATGTGATGTAAAAGGCAAAACTTTCAAAAATGCATGAATGCAATCCATTAATTAGCTTAATTTTAAGGTAATGATAATGTAAAAAACTAGAGCATTAATAAGGACTTAAAAATAAATTCATATTCCTTAAATTTTATTTAAATTATTTTTTTTTTTTTTTTTTTTTTTTTTTTTTAACTCTTTATTTGTTCCAAATTTATTCATATTTACATTTCATGTTAATCTAGGTGCTCCAGCTACTACCGTAACGTATCAACCTTAATTGTTAAAATATGTATCTAATTTTGTTTACATGGTTCATGCCTTAGCAGTTCAGTATTTTAAACAGGTTTTTATTCCTGCATGTCAGTATAACAATAATAATCTTAAAACTAAAAACAAACTAAAATTAATCTTAACTAAGCATAAAGGGAATTAATTTGGATTTTCTGTTTATAAGAGGATATAAACATTTTATATATTTATTACATTTGGCTTGAATGCCTTCAATGTGATTTTTAAAATTTAATTTTTGATCAAGTAATAGACCAAGGTATTTCACTTCGCTTGACCAGGAAATTGGAACACCGCTCATAGTAACGATGTGATTACTACTAGGTTTCAAAAAAGAAGCTCTAGGTTTAGGGAATATAATTTATTTAGTTTGGGTTGGGGGGGGAGAAAGAAACCTTTCTATAAATAAAAAAAGAAAAAAAACCAAAAAAATTCCCACTCCCCCCCCAAAAGACCCCAAGACTTCTTCCTTTAGCGGAGATGCCTGTGTCATCAGCAAACAAGGATTTCTGACAACCCTGAGGCAAATCAGGGAGGTCGGAAGTAAAAATGTTATATAGTATCGGCCCAAGAATGCTACCCTGAGGAACTCCAGCTCTAACAGGTAGTCGATCAGATTTGAATTCTGATAATTTACCTGCAGAGTTCTGTCAGTTAAATAATTTTGAATTAATTTTATAATATAGAGCGGAAAATTAAAGTTTTTCAATTTAGTAATCAAACCTTCATGCCAAACACTGTCGAATGCTTTTTCTATGTCTAGAAGAGCAACTCCAGTTGAGCAGCCTTCAGATTTGTTTGAACGAATTAAATTAGTAACTCTCAAAAGTTGATGAGTAGTTGAATGGCCATGGCGAAATCCAAATTGCTCATCTGCAAAAATTGAGTTTGTATTGATGTGAAGCATCATTCTATTCAAAATTAGCTTTTCAAAAAGTTTACTGATTGAAGGAAGTAAACTTATTGGTCTGTAGCTAGAAGCTTCAGCTGGATCTTTCTCGGGCTTCAAAATTGGAACAACTTTGGCATTTTTCCATTTGCCAGGAAAGTATGACAAATGAAAACATTTATTAAATAATTTTACCATGAAAGACAAGGTACTCACTGGGAGTTTTTTGATGAGTATATAGAAAATTCCATCATCACCTGGAGCCTTCATATTTTTTAACTTTTTAGTTATAGTTTTTACTTCATCCAAATCAGTACCCCAGGATTCATCAAAAATATTTTCCCTTGAGGAAATATTCAGATAATCAAGAGAAACCTGATTCTCAATAGGACTAGTAAGACCCAAACTGAAATTATGGGAACTCTCAAACTGCTCAGCAAGTTTTTGAGCTTTTTCCACATTTGTTAGCAATATTTTATCACCTTCTTTGAGCGCTGGAATAGGCTTTTGAGGTTTCTTTAAAATTTTGGAGAGTTTCCAAAAAGGTTTGGAAGTCGGCTCTAATTTTGACACATTATTTTCGAATTGTTTGTTCCTCAGGGCAGAGAAGCGTTTTTTAATTTGTTTTTGCAAATCTCGCCAGATAACTTTCATGGCGGGATCGCGTGTTCTTTGATATTGTCTTCTACGGATATTTTTCAGACGGATCAAAAGCTGAAGATCGTCGTCTATTATAATTGTATTGAACTTTACCTCGCATTTTGGAACTGAGACAGCTCTTGCTTCAACTATGGAAGTAGTCAGAGAGTCAAGAGCATTATCGATATCATTTTTAGTTTCCAAAGGAATATTAGGATCAAAGTTATATTCCATGAATGTTTGATATTGGTTCCAATCAGCTCTATGATAATTGAAAGTAGAACTGTTGGGATTAGAAATTATTTCTTGAGATATTTCAAAAGTTACTGGAAGGTGATCCGAACCGAAGTCAGCATGGGTAACCAATTGGCTACAAAGTTGACATGAATCAGTTAAGACCAAATCAATAGTTGAGGGATTTCTGGCAGAAGAAAAGCAAGTTGGGCTGTTTGGGTATTGGATAGTGTAATAACCCGCAGAACAATTATCAAATAGTATATTACCATTGGAATTACTTTGAGCATTATTCCACGATCGGTGTTTTGCATTAAAATCACCAATAATGAAGAATTTTGACCTATTACGGGTAAGCTTCTGTAGGTCACCCTTAAGAAGATTCTTTTGCTGACCTACGCATTGGAATGGTAAATAGGCAGCTAATAGTGTAAGTTGACCAAATTTTGTTTCAACAGAAACCCCCAAAGTTTCAAAAACTTTGGTATCAAATGAAGAAAGAATTTGATGTTTGATACGCCTATGAACAATTATGGCAACGCCACCACCTGGACTTTCAAGACGATCATTGCGGTGTACGAAATAATTAGGATCCCTTTTTATTTTATCACCTGGTTTAAGAAAAGTTTCAGTTACAACGGCAATATGCACGTTATGAACTCGTAAAAAGTTAAACAGCTCGTCTTCATTATTTTTAAGAGATCGAGCATTCCAATTTAAAATATTCAGTGTCTTAATACCCATTGCTGAATTTCAGGGTCATGACAATATTGTTTGCAAATTTTATACCAGTTTGAATTGCATCAAACATGGAGTTTGTATTTAACATTCCATTAATCATATCGATTAATGATTTCTGTAAAAAATCCATTTTTGGAGCGGTTATGCTACCTAAGTCAAAATCTTCAACATTTCTGGTAGAATTTTGGTTTCTACCGGCTGTAACGGCAGCGTAGGAAGCTCCATTACCGAGCTGTACATTGCTACCAGCAGGTAAGAATTGAGCATTGAAAACTTGTGCTCTGTTTGTACTTACGGGTACATTTGTACTTCGCTGACCATTGTTAACAGCAGATAGCAGTGGAAAATTTGACGGTTGGGCATTGATCGTACCTTCCGGTACGAATGTTGGATTTCCTCCTCGATGACCGTTGTTAACAGCCGAGGAATAATTACCTGGTCGGGAACGTGAAGCGGTCCCTACCTGATGCTTAGCACGAGAATTCAAGATCGCTTTGCGAGTCTTGCATTCCCAAAAATTGGATTTGTGGTTTCCACCACAATTCACACATTTAAAATTTTTAGGATCCTTCACAGGACAGTTGTCCTTGGCGTGAGAGGAATCGCCACAATGCATGCATTTGGCATCCATGTGACAATTTTTCGTCCCGTGACCCCATCCCTGGCATTTACGGCACTGGGTGAGGTGTTGAGAATTTCCTCCAGTCTTCCTGAAGTGTTCCCACTTCACTCTGACATGGAGCATAAGGCTGGCTTTTTCCAATGCCTTGAGGTTATTCAGTTCATTTGATTTAAAATGAACTAAATAAAAATCGTTAGAAATCCCATTGCGAGAATCGCCAGGTTGGGATTTCTTTTTCATCTTTATCACTTGAACTGGTGTAACTCCAAGCAATTTGATAATTTCTTGTCTGATCTCATCCAGGGATTCACCACTGGCTAGACCTTTTAAGACCACCTTGAACAGACGTTCAGTTTTGGTGTCATGTGTAAAGAATTTGATGCCTCTTTGAGCAAGATACTCCACGAGAAGTTTAAATCCGATCAAGGTTTCAGCCAATACACGGCATTCACCCCGACGACCAATTTGAAAGGAAAATTTCGAATCTTTTATGAAATTCGTGAGTTCCTTACGGAGCCCATGAAAATCAGATGTTGTTACCACAATAGGTGGAACCTTTTCTTTCCCTGCATTAATTCGGGAATGCTTCGAAGATTTTTGCCTGACTGATGGATCATTCTCATCATCAGTCAGAATATCGAATTGATTGCTCAAATCAATATTGTTAGAAGGGGAATCCAGAGATTGTCCCTTTCTTTTGCGTTTAGGCGCCATTTTCTCCAAAATGATTAGAATTTATACGTTTTCTCCTAATCAACTTCCAAGCAGATTCTACAAGAATCCGAAGGGTCAAAGAGGAATTTTCCAAATCGATATCCAAGTCGGATTACCTCGCGTAGGGTCCAGACAAGGATCGAAAAGGAATAAGGGTAAAAAATAAAAATTGTGCAGGTAATGTTAAGCACTGAAAAGTGCTGTTTGATTTTGTTATAGCTTTAGGTAGCAAAAATACTTCCTTCAGCAAAAGAAAATAGAACCGCACGGCATGAGAGCTCGATGCGGACTGTTGAACCCAGACCCACTGGGGTGCCAAGTAGCAATCAAGCTTACCACTACACCACCGGCGCCGGCCGAAAACTAAGTTGGTGATTTTTTCTAGGAAGCACAACCCAGCACAACCGAAGTTTCAACTTTGGGGTACACCTCATTACTCATTCTATGTCATTTAAATATCTTGGGGTCTGGTTGGATTCTAAGTGCAACTGGAGATCCCACATTGTGTATCTGAAGCGAAAATGCCAACAAAGGATCAATTTTCTCTGCACAATTACCGGGACCTGGTTGGGAATACATACGGAAGATCTTCTAACGTTGTACCGGACAACGATTTTGTCGGTTAGAGAATACGCACGGCTAGCCATGTCGGCTCAATTTTGAGTCATTTTTGACTCACTTTCGTCATTAGTGGAGTCACTCAAATTTGAGTAAATGTAACTGGTATTGTCAAGTCGACAAATCAAAAACATCGACTCAAATCAGATGGATGTTTTTGATTTGTCGGCTTGTCAATCCCAGTTACATTTACTCAAATTTGAGTGACTCCACTAATGATGAAAGTGAGTCAAAAACTACTCAAAATTGAGTCGACATTGCTGGCCGTGCGGTAGTTTTTGTTTTCAGTCACCAGCTTGGTCGCATTTTGCCACTCTCGGATCGGTTTTCAGAATTATCTCTCCTGCTCCTCACTAGGTATGAAGTTATGAACCCCCAGATAATCGAAAACTTAGAGAAGCTCTTTGAGTTGAATCCCCAAACTCGCTTCATGACTTTGTACCATTTATACATAACACAGGAATATTCTTCGCCGAATATTCCCAATCGTGTTTTCTTCTCTGACTTCGGCAATTGGATTCAGTTTGATTTATCCATGAAGCAAGAACTTCGTGGAGTCTCAGAGCATCATCGTCCTATGATTACTCCGGTAATATTTGCTGCAAAGTTTGGCCAACTTGATTCCACTAAATCGTTCTTCACTGACGGATCATTGGTAGAGGAGTCTGCAGGCTCTAATGAAATTCATAGCACCGCACGAAAACTTTAAGTTTCTTGTTCTGTATTTGGCGCTGAATTAGCGGCAATAAACTTTACGCTAGAAATTACTGCCTCACTAACACCGGATCAGTACTTCATTTTCACGGATAGTCTCAGTTCTATAGAGGCTATTCGGACCTTGAGCACGGTAAAGCACTCCTTGTATTTTCTCATGAAAATACAGGAGCTTCTAAGTGCTTCATCTTCGCGTTATTTCGTCATCACCTTTGAATGGGTCCCATCTTATTGTTCAATTCTGGGCAATGAGAAAGCGGACTCGCTTGCAAAGGTGGGCGCTATGGAAGGCGATGTTTATGATCGACAAATCGCCTTCAATGATTTTTTTTCCCATTTTGCGTCAACAGTCACCGTGTTAGCTAGCAGAAATAATGGAGTAAAGGCAATTTGGGACGATGGCAATATTCTATCATCCCAAAGATATCGAAGAAATCTTGGTTTGGGGGAATGGATGTGGGTCGAGACTTCATTCTATGAACGCTCATTTATACTGTGTTGGGCTGCGCGACAGCAATCTCTGTGAATGCGGACAAGGTTACCAGGACTCAGAGCACGTAATTTGGTCATGTGCTGAGCATCATGGAGTCTGATCTGAGCTTTATGATACCCTTCGGGCTCGAGGTAGACAACCCAATGTACTGGTTCGAGATATTTTGGCTGTACGTGATCTGGAGTAAAACCCATTCATGTGTTTTTGACTAACATTAGCCTTAGATTGTAGTTAGTTTAACATGAATGTTAAGTTGTTTTTTTTTTTCAAATCTTTGTTTGTGTTTTCTTATCTCGAAAATGTTCTAGTCTAAAGTTAAGACGATTTAGAATTTAAAAAAAAGTGTGTTATGTTCTTTAAATTTCCGCCTACCCTCCCATTTGTTAGATTGTTATTCCTATTAACCACCAGAAGACCGCGAGTAATCGGTTTTACCTCCCTAACTTTAGTTCTAAGATAACTGATGTATATAATAAGGGGCTATTCATAAACCACGTAGGCTTTTCTGGGGAGGGGGGAGATGTTTGATCAAAGTCTACGCTCCATACAAAATTTCAAAAAATTGTATGGAGATAAGTACGATGGGGGGTCTGAGATTTCCAAATATGACTCTACGTGGTTTATGAACAGACCCTAATGAAAACTTGGCTCTGTAAAGTTGATTTGACTGAGCCTGTTCAAATTTTACAAGGCGAAGGCTCGAGGAGGTGTCCCTGTCAGATTCAAATTTGTTTTTGCGGATAAATACGCAACGCAAATATATGATGGGGGAGTTTGCTCATTTACCCTTCCGGTCCGCATCCTAAAACCCCCCAAATAAACACCCACACTTCCCCCCCCAAAAACAAACCCCCCGCCCCAAAAACATTTAAACATCCCACCCCCCCCCATTTTTCTCAATTTTTTCTTTTCCCACTCAATTTCATATTTCTCCCTTTACGAAAAAAACAAAATCATCGAAATCGCAATACAATCTTCTATTTTATTTTGTGTAGCATCTTGCTATGAAGTACCTGGTGGTCACTCACCCACCAATTACCAGTCGATCTGCCAAATTTTGGTAAACCGACTGCTAAGAATTATCTCAAATTGTAATATTCCGCCCACTATATCACAACATATTGCGAGTAGTTGAACGTACTGGAGATAAGGAAAGCATTGGGTATAGGACCAAGTCTCTCCCGGTTGGTACCGAATTAATGGGCGTAGGAATCAATAGAATCAATATCAGTTACTAATGCTATGATGGGCCACCAATCGGAGGGGCGGCCCAACTTGTCTTATCTCTATTTGCAGGATATCCACAGAAAAGAAGGCATGCCGCCGCTCATGCCTAACTATTACCTACACAGGCATAAAAAGCAATCAACATTATTTACGAGTTTACGGTGATTAGGTTATGCCGGACTATTCGGGGTGTGGTGTAGCTAGCGTTCGATGTTCTGTTGCTTGAAGGAGCGGTCCCATGCTTTTGGCGGATAGTGCTAGTTATATACTTTCAGCGTACCGTTAACCAAAACGAACCCTGCTGCTGACCTTTTCCCAACTATTCAGCATCCCAATGATTTCTCGTGGGAGTGCAGAGGCTTTCTCGGCTTCCTTCAAAGCGAGTATCACGTCAACTCGTTCCTTCGCATTCCCTACTTGACCAGCATTCGGGTACGGCCGGGGCCGGTATTGCTTCTTAATAGGTCACCAGTTTTTACACATTGAGGATATAT
Source organism: Aedes koreicus (assembly GCA_024533555.2). Taxonomy (NCBI): domain Eukaryota; kingdom Metazoa; phylum Arthropoda; class Insecta; order Diptera; family Culicidae; genus Aedes; species Aedes koreicus. The sequence continues at coordinate 423,734 of JAHHFK020003605.1, read as the reverse complement.
GTTAGTCCCAAACATCATCTGTTGGTTCTTTGTGTAAATACAGCTGACTTGGCAATAACGGAGTAGCATCCGTGGGCGGTCAATCATGCTCATGCTCAAATACGCAGACAAATATATGATCTGGTAGGAAATTTGCTGCTGCGGCCAAAATAAAAAGGTTGATGAACACTCAGGTTGACAAAACCGAATGTCTCCAGAAGCAAATTCTGGCCTTCATGCAGTCACTTGTAGTCATGCAGTCTGGTCGGTGACTTTTTGGCTGGATCTTGCGAGTTGTCACTATACCCGGAAATTTCAACAATGGTACAATGACAACGTAGTTCATTTTGTTCCGAAACCCGTCAATCCGCTCAATTGTCCCCAGTTCAGGCCCATTGAAAACTATGAAATTATTATGTTCGGAACAATTGTGAAAAGAAAACTGAAGGTAAAAGGTACAGTCGTCAGAACGTAAACAGATGAAAAATTGGCGGGATAAAATCGCCCAAAACCACCATTGTGTATCGCTTGTCGTATCAAGGTCAAATCTCGGGAATTCCTTCGAAACCACGACGAACAATTCGTTTCATATTTTTCTTTAGTGAAAATCGTTTTCAAATCCGTTAATTCTAATCCGAAATAGACCCAAATTACTAGGTGGGGTGAAAAGTAACCCCTTTGCCCGCCAAAATGCGATGCTACTGCAAAAAAGGTTATAGTGCCTTGTAGTCCGTTCAAATTTCAGTGCGATACTGCCCTTAGTTTTGTTTTGACAGCTGATTGTTGTTGACGTGTTTGGCATCATGTTGAATATGGATAAAAGCGATTTACGTTCTCTCATAAAACATTATTTTTTGAGAGGCAAAACGGCGAAGGAAACAAAAGAAAAGTTGGATAAGTATTATGGGGCAAATGCTCTGTCAGATTACACCGTTAAATATTGGTTTAGAGAGCAGGCGCTCCGATGCGGTTACAGAGGACAATGTCAAAAAAGTTCATGAAATGGTGTTGGCTGACCGGAAAGTGAAGGTGCTAACAGATGCCACAAAGATTAGTACTGAGCGTACACGCCATAATTTGGGCGAGATTCTGTGCATATGAAAAAGTTATCCTGCCGCTGGGTGCCGCGCATGCTCGCTCCTGACCAAAAACACGAACGCGAGAGCACTTGGAAACAGTGTTTAGACTTGCTGATGCGGAATCGCTGCAAAACGGCCTCACATGAAGAGAAAAACAATTTTGTTTCTGAAAGACAATGTGCCGGCACACAAGAGCATCACAACCACAGCTAAAATCAAGGACTTACGGCTTCAATTGCTTCCACATCCACCGTATTCACCCGATTTGGCTCCCTCGGACTATTATCTGTTTCCAAACCTCAAAAGATGGCTCATCGATAAAAAAAATCGGCCAACGCGTGGGAATCATCGACGCCATGGAGGAGTATTTTGCAGACCTTCCGGAAAATTACTTTTCGAACGGGGTCACGAAACATTTGAAAAACTTTTTTTTTTATTCCCAAGGAGGTTACTTTTCATCCCACCTAGTATGTTGTTCCACTACTAAGTGGGCCATGCTTTATAATGCAGGTTGTCTAATCTTGAGTGCTAATAAATCTGCCCGTAATGAACCGATTTTCATTTTAATTAAACTTTAATTAAATTCTACGCATCTTTTGATATTGCTAATTAGTATTGCTCTTGAAAGTAAACAATTGAAAATTACAGTGATAAAAGGGGATGTCTTATAAATACGTTTTACATATTAAATACACTAAATGTCCAATATTTGCTAAACCAAGACGCCGAAATTCGCTCCCAAAGTAGTTGCTGCCACCAGTTCCATTAGTTAAGGTGTCGCCACACGGCGGCTATTTCTAGTATATAGTGAGCTATATGCTAGAAAACTATGTAATAGTTCATAGAAACACATAAACTATGTAGTGATAGTCTATAGTTATGACTTGCAAGCGATAGTTTTATCCTAGCGGGATATAAAGCCGTGCCTGTTGTCGTGTGTACACTCTTGTGATAGTTTCTATGTTATAGTAGCAGGCTATGAACTATTCCATCCGGACGGAATAGTTCATAGTTCGTTGGTCGATGTTTTTTGACAGTTCGTTTGAATTTCTTGCTAGTTTGTGTTTTCGCGGTATTTTTTAAAGCAAAAATGGACCAGGAAAAGAAATTCCGCTTTATAAGGCTGCAGGAGCAACATCCGATGTTGTGGGACCTAACTAATCTCGATCGATTGCTTCAAAGTGAGTGTATTATTCTGCTTTGCAATTCCTCATCCGAAGAAAATCTAGAGAGGGTTTTGATACCTAGCTAAGTACTAAGTATTTTCAAGATGATAACGTTGAGACTACGAGTCTACCAGTTCCAATGTTCAACCTTTGATTTTGATCCGTGACTCCAATCACCCGTTATGAAACTTGAAAAACCGAGTGGATCGAAACCAAAACCAGTGCGTAATTTGAAGCGTAAAAAGTCTTCATGTGATGAGATGGGGCTTCGCTTCTCTCGAATCGCGTCGAAATCGTGTCCGAAGTCACGGAACATAAAAAAAAAACAAAAAATGGGGCCACTATTTTAGGTAAATCGACCAGCTCGTTGCTGGAGACGTTATGGACTGAAGATTGCCTTGTATAATAAATATGCGGTGGCTTTAAGGAACTTGAATAACAAATTTGAGCAGGCCTATGAAGAGAAAATAATTTTCAGAATGTCTCAAGAGCAGCTGATCGTCCTCGCGTCAGATGAGCCATACAAATCGCCGACCATCGGAGCCGAAACAGGCATCTTAGAAGCCAAAGATGCTGCATCAGATTCCCCAACAGTTCTCTGAAGAACTTCCCCGAAGATCTCTGAAGAACTTCCTTGAAGTTCTCTGAAGAACTTCCACGAAATTCTCTGAAGAACTTTCCTGAACTTCTATAAAGAACTTCCCTGAATTTCAAAGAAGAACTTTCCTGAATTTCAAAGAAGAACTTCCCTGAAGTTCCTCTGAAAAACTTCCCTCAAATTACTTTCCTGAAATTCCCTGAAGAATTTTCCCGATTTTCTCTGAAGAATTATCTGAAAGTCTCTGAAGAAATGTCCCGAAGTTCTCTGCAGAACTTCATCGAAGTTCTTTGAAGGACTCCTCCGAAAAACTTTGAAGGACTTCCTCGAACTTCTCTGAAGAAATTCTCCAATATTCTCTGAAGAACTATCTCTGGACTTCTATTAAAAAAAACTTCCCTGAATTTCTGTGAAGAACTTCCCAGAAGTTTCTCTGAAGAATTTCCCTGTAGTTCCTCTGAAGAACTTTCCTGAACTTTTTTAATGAAGCTCCACGAATGTCTCTAAAAAACATCCATTAACTTCTCTGAAGAATATCTCTGAAATAGTAATTCTGATCTTCATATCCTAGCTCCTTCAGAAGATAAGCTCCGCCTTTTCAATATAATGTACGCACCATCTGCAGCAATTTTTCCTTTCTGTCCATAGCTTCTGAATGTGCTCATGATTTCTTTCGAAATTTATTTTTTAAAAGCTCGGAACTGAAAACCTGCAACCACAAAGAAAATCAATCGTGTGTACACCGAAAAAAGTTAAGTGATAGCGCTGTGGCAAAGATTTCTACTACATAGCTACTTTTAATTCATAGCTCATATTTTTGTAAAACCGTTTCTCGAATCTCATAGAACTATGATATAGATATCTATAACGGCTATATCATAGTGAACTATAGCATAGATTTCAAGCGCCGTGTGGCGGCACCTTTACTTCAGACGATGGCTGAGCAGCCGTAGGCTAAGCAACGATGGCTAAGCAACCGATGGCTACAGGAGCCATTCGTGGATTTGTAGCCAGGCAGTCTATCCTTAGCACTGTGAGCGATGAGGAGCGAACTAAATTTCTGTCTGGTTTGAGCCAGTAGGCGACCATCATCCGGTAAGGTTCAACGATGAGTGGAATAAACTACTGAAGAGTATCAAGCGATTCATTTGCGGCAAGCCGGGAAGGCACAATAATCAAATAATGAGTTGTCCGGTGAGGCAGGCGGTTGATTTGCAGAGCAGCAATCCGAGACAGTCAAGAACGCGCAATAATCTGCTGCCGGTACGAGCCAGTTTGCGATCGGTTGCTAGGCAGCGTAGCAATCAGAGTTCTCAGTTAATTTGCGGCCTGCCGGGAACGCGCAACAATCAAATAAAATTCCAGTTGGTCGCCGACTGCTGGGCAGCAGAAAAGGCGTAGAAACGAGGACGTGAATTATTCCAGGCCTGCTTCCTGATGCCCAAGAAGACCACCAAGAAAGCGTACATACAATCGCGAACCATGCTTACCTCCCTCTCTCCAACTAAAGAGTTTGTTTGCTGGAAATTTCTTTTGATCTCATCTAAAAATTGTTCGAAGAGCCGGAGGATGGGTATTCATCCAGCCGAATGACTTTAAACACGGTTTGAAATTAAACGGATCTAATCAGGGCCACAGCTTAGTATTCAAAGTGTTAATTTTATTACTTTTTTTAATCAACAAAAAAAGACACGACAAACCATTCCGTAACAAATAAGATTAACAAATTTCAGACAATATCCTGTGCTGATCAACAGTAAGGATACTGTTGGTGACATTCACGAAGTGTTATGAAGACTTCATCGAGAAAAAAGACATAAAAAGAATCACTTGATAGCCGATACACAAACCTTTTTTTAAGTAGGACCGAAAGCCGGCGTCGGTGGTGTAGTGGAAAGCGTGACTGCTACTTGGCACCCCAGTGGGTCTGGGTTCAATCCCAGTCGACGTCGGTGATTTTTCTGAGGCGAAAAATCTGGTCACGTCTTCCTTCGTTAGGGAAGTAAAGCCGTTGGTCCCGGCTCATATTCATGAGTCGATAGGTAGGGTACAGGTGGTGGAGTCGTCTGCCTGTCGTCGGTGATTGTCACCATGTGAGGAAATAGGCCAATGGAAAATAATAAAAAATAAGTAGGATTACATTCCTGAACCGTGCAAGTTCTGAGCTCGAGGGCAGTTTGGATCATAGCGATGATATGATGCGTTACCAAAAACTGCTTTTGGAAATTTCGGAAATACTTCAAGTAAATAGAGCCTTAGATTATATTTAGGTTACGTTACATTAGATTTCTGGCAGCAATCTAAGTTAAATTAGCTCAGCTTTGTTTGATAAATATGCTCTACATACCAAGCAAAATTGCATGCCATTACGTTGGTAATGGAGTATTTGCTGAATTGTATCCAGGGAAAACAATGTCCAGAACCGTTCAACGGCACACGAGATAGAGCCACTCGCACCAGCTTATCCATTCGGACGCATGGGGACCAATCGAGTCACACACATGGGATGGCTACTGATACTTTGTGTCGTTCATCGATGACCTTTCTAATTTTGCGATGGTGTTCCTGCTGAAACGGAAGTCAGAAATATTCTCGAAGTTTCAAAAGTTCGAGGCGATGGCAACGAAGACCGTGAATACTGTTCGGGTGATCAGCACCTTTTCTACGAGATAAAAGGGATCCAGATAGAGCCAACGGTCTCTTAGTCCCCCAGCAAAACGGAGTCACGGAAAGGTTTAACCACACCCTAGTTGAGAAGGTGCGGACGATGCTGATAGACTCAAAGTAACCAAAGTCAATGTGAGGAGAAGCTGCCCTAACTGGCGTGTATCTCAGGAATCGGAACCCTACCTCTGCATTGCCAAAGTAACTAACTTCTGCCGAGAGATGGACAAGGAAGAAACCAAGCCTAGACAAGTTGAGCATTTTCGGATGCCAAGCGTACGTCTAGATACCCAACCGGTATCCCAAGAAACTAGATGGCAAAAGGGAGGTAATGGTAGGGTATGCTCCTAATGGATATAGGCTGTGGAACAGGAACGGTCGTCGGATTGTGGTTGCCGTAAGCTAACGAATGCATCGATCAAAAAGATGACAGATTTGTGGTTCCTGTAACGAACGAGCAAGAAGAGGAAGTTACCTGAAATTGACGACGAAGTTGAAGTAGACGAACCAACCGCGCTCTCTTTGCAACTTGAACCGGGCAAAGATTCCGGAGAATCAAGCGATCAGTTCACGAGGCGCAGCGAACGGGAGCGCAAGTTTCTGGGCAAATTGCTCAACTATATAACTGGTTTCGATGCTACTGCAGTCGATCCTTTTTCCCCAGATGTGCCAATCAGTTACAACGGTATAGCAACATGCAGTAGTTCTGATCGCTGGATGATGGCGATTCAAGAGGAACTACAATCGATGGCATCTAAAAACTGTGTGGAAGTTTACAAAATGACCCGATGAAGTAAAACCTTCGAAGACCATATGGGTGCTCCGGCTTAAGGAGAACGAAAATGGACAACCGGTTCGTTTTAAGGCTCGATTTCGTGATGAAGGATTTTCTGTAGCGTCCTGGAATATACTACGAAGAACCGATCGCTTCTTTAGCAAGACTGGCTACTATCCGTTTGGTACTGGCTGTGGCAGTGCATTATGGCTTTCATCTACTCCTAAGGGACCGGAAAACGGCATTTCTTTATATTTGTCGGACCTCATCAGGATGATCAAAATTTGTTCTAAGAAAATCGGTGCCATTTTAAGGATAAGAAAAATAAATATCTTAATTTCTGCAAAAGAAACTTCGTTTACACAATAAAAAAGTATCAATATGTATCATCTACCAACTTCCGTTATAAATTTCATAACTTTCATTCCAGTAAAAAAAAAAGTCGAACATAAATTAAGTAAAATATATAACCCCCTATGACTCAACCTTGCGCACGGCCACAATCACCTGACCGGCTGCATAATCGTCATTGTCTCTCGTTGCTTCTTATCGCTTGTTGGGGAAGGGAGGGGGCACACTTTTTCTTCCCTGGCCCTTTCCGTTGTCGCCACCAGATGCGTTGTAATAATACGACAAAGACCTTTCCAAATCCAACGAAAAAGCAAGCTCACTGTTTCCGTTGCGATTGTACACTTATGCAGTGGCAGCCGTGGTGATGCACACAGGCCCAAACTTTAGGCTAAAGGGAGCGATAGATGGAGAAATCAGACGAAACTCCATCCCCGTTGGAAAAGTTGAAATCGTTAATTAAACAAAAATGAAAGTGACAGTCCAATGGGGGTTTTAGTCGTAACGTAAGGAAAATGGGAGCCATAAAAACAAACAATCTATAGCTACTAATAAGGAGCTGAGGATGGAACGCAGTGGAATGAAGTAAGCGGAAATCGGTGACAAAAAATGCATCGAGTAGGTAGGAAGAGAAGACGGCGAATGAAAGGGGGCGGTGTGAAATTTCTTGTTCGTTGTTGTACAGCGGTAGTATCAAATATGACAAGTGAAACGGAACGAAAACAAGTTTTAATCGTTTTGACAGTTGAATAGATTTTGTCGCTAAGTTGAATGAATAAGCAATGCGCTTTGGGAGAATGTGTCCAATGTTTGACAGTTCTTTGAAGGTAGACGGTTGATTTGATGAATCTATAGAATTAATTTTCAATTAACGTAACAATCGATTTGCACCAGCACAACCTCATTAATCTTGCAAGACATAATACGAAACAAATTAAGAAAATCGAATACTCAAAAGGCAATAATAAAATATCAAAATTCACCTTACCTCCAAAAAACGAAGCTCAAGTTGCTTAATAAGTACGAAATAAAGCCGCTAGCTTCTCCTTTCTTTCGCTACTCTGCTTACTTCGCTTGTCGCCTGGCCTGCACTCGGTCTACCGTCGACGGGACGTCGTCATTTTGATTGCTTACTTTACTACACTCCTTTTTTTCTGGCTTGTTAATTTTCTTCAACACTGCTCAAAATATGCAAGTATTACACCACCTCGATATCCCACAAACAAGCACCCACCCAAACAGGCTTCAGCTGCTGACTACTCAATCGATCTTATACAATGATGCCGATGACGACCGACAACGGCAAAAACGACTGCGATGAGTTTTGCAAAACAAATCAGCCTACTGCGGGTGTTTACATTTTTGTTTGGGGTTGCATTTTATTCTTCTATTCTTTTCCGAAACAACGGCCGTCTTTGTATAGTGTCGCACTCTTGCCGTCACCTTCTGTATGCTGCTAATTTCGCCAATGGATGTGGATGTGAATCTGTGAATTGAAAAGAATGGAAAATAGGGATATTAGAGCCATTAATATGTACATAGTGGGTGCCATTTACACTTAGAATTAATGACACGAGGGTGACCCAATCAAGAACCATTTGTATTACTGTGTGCCCTTCGATGCTATGTCGTTTGTGAATTTGAATGGAGGCTGAGTGTGCGAAATAGGGGAATATTCACTAGAATACGGTTCATTTGTGGACGATGCAATGCAAAATTCATGACGCCATCTGTCATCTTTTCGACTTTAATATTTTATTTCAGAGAAAAAAATACTCAGGATTAACAGCCACTGTATTTCAAGCTGAACAATGCATTAGGTCTTAAGTAACATTGAGAGACCCTATTCGTCGACTTTCTCTTTGCGTTCCTACGGGTGTCGAAAAACACGGTAATTTAAAGTGTAATTAAGGATCCAATAAACATGCAAACAAAATCGAAGCAATTTAAAAGCAGTAGGCCCAAATAAGTGACGCATGAAACAAAGACTGTATCTCCCACGAAAAGACAAATAATTTAAAGGTTTCTTTGTTATTCTGTTTCTTATATTTTATTGTTTATGTGTACATATTTACATTTCGATTCTATCGCCTTTAGCTTTAATTATTGCCCTTAGTATCTTCGGAAAGGCATTACAAGCGACACGCACCTGATTTTCGGGGATTTCATCCCATATCTTCTGTATGGTAGCATTGAATGTTTCAATACCCATTGGTTTGAGATCTCGAAAGTGAGCTTCCATGATTCCCCAAATAGAAAAATCCAGAGGATTTGCATCTGGCGAAGAAGCTGGCCATAATTCCTTAGGGCCTGTTCATAAACCACGTAGACTTATTCTCATTTTTGAAAATCTCAGCCCCCTCCCCCTCGTAGACTTTTCTCCATACAATTTTTTGAAATTTTGTATGGAGCGTAGACTTTGGTCTACGTGGTTTATGAATAGCCCCTTAGGAATGAAGTCTGGCAAATTCTTGGTGCACCATGCGGTTACCGAACATCGTTGAAGTATGCTTCTTCAAATGCTTTTCCATGTCCTCTTTTACGTAGTATGCTGCGTTGATTTTTACACCCTTATCCATGAAAAGCAGTGGTAGACGACCTTCCGCAGAAATCGCTCCGCAATCCATGACCGAGGTATGATTTTGGAAGGGTTGAACTGCGCGAATTGAAGAAGGGATATCCTGAATACTCATACTGCATAGACCCTGTCATTTTGAGCGTTGAAACTTTGCTGTAATACGAAATTTTTCTCATCCGAAAACACAATCATGGAATCACCGTGCCGACGAAGTAATTCGCGACAACGAATGACTCTGTTCTTCTTGTTGGCTTCCGAAAGTCCATGCATTTTTTTTTTCTTGTACGGCAACAATCTCAAATCCTCTTTGAGAACTGATCTGATAGTTTACCTGGAGACGTCCATATCCTAAGCAAGTTTATATGAAGAACGACAAGGATTTCGGCGAATTCGCTTACGCACCGCCTTTACAAGCCGTTTGGTACGTACACTGCTAGGACGACCTGGTTTTTTCTTTGGATCGATGGTTCCCCTCGTCCTCCATCTTCTCAAAGTCCGGTCGATTAATGTGCGGCATATTCCTTCCTTCCCGGTCTCGGCCAGTATCTGGTTGGGACGCTTTCCCGTCAAATGCAACTGCAAAATCCGTTGTCTTTTGAAATCCATATTTTTCTTAGGCACTTCCTGTCGACGGAATCTAGCGAGCACTAGTTTGTTTACATATTAGTTAATCAGTTCCTCTTTAATATGCTGGCAACCAGATGGCTCTTGCGATGGCTAGAAGAATTCCACACTGAAACAAAATACTGCGTCACTTATTTGGGCCTACCCTGTAGTATTTTTTACGCGGTTTAATAGTAAAAGTGGAACGTATCTCCCGTGTTAAACAAGACTTTAGTGTACTCTCCTCTCGGCACATCTCTTCAACGAGGCTCTCCAAGGCCGCCCCCAAACGAGCAGGCCGCACTGCGTCTAATCTTCGATATTCAAAGACTACATGCTCCAGCGTCTCCTCGGTGACGATGCATATCCAAAATTGTGTAGGTACATCCTGAATTAACCATGTCCAGACAGAAACTGTGTCAGGTAAAAATTTACTTCTCCATGCTTCCCGTTCACCCAATTCAACAGAATCGGTATGATTTGGTAAGTTCATCTACCGTCATCCACAGTGTTCTACGTTTACTGCCATCTGGTTTCCTTTCTCTTATAGCCCTTACTGTCCTCTACTACTGTAGATGAGAGGGATCTTTCCGGGGATAGCACATGCAGCAGCTGAGGCTATGGTTCCGTTCAGCTTAGTTTGATTCCGTAACATTTCCTGGATGGACCTCCGTACCTTAGTATCGACGAAGATATATGCCTCATAGTACTGCTTGGCCCAGTGGTATTCGGTATGATTCAAGCTATCGCATTCCTTCTCACAAGCATACTCGACATGACTCTTGAGAATCAGCCGGTCATCGATCATAACTCCCTGGTATTGGAGCACACGTTTTGAGTCCATGGCGTGCCCCAAACTCAGATTTACAGTTACTGGCTAACATCAATTCAGTTTTCTTCAGTTTCGCTCCTTGCATGCAGTTGCCAAATCAGACGACAGCTTACATGTGTTACCAACATTTCCACTTCTTATAACGTCGCTCCTGTTACGGACGCCATCCGGAAATACCACTGTTTCGACAAATTTGGGCGATTTCAATGTCAGCACACCCTTGTAAATTCCGTTCTAGAGCGTTGGACCAAAGATCAATCCTTGTGGAATTATAGGCCAGTACATAGTTCTGGAATATAATATTGAAATTTCAATAGAAAATACCCAATGGGCAAAAAGTTACAGTCCTTTGAAAATGATGCAATTTTATTCCGAACACCCTTTAGCCCTTTTGCCAACGCTGTGGGTTGGATTATTTGAAAATAGGTTACTTAAATATCATCTGATTTATCTTCCTCTACCTTGCCATACCCCACGTCGTTGTGCCACGCTACGTGGGAGACTAAGGCATATTTGTATCACACCATTTTGAAGAAATTGTTTGGAGAACTGTTAATAACTGCACAAAACAAGCAATCTTGTTTGCAATGTTAAGGCGATTTGTCTTTGTGTATGTGTATGTGTATTCAATCTAACCCATTGGCCAGCACTGGTATTATGGAATGTAGGGAAGATGTACCTATATTAATCTTATCACTTTGAAATTCATCCTACTTGAAATAAAACGATATACACGTGACAGGATTAGTTAGTAATGTTTGTTGTAGTTATTTAACGTAAGCAAACATTATTAGAAAACGAAACCGATCCTTCAACTGCCCAATTGTTTGATTCATCGTAGGATGAATAAAGGAACAATGAGATTAATATGGGGGCAGTTACCCTATTTGTTTGCAAAATCCTTTACGTGACCATTGAAAGCAGCTTTACTCCGGGAGCTAGAAAGTGACAGCGGTAATGCAGATCCAGCAACCCAGTTCAGAATGTCTGAAGAGTCACGCAAATACCGAGGTTACTTTCACATACAATAAGCCCCACATGTGAACATTACCAATATCATTTGGATGAGGGTACTGCAGCACACTTCCAGATTTAAAAAGAAAATTTCCAAACCAGGCGCGTATTTTGAATTACAGGTATCCTCGATAGTACGTACATCAACTTTCTCACTTCAAATCGCAATTGCATAAAAACTACAGATTGATCTGAAATCTAATACAATCAAAAGAAAGAGCAGAAGGTTGCTCTTTCTTTTGGTTACATTAGATTTCAGATACAACCAGTAGTTTTTATACAATTGCGATTTGAAGTGAGAAAGTTGATGTACGTACTATCGAGATATACCTGTATTAGAAAATAGGTTTTTCTTTTATAACTATTTATAATCGGATGGATCTCACCAAAGGCCCCCTCCAAAATTACATTAGCTTGTGCATTAGTGAAAATGAAAATGTTCAACATTGGTTCGTAATGAGTTTCTTGCACTCGCAACAAAATAAATGCAAAGATTAACTCTGTTCGCCACGTAGTGAGTGCATTTGGAATACTGTGTCAGCCTCGCAAGCATGCATGTGCGTTGGCTTCATTCGTTGCTTTTGGCCAGGAAATGGCCGTTTTCTTCATTTCACTGGTTTTATAAACACTTTTTCCACTCCAAACTCTACCAATAATAAAAATCCTACACTAGGGGGCGACTATATATCGAACATCAAAACTGCTAATAATCATTCATTCACTCGCTACAAAGCGAACAAAAAAACTTATCCTTTATTTTATGATACGGAATTTATTTCGAAAATGCACAGATTACGTTCTACCGGTGAGCAAAACCTAAGGGGTGTCTCACATGGATTCTATAAAATTTAATTGTTGAACTCAATTTCAATTCCTCAAAGCAACTAAATCAGTTTAAATTCGCTGCACATCGAAATGAATTAGCTTGACAAAAACTGCTCAGCTTTTGAATTTAGCAACGCTTTGTCTTAACTCAAACGTGAAACCAGCACTCAAAAAAATCGACACGTTTTTTCCACGTGAAACGCATGTAATTTTCGTCCACTGCCAAAACCAGTAATAAACACGTGGAATTCACGTAAGAGCTGCGTGATTTCTACATAAATCTACATTTTACGTGAAAATCACATAAATGTTACGTGATTTTTTAATGAATAATTCACTGACACGTAATGTTCACCTAATTTTACTGAAGAAGATTTGGTTACGTTTTCAAGTGAAAGTTACGTAACATTCCACGTGGAAACAATGTGTCGATCTATTGAGTGAGTGCAACTGACGTAATGAGTGAGCTGCTAAATTGATCAATAGTACTAAGTTGGAATCATACGCTTTTAATTGACTGCAAATCGATTGCCATTCGCTGCGCTCGATTTCAGTGAGACACCCAATGGCAAAACCCGTTCAGAATCACTTTGGTACACTTTAGATATTAATTTCGGTCGAACAAACGATAATTACTCAATTTTCCACACAAAAATAAGTATGACAGAGAAACAACACACACGTCTTCTTTGCTCAAAAGCACAGCCTACTTCAATTTTATGGAGACTAAAATTTTCAAATAAAATTGTGTGCCACAAATTATGTCAGATTCGAGAAATCGTTCTAAACTATAAAAAAAACGAATCATTGTTGAATCGAAGGCCTCTTGTTCTGCGTTTCTAGCAAAAACGATAGAACTGAATTCTGTTTATTTGTAAGGTCTGTATCCGCAATAATCCGGACACCTCAAAACATGAATAAAACATAAATTTCGCATTATATTTCCGTCGTAGTTGTTTATTTCAGATTCATGGGATGTGTTTTAACAATTCGTAAAGACAAAACATAGTTATTCGGTATTTGCATAAAATTTTCGAACTTTGGGCTTAACTCCGTCCATTAGGGTTTGTACAGACTCTTCAGAAATCGTAGAAGCCGTCTTTGTCCAAATTTGCTGGAAGTGTTTGATGTTTTTGATTCCTTGCTTCTTTCCAGAAAGCTTCCGCTTCATCAGAGCCCAATATCTCTCGATTAGTCGTAGCTCTGGGCAATTTGGCGGGTTTGAGGTTTTTGGTACAATGTTCACTTGATTTGCTTGGTACCACTCCATCACAGTTTTAGCATAGTGGCATGATGTCAAATCGGGCTAGAACATAGGTTTTTTCTTTGTGACTTTTGATGAAGGGTAGCAATCGATTTTGCAGACACTCTTTCTGATAGATCTCCTTGTTGATTGTGCCTGTAGTGACGAAAGATTTACTCTTTTTGCCACACGTGCAAATTGCTTGCCACACAAGGTATTTTTTGGGAAATTTCGATGCCTTCTTCGTTCTGAAATGCTCAGCTGTAGCATTTCTGGCCATAGCAGAATAAAAAGTCAGCCCTGGAAGCTGCTTGAAATCCTCCAGGACATACGTTTCATCGTCCATAACAACGCATGAAAACTTCGTCAAATATTCGCAGTACAAACGTCGAGCCCGTGATTTTGCTACCAAGTTCTGTTTGTCGCTGCGATTTGGAAATGTTTTTACTTTATACGCGTTAAGTCCCAAACGTTGTTTTGATTTTTGGACAAAACCAGGCGACATCCCCATTTTACGAGCGACCGTTCGAATGGAGAGAATTGGGTTTTTCGTTAATATCCTTTTCACCTTTCGGTCCATGACAGGATCAGCGCGTCCAATGTTTTTGTCACTTCTCGGTTTCCTCTCCACCGTCAAACGTTCCGAAAATGATTTGAGCACATCGTGAACAGTGGATTTAGGCAAATCCAATGTTTTAGCAAGGTCCCGTATTGACAAGTCAGGATTTGCCGTACGCCCGTACAAAATTCGCTCGCGCACTTGTTTTTCTTTCGTCGCCATCTTGAATACTAAACATGAAATGTAAACATCAATCATCGTCTTTTTCATCATAGACTCTCAGCTATACCACAGTGAAATTTTTCATTCCTTCGTGCAATATTTCAAAAGTTACAATGATTTGAAGGTGTCCGGATTAATGTGGATACAGACCTTATCAGTAAACCATATCGGATATTTCTATGACAACCCAGGTGAGCTTTGTTCTTACGTAAATACCATTCTGATCAAAATAACGCACTAAGCATCTCGAAAAACTTTTAAAACAATACGAATAAACTGGCGAACCTACTCAAAAATTCCTGGATTTTTCTTATTTTTTTTTTGCGTGTACAAAAGCCGCATGTTTAAAAAAGTAATTTCTGCAGAACTTACATACAATCTTAGGCTTCGTGATTCCGAACATTCTCGGATTATTTCCCATTCCTTTCAAAATAGCAATAGTGATTTCAAATGCCCTGATATTTTTCGATTTTCTTGAGGGTGAGTCGATAATTATTGCGACACTTAAGATTGATTTGCAATTCGGCGATACATACCGAAATGAAACCAAAGAACTAAAATTTCTACAGTAGTTCAGTATACGTATTTATTTCAGTTTGCATACGTCAGTTAAGTTTGTTGATGAGTTTGAGCAGAATGCTTAACATTTGCGGTTGAAGCCCTCTTATACAGTTATTTCCGGTGCGTTTCATCCACTTTTTCATCATTCTGTTTTCGTTTTTCGCCCTTACTTTGGTCCTCCAAAGTTTACGCTTCATAATGGCCAAAAGGTTTCGATCGGACGGAGTTCAGGGCAGTTTGATGGATTCATACCTTTCCGTACAAATTACACAGAATTAGTCGCATACCACTCGTGCACGGTTCTTGAGTAATGGCATGAAGCCCAATCGGGCCAAAACAACAGTTTTTGATCGATCTGTCTCAACAACAGCAAAAGTCTGTTTTGAAGGCACTCAGTTTTGTAAAACTTACTATTTATGGTGGCTTTGGTCACGAATGGCCACAAGTGTATACGGCCTCAGGTACTTTGAAGCGAATTTCGACAGCTTCTTTCGTTTGAGACGGTCATCCACAGAAAACTTGTCCTTACCCGTCCCAACAAACATCGGTGTTGAATTAGAGCTTGTTCAAACAAATTTGGAGAAGCTATTCAGCTATTCTAGAAGAAACAAGCTTCTCCAAATTCGCTTGAACAAGCTCTAATTCAACACCGATGTTTGTTGGGGTATAATATTCCTGTCCCGGCAACTGATTGAAATTTGCCTTGATGTAGGTCTCATCATCGCAGCACCGGTATTTCGTTAGCAACTTCGTGTAGAGTTTTCTAACATGCGTTTGGCAACACTCTGCTGGCGTTCGTCCGAATTTTGGAAGTACTGCACCTTCTACGTTTTCAATCCGGATTGTTCCTAGGCCCTCTGGCCGAAACATTGAAAGTATGAAAAACGCAAATTGAAAAGTGTTGCAATAATTATCGACTCACCCTTTAGGAAGTAGTCATGTGTCGATTATCAATCATGCTCAATTATGAAAATTATCCAATTCTGCTCTCAATCACACACAGTGTCTAATCTTAGATAATCTTCACTTCTTAATCCCTATTACTACACTGCCAGACACAATCGAACCCGTCTCTATGCACGAGTAAAAACGCTCTCGCACTTTCCATAGCTCCCAGAATTAAATCCTGCGATACCTTCTGAAATGACATTCCGAGTATTACCTCGTCGTCTTCCGTTAGATTTTTCGTTTGAAAATGTCCTCCGTATGTATGTATTACTCTGAGTGCGTCTCGTTATGCATGAACGCAATTCAGAGCCCCTCGGCTCAATAGAGAGCAGCAGCGCTTGAAAGAAACATCTCGGGTTGGCCTATTCATGGATTGTGTTCGCTTTTCTTCACTCTTTTTTCAGACGGTTTTCATTCACATTTAAAGCGCAATAACCGTCGAATAGCATTGGCACTGTGCTCTTTGTAATTTCCACGCGCGATCCGGAGGGGACCGTCATCCGGATGTGACAACTTCATTCAACGGGTATATGAATGAATGGATTTCAATGTTACCGATGACAGAAGCTATTATGCAGGGTAACAACACTAACGGACGCCCATTGACGGTAGGTATCGTGATTTACGATACCTTCAAAGGCACGTCCATCCACTACCCGCGAAGGGCTTTGTGGATTGACATGATCGGGTTACATTTTCATGTTGCATCCAAGTATGCCAATGAATTTTTCAACTTTGATTAACAAATTCATCTGTCTGATGACAACCGTAAATTAAATTGTAGTCAATATTTGCTTACTTTTTAGACATGCTTTCCAAATTATGTGTTCCAAAGCAGAGTCCGTCGGGGGAAGAAAGTCAGCACAAGAACATATCAAAACTTTAGGGTACAGATTTATCGCCCGTCTGGGTGAAGGAACATTCTCCAAGGTACGTCTCCTGACAATGTCACATCGAATCTTCAAACTCATGTCTCACATCCGCAGGTCTACCTGACAGAGTATGCAAACAAAGAAACGGGTAAGATACAGAAGCTCGCATGCAAGCTCATCGACACCGCAGCTTGCAGTTCGAAGTTCAAAAAAAAGTTCCTACCGAGGGAGTTAGCAGTCCTGCTGAGGGCCCGCCACCCACACATCATCGGAGTTCACGCGATATTGAAATGTCACTCGAAGATCTTCATCTTCATGCGCTACGCCGAGATGGGCGATCTGCTAACTTTCATCTTGGCCCGTGGTCTGATAGGGGAGAATCAATCGCGAATTTGGGGACGACAGGTGGCGTTGGCTTTGCAGTATTTACATGAGCTTGGAATCGCGCACCGAGATGTGAAGTGTGAAAACATCCTGATCACAACAAACTTCAACGTGAAACTGAGCGATTTTGGATTTGCGCGGCACGTTATAAAGGACGGCATGGCCGAACTGAGCCGTACGTATTGCGGATCGTTTGATTATGCGGCGCCGGAGATTTTAAAGGGCCAACCTTACGATGCTAGGGCTTCCGACATGTGGGCTTATGGGGTGCTGTTGTACGTGATGCTAAACAAATCTATGCCATTCAAGGGCCGCACCAAAGTGGTCTACGATGCACAGATGTCCCGGAAGTGGCAGTTTCGATCAAGAGTTCGTAACAAACTATCCCATCAAGTGAAATCGTTGATAGCGAATCTGCTGGAACCGAATCCGATTGTTCGATGGACGGTGGAAGAAGCATTGATCGGCGATTGGTTTACGGACGTTTCAAAGATGAGAAACCTACGGGCGGATGAGATTGCCGCTCTTGCGGAGGCCCAAGCGTGTACCACAGATTCGAAGGATGTCCTACTGGTGAAGTCCAAGCTGAATGTTTCCGGCAGCGATGTGATAACCACCATCAAGGATGTCGATGAGCTGAAGGATGTTGATAAGCTTGGCTCGGTGAAAATGTCAAGCGTCGAGCTGCTGCAGGATCAGTCGAGTGAAACTATTGAGAGTAGAGAATGAGTTTTTTTTTGTTTTAAATCCTGTGTAACTTTTTAAAGTCAGTTTAAACGAATAAAACGAATAAATCAAGGCAAAAATATAAAGTTGTAAATGCCTCCCACCACCTTGAAAAGTACGTGACACACAAAAGCTCATTTTTAACAAGCTTGTCTTGTCATCATAACAGAACATACAACGTCGCGTATTCTTCCTATGATCCGGTTCTCTTTCGTCAAGTGCACAGATATTCTCCAGAGCGAGTATCTTCTTCAATTCAACACATTTCGGTCCCAAGAGTGGGAGTACTAGGTAAGTACGTGTGCACAGTGCAGCAGTGTTCTTTTCGGTCGTTTTGAAGCAATAAAAGAGCCGAGTAGCAATCTCTTCAAAAGTGCCTCGTAATAACACGCGGCCCACATCAACCCGTCCAGCCGGTAATTATTCTCCACGCCTAACGATGATGGCAACCACGGTGATGGCCAAGATGACGATCTCTGACGAAATGTAGAGTAATTTCCCAACCCACCGCACAGCGGTTCCCATCGAAAATGTCGTCGTGGGGTCTTTTGAATGGTTCGTGGAATGAACCGGCTTGTGACAATAGCCGTGACCGCGCCACACCTCAAACAGTAGCATCGAGCTTACCGCGATGGTCGGTGTGCGGTTGGAGATGATGTTGTTGGTTTGTTGGAAAATGTTGCTCGTTCTAATCTAATAGGAAGGAGGAGCTGCAAAACGCACTGGAATTATAGGGTTTTGATCCTCACCAGCACGGGATGGAAAAACGGAAACTGACATAAAGTTGAACAATACAAAACCGGAGCTATGACGGGGCGTACTTTAAGTTCGTAAGTGAAGTTAAACTGAATGTTTGCGCGGTATGTTTTCGTTGAGCAATAAAGCAATAACAACAAATCCATTTACTTTGGTCAAGCACCAACTAAGAGTGTTGGTAAGTGGCCAGTTAAGTAGATTTCTGGATTCGTGCTGACTCACGCGCTAATCGTGAGAAATTCAAAGGTGTTTCTGTTTTGTTAAAAGTTCGGAGTGCGAAGATTTTATGATGGGATTAGATAGCAGCATTTGAATGGTCTTTAATAATCCAATCGTGCTGGATTCAAAAAAAAAGTCGTTTCAAAATGCATTCCAAATTACCATCGGGTAGGACTCATTTTGCTGATACAATCAAAGAGGACGATCATTATTTGAGAAAATCATATTTGCAATTTAAATTCGCTGTGAAACCCAATTTCAGCGAGCTCCCATTTACCGTCGACCTTCACAAACTTACTTTTTCTTTTTTTCTCCTTTTTTTTTTCCTTTTTCTTTTCTCTTTTTTTTTTTTTTTTTTTCTTTTTTTTTTTTTTTTTTTTTTTTTCCTTGTCTCCCTGGTTTTTTTTTTTTTTTTTTCCTTTCTCTTTTTCTTTTTTCTTCTTTTTCGTTTTTTTTTTGTTTTTTTTGTTTTTCCTTTGTCTGTTATTCTTATCACCGACAAACCACTCGACACAGCTACGTTATGCCAAAGTCAGAGCTTTATTGTTCTTCCTACGTGGAAAAGCTGGGGCGTTTATAGTTCACTCGTTTGTAGAATGCCGACCAAGGAGCCAAGTTGAATGAAATCAAATGTTTATTTTGCGATGAATACAACGAGACCCATCTCTGCAACTCCCACGTAATGTTACAATACAGTACATATAAAAGAGAGGTCAAAGGTTAACTGTATTCATATTTTTTTCTTTATGCTGCCACCCTTCGTCGGACTTAGTTGGTTGTGGACGGTCCAATGGATGGTTCTCTCTAGATAGAAGGAAGGGAAATGGTACAAATGGAAAACTTTTAATCAGTTTCGTGCTACC
This sequence comes from Aedes koreicus, assembly GCA_024533555.2. Classification (NCBI taxonomy): domain Eukaryota; kingdom Metazoa; phylum Arthropoda; class Insecta; order Diptera; family Culicidae; genus Aedes; species Aedes koreicus. The sequence continues at coordinate 403,920 of JAHHFK020003605.1, read as the reverse complement.
GGCAGGATGAAGGCAAACTTGGAAATGGGCCACAGGAGCAAGAGTAGTCCAACGTTTAGACGTGTCATTATTTGTCCTTTCACGATTGCGATCGGCGTTAACAGACGAATCAGAGTAAGCCCAAAAAGCGTGACAAGATATAGCAAGTGCTTACTAATAATTGGAAATTGTTCATATCATTCCAGAAAGAAAAGGAACCGATGTCCAATTTAACACAAATCTGCTCTGGATTTTCAATAATTTAATATCGGTGCAGGACAACGATTTTGGGTTAGATCAAATCTAAATACGCCAATGGGCAGAGGTCAACCTTCGTATTCCCTGTGAATGCTAAAATCATCCACGAGAAATCTTTGTTTGCTAAATTTGAATGATTTCAATCTGAAAAGTCGATATAGACTGTTCCATAAATTAAGGCTTGTTCGCGACAAAATCTGGACCGATTAAATTTGGAATAAAACATATTGTTTGTTCAATCCAAGACGCATTTTTTAAATGTGCATTATTATTTAGTCATCTTAAAACTAATTACAGTTACTTAATTAGTCTGCATGAAGAAACTGCGAACTTTTGAGTTTAAGGAGTGTATCGAAAATAAGCTATCCACAAACTTTCTTTCAAATTATGTTGAAAACCGATATTTTATTCATACAAAAAATTGATCCTTTATTGTACGAGGTTAAACTTGAACATAATGAAGACCGGATGAAATTTAAGTTATTCCTTCACGAATTTTCGAACTTTGGATCGAATGCTCTTCATCAAGTTCCGGACAAGTGTTGCATCGCATTTTTTGGACGCTTGAGCCCAAATTTTTTTGAACTCCTGCATGTTCCCAGCTGCCTTACCAGTCTTCTTGAAGACCCTCTTCACGATTGCCCAGTAACGTTCGATGGGTCGAAGCTGAGGGCAATTTGGTGGATTGATATTTTTCTCAACGAAATCTATACCCTTTTCCGCAAGCCAATTGAGAGTGGTTTTGGCATAGTGAGCCGACGCTAAATCCGGCCAAAACAGTGGAGGTGTACTATGCTTCTTATATAAAGGCAACAATCTCTTCTGGAGACACTCAGATCGATAGATTTCCGCATTTATAATTCCGGTAGTGAAAATTAACTTCAAATCACAGGAACATATTGCTTGCCATACCAGTACCTTTCGACCGAATTTCTCTACTTGATTCGACCTGTCCGCATCGCTCACATCCTCCCCAACGACGGCAGTAAAGTATTGTGGACCTGGAAGGGTTTTTGAGTCCTCCTTTACATAGGTCTCATCGTCCATCAAAACGCATGCATCCGGACGCTGCAAAAGACGCGAATACAATTTCCGGGCCCTTGTTGCTGCTCGCTTCTTCTGTTCTGCACTTTGTTTCAAGATTTTCTGCTTCTTGTAGGTCTTCAGGTGGTTTCGCCTCTTGATACGCTGGATCATTCCGACACTCGACACTTTTTTGGCCAAATCACGTATTGACATTGATTTGTTCTTCATGATTGGAGATACCACATTCTGCTCCAGTTTCGGGTTGGAAGAACCGGGTTTTCTTCCTCTTCCTGGTAGCTCATCCAAAGAATAGTGTTCCCCAAACTTATTAATGATGGTTTTAACACTCGCATGATGAATTCCAAACCGCTTCGCCAATTTTCGCATAGTAATACCCTTCTCACTTAGCCATGTGTCCAGAACCTTAATTTTCACTTCCTTTTCAATACGCGACATTTTGAAAACGCAGAATTTGAACCGCACAAACCAGTAAACAAAAGAAAGCTGACAGTCAAACGCACCGAATGCAGTGTTCAGAGCATAAAAAACCATCACAAATACATGCGTACAACGCAAATGTATGTGGATAGCTTATATTCGATACACTCCTTACTCCAGCCATTAGGGTCTGTTCAGACTTCTTTGCAAACGATTTAGCTGCTTTTGTCCAAGATTTTCGAAATATGTCTATAGTTGTAGCTCTTCGCGAGAGCCCAATACCGCTCGATAGGTCGCAACTCCGGGCAGATAGGTGGATTCGCCTTTTTCGGTACAACATGGACTCCATACACTTTATACCATTCCAAAACATCTTTGGCGTAGTGACAAGATGCCAAATCAGGCCAGAATAACCAGGGAGTGTCATGGTTGCGTAGGAATGGTAACAATCGCTTCTTAAGGCATTCTTCACGGCATATTTCCTTGTTTACCGTTCCGGTAGTGATGATGCTTTTGGCTTGCTCGACCACAGCAGCATATTTCCTGCCAAACCAAAAATTTTTTGGGAAACTTGGCCTTTTTTTTCGTCCTGAAATGCTCCTCTACCTTGTTCCGTTGCATGGCAGTATAATAAGACATTCCGGGAAGCTGCTTAAGGTGAAACTCCCTCGAATCCTTAGTATTCAACATGCATATAGTAGTGCAAACACTTTTTGCTCTCATATGAGAGCATTGGTGCATCATGAAGAAAACGGTCATGGTTGCCAGTAATTTTAATTTTTCTTTGTGAATTACAGTACATCCACTTAATTATTCCCTACAATATTCACATTTTCAAAAAAGCATAATGCCTCAAAATAAAAATCCTTATTAAAGGTTGAAGGAGTCTGGGGCATAATTAGCAAGCTATGTATTAATCCATACATCTAGTTGAATACAAATATTGATGAATTTTAAACGTTAATGTTCAGTTCTTATTTCAATCATAAACTATCGAATGAGTCTTTGAGTAGATGGCTGAAACATAAAGTGTATTAAAAATGTTTTAAATTATGCATCTGAGATAATAAATGGGTTTTTTTTTCAGTTTGAAAACCGATTCCAGGGAGCTTTTCACGTCATACTGAACTCTGATAACCAACGACAGCTCATGTTATACAACATAATTCGATTGCCACATTTTTATTATTTTTTTCACACAAATCCAGTTGAATGTTTTTTTACTCATAATAATGATCTCTTATTTTGAAACACTTTGAAGTTACTTGGGTACATACCACAAACACAAAGAGATATTATTTTATTTTGTGATGTTAATAAAAATGAATAGATTTGATTTGCTTTACTTTATTTCAATGTGGAGCTTTGGTAAGTTAATGTATGTATTTACTCTATGTTTTACTAGAAATCTCATCATTTGCCACTTTTTTCAGCACGTATGTTTAAAAAAATAACTGTACTTTTTTTCAATTTTTGTTTTAAAGTACGATTCATTAAGAATTACTTCAGGCATGACGTAATCAGTATGATCATTGCTGTTCACAAAAATGACTATGCATTTATGTGCCTGACAGATGTGCATTGACGCCTGTGCTTCGACAATAATATTTTTATCCAGAACAACAATATCACTCTTGATTTTAAATCCCATGGATGCCTTCATGGTTAGGGCGCGTTCCGAAATTTTACCCTTTACCTCTTTCTTCTTAATCAAGAGTAAGGTTGATTTATCTTGTGAAATAGCTGAAAAAGAGAAACAATATTAATATACATGGAATTGCTTTGAAACATATATGGGATCAGATCAAATATTTTCCCCCACCTCATCAAATGGTAGGCCCTGTAAAGTACTTTTTCAATGAGAATCTCAAAATTTCAATGTGAAATATCATAGGGAACTAGTTCAATGCTACATTGCAAGTCTGAGATTTGAGCTTGTAACTTTAAGTAAGAGGTATGAGCTATAATAAGTAAGCGGAGGCTGCACCTGAAGGTAGGGCTTTGCCTATTTGCCTCAATCCCATGTTTTTATAAAGTGTTTATATTACCATCAGGCGCACAGTGAATTTGGTACCCGGATACCCTGTCGAACACTTAAAGGTGTTTTTTTTTGTCGAACACATAAGGGTTAATATGGAACTATGAGCCTGTGAAAAAACCAAGTTTTTTTCCGCTGAGATATATCCATAACGAAAAAGGGGGATCAAGTCAACCCAGACTCCCCTACCCCTCGCCCCAGCTTCCAAGGAAAAGGAAATGAATGAAAGCTGTTTACCTTTTCCTTCCAAACAACAAACAAATCAACAAGCAAATGCAAAGCAAATCAAAAACACACTCACCATCGAATTCGGAAGTATGACCGGGATTTTCAAAACCAGTGTCATTTGGGCCAAGTATAGGAACGTCATTTGTAAAGTCGGAAGATTCGCCGACAGATTCTTCTCCGGAACTTATTTTTCGATGAAATTCAGCAACAGTTGACGGTGAAGTAAAACCACTATTCCACTGGTTTTCGAATGTCCACGTTAAGGGATCAAGAGCACTTCATATCACTTTTTTAGCCCGTTCACGCTAAACAGCCGCTTTTCTTCTTTTAGTAAGACGCGGCATTTTTTACTTCGTTAGTCAAAACTTTTATCAGTCCAGCACACTCGCGCAAACAGTTGCTGACAACACTGCGCTCTGCTACGCTACGCACAGCTGAGTGTAAATTAGAAAAAAGCAAAACGCGTAGTTTTGAGACCGGCTGCTGAATTTTCGCACCATTCTCGTCAATTAAACAGTTTTTTTCGTCTACTGTTTTCAAGAGCGCGGTGATAATTAATCTTTCAGTGAAAGTAAATAGTGTTTAGGTGGCTACGGGAAGTGGAAATACAGTTTTTTGTGAGAAAATAATAAGCAGATCCTGGCTTTAAAAAGGTAAACAAAGAGGACGAAAAATTACCTGCTCGCACTAAGCACTAGTTGATCAATTCAGAGTGTTTTCAGTGAAATAAACAGTGTGAACTGATTAAATATTGTGTTCTGCTGTCCTATTAGCAGTATGGCAATGATTCACTGCAGGTAAGTGGATTAATTTGGCATATTTTGTTGAGCAAACCCAAAGTGTGCATGTGTGGATGAGGAAGCCATCGCTCCTGCCATAAGGGGATTCCATCGTGTATGTCCTTAAAGTCTTCCAGCACATAAGTTTCTACGTCCATTATCGCGCATGAAAACTTCGTCAAATATTCGCGATACAACTTGCGAACCCGGGTTTTAGCCGTCACATTATGTTTATCATTACGGTTCGGTACAGTTTTCACCTTGCACGACTTCATACCTTGCCGGTGCTTGGAAGTATGCACGAAAGTTGGGGACACTTTTATTTTTCTAGCCACAGTACGTACCGAAAGATCTGGTCTCTTCTGTTCAATATTTGCTTCACATCAACGTCCTTCCTGGCTGTTGTCAAACGTGTTTCGAAAGATTTAAGAACGTTATGGACAGTGCTTGCAGGAAAACCAAGCTTTTTTGCAAATTTTCTTACTGACAGATCCTGATTTTAATTGCGACCGCACAAAATTGCTTTTCGCACTTATTATTCTTTCGACGCCATCTTCGATCTAAAAGCTTGTAGTATCACCAAAAATTGATTTTTCATCAGTCTGCGAAATATGTCACGCGTCGATGAAGTATTTCCATAGATATACGTATTTAGGGGTGTCCAGATTTTGCCGCGAACAAGCATTATAAGCACATATTTAATGGAAAGTTATAGGGTAAGTGAACCAGTAGTAATTCAGTTTTTGGCCCTAGGGCTTACTACAAAATTGAAAAAAAAAATTATGGTTTCATTGGCGTAGACATATGCAGAATGAGCATGAGCATGAGCATGATCGACCGCCCACTGATGCTACTGCGTTAGTGCCAAGTCAGCTGTATTTACACAAAGAACCAACAAATGATGCTTGGGACAAACATACATCCTCAATGTGTAAAAACTGGTGACCCATTATGAGGCGATACCGGCGCCGGCCGTGCCCGAATGCTGGTCAAGTAGGGAATGGGAAAGAACGTGTTGGAGTGATACTCGCTTTGAAGGAAGCCGAGAAATCCTCTGCACTTCCACGAGAAATCACTGGGATGTTGGATAGTTGGGAAAAAGTAAGCAGCAGGGTTCGTTTTGGTTAACGATACGCTGAAAGTATGTAACTAGCACTATCCGCCAAAAGCATGGGACCGCTCCAACAAGCAACAGAACATCGAACGCCAGCTGCACCATACCCCGAATAGTCCGGCATAACCTAATCATCGTAAACTCGTAAATAATGTTGATCGCTTTTTCTGCCTGTGTACGTAATAGTTTCAATAGAGTACGTTTTTTAAGAGCGGCGGCATGCCTTCTTTTCTGTGGATATCCTGCAAACAGATATAAGTTGGGACTGCCCCTCCGATTAGTGGCCCATCATAGCATTAGTAAATTATGTTGATTCTATTGATTCCTACGCTCATTAATTTGTTACCAGCCGTGGGAGACTTGGTCCTATACCCAATGCTTTCCTTATCTACAAGACGATCAACTACTCGAAATATTTTGTGATATAGTGGGCGGGATATTACAATTTGAGATAAGCAGTCGGTTTACCAAAATTTGGCACAGCGATAGGTAATCGGTGGGTGAATGACCACCAGGTACTTCATAGCAAGATGCTAGAAAGCGGACCGGAAAAATTAATGAGCTAACTCCCCCGACTGGCGCAGACATATGCACAATTGTTACGAGATATTTGAAATAAAATTCGCGCCTAACTCAAGCCATCTTCAATTTAAAATTAAAATGCTCATAGAAAAACCAATCTCAAAATTATTAACAAACATATTTTCGTAAGAAACCTTGTGTGATTTGCCTTTTGAGCATAGAACTTCAAACACCCGAGGAGTCTCACGGAGTCGAGAACTTCCTTACGAAGACTTACAAATTGCTTGGGATGGCTTTTGGGCTTTAACAGACTGGAGCTTTCCACAGACCTTCGTATGAAAACTTCTGCTCGATATTGTAATGAACATCCTGCAGATTTTTTCCCATCATATCTTTACAAGGACTTTTCCGAGCAGCCTTTCCAATTCAACAAGATATTCATAGGAATAAGAAGATCTGTCTAAGAGCTTCATCCATAAATGCTAGATCATTTAGCCATGGTCGGATGTGCAAGTTTTTCACAGCGTTTTGTTGCTTGTAAACAGTTCTGCTGTTAAGTGCTCAGTGTTCAGTGCTGTTCACAGTTTAAAACAAACGTGGTTCCAAGATATTCATCATGCAGGAAGAGAAAAGAACAATAATTGTGCACATTTACCTGCAAAATCTATCTGCGTCAACTCGAGAGCCGACTAAACTGCTTATCTGGATTATCCTCAAGATACTGTGGCGCGAGTGATTCAAAGGTACAAGGAAACTTTAACAACTGCCGATGAGTGGAACCGTTGATCGTCAACTGTGGGTGAAGGTCATTCGGAAAATCAAGGCTGAGGGTTTCGCCACTGGCTTTCTGTAGTATGCGGCAAATCCGACTCCGAGAAGGCATAAATGTTACCGAGCAAGTAAACAACCCAACCGAAGCCTCAAACAACAAACAGTGGCCAGAACTCGGGCCCGTAGATTGTACACCCAAGTTCTGACGAAACTCGATGTCTGTTGATCTATGATGAAACATATGCTAAAGTAGATTTCAAACAAATCCCGGGGCTCAAGTTCTACAAGGCTCCTGCGCACTCGGAAATGTGCAATAGGGAGTGCCTGAACAGTCGGATTTTACCCTTCGTTAAGTCCCATGGTGGTCCAGTTACGTTTTGGCCAGATCCAGCCAGCTTCCGTTACAGCAAGGAAGTGCTACAATGGTACAACGATAATGGGGTCCAGTTCATCCCAAAAGAGCTGAATCCACCAAATTGTCCTCAGTAGAGTCCCCAATAGAGAAGTATTGGGCGATAATTAAGCGGAAACTGAAGATGAAGGGAGCGGGCAACAGTGACATTGGCCAGATAAAGAAATGGTGGAATCAGCTAGCCAAAACCATGACTGAAGAAGGTGTGCGCATGCTGATGTGCGGCATCAACAGAAAAGCGCGAGAATTTCTTCGGAATAACGATGAATGGTTTGTTTCAGTTATTGTTATGAAATATAATACCGTTTGTTTCATTCTTAGATATTTTTCAGTCCTTTCTTTAGAATTTTTGTATTTAATATTGCATTAATCTTTGAATTAATACATTTTTAATTTTTTAGAAAGACGGCGAGGTGCTCTTCTTCTTCTTCTTATATGCGTTGTGTGCTTCTGTAGCATATTGCCAGCTCTCAACTGTGTTCTAAATGTACTCCCAAAGTTATTGATTGAGTGCCTACAATGACAACTACCAATGCTTGAATTTGCATGTGTTCACATTCGCTCGATGATCCTATCTGAAACTCTAAGATTGCCTGTGTTTTTTGGAGAAATTGATCAATTTTCATCCTGGTGTTTGAATAATACGGTCTCTGATATTATTCAAACACCAGGATAAGAGATATTATTTGAAAAAAATATTCAAGAATTGTCTACTAATGAAAAAGAAAAAAGGCTCACTGGAAAATATATATTGTTAAAAAAAAATCGATTGGAGATTGCCGCCAAACAGTTTATTAAATCCAACGGGACATAAGGAATAGTTGAGCGAAGTGTTTTCTGAAAGTTCTGCACACATCCCCTATTTTCAAACACATAAACCAGAGTTTTGTTTTTGTTACAAAGGTCCAGTATTAATATGGGGTCTCTTCGATTCGAAAACTGACAGTGTACTGATTGTTCGTCCTTACAGTTGAATATTGTAAAATAAATTCCCTGAATTTTCAGTAAATTCAGAGGTAAATTGAAGTCAGAGTTAAAGTTGTCTATTTAAAGAAACTGCACAACGTCCGGAGATGGCGTGTTAGATTCCTGGTTCGGTCCTGGTATTTTATCGACTTCCTTAGACATTAAGTGCCATTGTACTTGCTACAGTGAATCCAACAGTCGATTCTCTACGAATGGCAATAATTTTGAACACATTGTCTATCAACACATACCTATCTAGCTAGATTTATATTTAAGCGTGGCTACGGCTCATCGTGTCACGGAACGCATAAGAAAGGTGCTGAAGCCAAGAGGAAATCCCACATCAATATCCCTGAGGAAAGAGCCCCACCAGACTGCACCAGCATTCAAGGCTCCCAGACTGGATGTCCGTTCGATCACATCTGTAAAATCAGTGCATCAATGCCAGATATGTGACGCGGCATTAAATCAAAATAATCAGCAAGTGAGAAAATGTCTTTGGTTGCCATCTGAGCGCTAATGGCGTAGGCCCACCCATCGCGACCAGATCACTTATCCGAGGGGAGGGTATTGTCTCCTAATACTTCAATAACCCAACTTATAATATTCCCGCACAAACCAAGAGCAGCATTCTTGAAACCATGTAATACTCATATAATCACTATGAACGGAGGTCCAATTTCATCGCCAATTCAAATATAATAGTCGTATCTTGGATTGCAGATTTATCAAAAATCGACTTTTAAAGATCACGTTGAGATCATTCAAGCCAAATGTATTTTTTTTATGAAGGTTTACTGGCGAGACTCTGAATAGCGTAGAAACCTCTACGCCAGGCCTTTGATGATATCGTTGCGTAAATCCATTCATTTTGCCAGCCGTACACGGAACATGTCGTCCAAGAAGACGCTGTTGCAAATGACTCGGAAGGAGCCACGTTTGAGAATTTTGAGTCCTTTCGTCTGTGTTTTTCAATTTTCTTTTTGATAGTCAGTGTTACGTTTGCAAGTTTAATACGGCGTTTCATAATTTTCTCAGTTTGTTGTAGTTCAGTTCGTGAAGTCTATCATTTATGTGCTATGAGAGTCTCCTGAAGCAGTCTTCTCGAACCAAAAGTAAGAAGCTAGTGTATTGTTTCTTGTGCGTTAGAATGATTTAACTTAACTCCTTTTGAAGCATTTCACCAGCCGTGCAAGGATCATGTCGTCCATAGAGACGCTGTTGACACTGCCTCAAAAGGTGGTAAATTTTCAAGTTTGCTTCCCCTTTCTCTCAGTCATGTTCATGTCTACTGTTTTGTATGGTGTCATTTCGTCTTTTTGTTATTCAGTTTGTCAGTGTGTTTTCTTCAGTCTTTCTCGAATCAAAAATAAGTAGTAATTATGTCGTCGAGATGTTTGAATTCTACCAGTTTTAGTAATGTCTGATGTTACAAGTCTCAGTAGTCCCAACAGTATAATTTTTATGGTTTACAGATGGGACTCCTGAGAGAGAAGATTGCTTTAAAAGAGTTTGGGAGGTCGTTGCGTCGCTTTATGTTATTTAATTACTCAGTCAGTGTTACGTTTACAAGTTCAAGTGGGAATTTCGTTTGATCATAATAATAAGAAGGAAAAAAAATGAACGATCTCACCGACGTTTTAGTTCTTCATTATTTTGCCTTTGTGTTGGTTGTTATCTTCAGATTGGTCTGCCTCGACGTATGATGATTTCTAAGGTCTTCAGATAGTTCCAATTCCAATTCGGCCATATTGTCCATTACCGATGCGTACTCTAAAACTGCATTTTTCTTCAAAACTTCGTTGCTTGAATAATATAAGCAAAATCGCTTCACCTTAAAAGACCACGATACAAGTATAGTATCTAGGGTTACCAATCCTATTTTCATCTCATCACTCTTCGATTCGTGCTACTCGAAGACAAAAGATTGACGCATAACCATCTGATTTCTAACTATTTATTTCTTGTTAATTTTATTTATTTTTATTTGTTGTTGAAACCAAGCAAACTCAATAACAGAAGGAATCGATTGATTCATACATCAAACCCACATTTCCGATCAGTATGAATAATGGCTCATGAGATGAATAATGGAACAGCTCCCCTATGTGGTAATGCCTTCCAAAAGTGTGCTGATTTGTGATAATAAACTATTTCTGCTTTTTAACTGAGTTTGTATGATCAAATACAACATTTAGACTATTTGCAAATACTGTACTTAACCATTGTTTACCATCTCCAAATAATAATGTTCATCGATAAGAACTATTGGAGAAATTTCCGAAGCACTTTTGGGCTGCATTACCACTGATCTGGCAACACTAGTGTGTTTCTTTCCAAAATGGTAAAGAACCAGACCAGCCCTGGGACTTGGTAGTTGAAGTGAAACTACCTCAAGGTTTTGCCAGTGCCCAGGGGAGATCATTCAAGCCAAATGTATTGAATACAAAAAATGTTTATATTCTCTTATTAACAGGATATCCGAACATTGTCTTAGGAATAAACTTCAACTATTTAAACAATCTTTCGGAGCCGCCATGCTTTATGCTGTGGTAATATGATCTAGTTGTTACGCTACCAGAAAAAAAACACACTTCAGAACAAAATTCTGAAGATGATTTTGAAACTACCTCACCGGTGTAGTACTTCTGAATTATATATAATTTTAAATTTTGAGACTCTAGAACAAATTATTTTTCAACAAAATTATCAATAATTTCAAATAAGATAATAATAAATTCTTCAATACAATCGAATACGATACGATGAATTCCCTTTATAGATAAGATTTTCTTTAAGGTTTTAGTTTTAAGATATAATCTCGATTCGATTTGCAAGTGGTTTTTTTTTCACCGTGACACTCGTAATAATGTATGGGCCATACAACCTGTTTAATATAGTGCACTGCTTAGAACAATGTGAACATACTTGAATATATATCATATTCATATAAAGTTTTGGTAAGCTATTTAGGTGGCTGATGGCAAAATTGGCAAAATTCTTAGTCGAGTCTTGAGTTATTTGATTTGCTTCATATTCCTAATATCACGTTGAGATGACCTACACAAACGTATATTCCGTTACGTGTATTTTCCAGAACGCAGAGCTATTGTTCAAATCTACATACTATAATAGTACCAAAGCGTCTAAAATCCATCACGCGAAATTATGGCATCTTAACGTAAATTCCCACATCAATCCTATAAACACGCTCATCATGTTTCCAAGCAGTAAATCTCCACCCGCCACTGGCCAATGATACGACTTATTGCGAGGTTAATTGAAAATTATCACCATCAAGTCACGGGTGCAGCCAGCAGTAGCAGCTAAATACAATAACAATCAGTAGCCCACGGGGCATCTGACACATATAATAACCTGTTCAGGTTGAACAACTCTACAAAGGAATCGGCTTAACTGCATCCAATTATATCGCACGTATGGTTCAGACATAAAACATGAAATTCATAGACGGCAACGGCGATGTCTCGTAGCACAGAAGCATCCCCCATCAATTCTATAGCTAGGTACCACAGTGACGTTCGTCGAGGTGCATAACGGCACCAAGGCCAAAGACGTGACTCGACTAACGGACTCGAGACACTGCTTGGTTCGTCCATTTGTCCGTGGACTAGTTTGTGACCTCCTCTTCGTGCTCTGCCCATTTGCTGATGCCTGTGAGTGCATATGACTGCATAGTTCTTCTTCTATCGGCTTGAGAAGGATTATTTCTGCTTGATAGGTACTTAAAGCTACAGTTCGAAAGCGAGAAAACAGTAGATTTGACTCCGAACTGGTGAAGCAAAAAAAAACAAACATTCCTTTCAATGTAGGTACGGCTATACAAGACACGAAAACCGGTCCAGTTCGGATGCTGCGAAGTATTTGTTCCAGCAATGAGGCCAAAGTAGCTTGTTGCACAGCCTAGTAAAACTATGCTATTAGTGGAAGGCATTAAGCATGGCTCATTGAAGTCGGACCTCACGCCGTCGTCAATCAGGTTTCTCCACGGGCACAGAACGCAAATAAAAAAACGCAAATTGGAGATCTGGCACGAGTTTTCATCGGCAAACGGAACCTGTTCAGAAGCTAGGTTAAAAACTGCGACTCAATTTCAGGTGGAGTGTTGAACTACTTCCTGGTATGTTCAGAAAGCAACGAAATTAGTTTGCTATCAGGTCAAGCTTTCTTGCGTAAAGACAAAAAAAATCAAATCAAGAACAGTTTGCAAACATTTCGACAAAGTCAATATGATATAGATATTCTTTTTCAATAGTTTTATCGTTCAATGTTTGAAAATAGAGCTCTATGCTCGGAAAAGCTCAAGCGTCAACCCAGTTTAGTTTAGATAACACTCCTTCGGTCCTCTCTGGGGGGAAAATCGATACTGCATCTCCGTCGTCGGTCGTCGTTCGAAATGCAAACAGCCCTCCGGGTGAACAAGACAGGTCTAAGCGTACTTTATGAGCCTCATCAAGCACTTGTGAATGGCATTGTCGTCGTCAGCTAGAGAAGAACCCGGTTGACGACGGATATAGCTAGAGAATGACTTCTCTGCACTCAAAAGGATGCGACTTGGTCGAACGTTTTTATAACACAACAGAAAGGAAGTAAGCCAGTGACACCTGAAAAGAAGGAGCTCCCTGTTTCGATTACCGATGCATAGCAATCGAAAATTGTTATTTCAAATGGTATGAGTAAAACAACCAGACCACCACACCCCAACGTACGTGACTGGGTAATGTAGATAAAGGTCTACAAACTGGGTCATCAATTATTAATGAGAATGTTCGAATGGGAGGCGTGGAGAACCGGAATTAATTTTCAATGGCACTGGACTTCGCCAACCTTTTTTTGCTTTCCCAATGTAACAAACATAAAATGAGACTCCTGCATATCGGAATGATCTGTCTGCCGCTGAGTGGAAATGAAATACGAATGGGAATGGTTGAATTGATATTTGCGGGGGAGTAATTTGCGATCGAACAACTTTTCTGTATTCACCTGTGGTGGGATTTAACCTGTCTAACAAATGTAAGTTCGTATGATGTGCTTTGAATAAAGCAGATTTTTGTTAGTTTCCTTGTAGAAAATGCGTTCTACAAACTCAACGAACATTTTAGAGTAAACAATGGAACAATGGAATCTTTTCAATATGTGCACCTTGTGTGCTGTGCAATACACCCTAACACGGATAGCAAAAATAATCTTAAAGCCTGTCCACGTTAAATTTTGGGCATCAAAATAATAGCAGCATAAAAAAATTACACATAATTCAACAAAATCGATTGTTTATTTCACAATAATAGAGTTATATCTACACAAGGAATAGTTGATTAAGATGTTAATCCGTCTTTCTGTAAAATTCTCGAACTTTCTGTGGTACACCCGCCGTGAGGATTCTCCATCTTCTTTTAATCGGAACCATTTGCTTTCTTCTAAACTTCGAAGAGTTTCCGCTTAACTAGAGCCTAGTACTTCTCTATTGGGCGAAGTTCTGGACAGTTTGGTGGATTGGCTGTTTTTGGCACGTATTTGACCTCTTGTACCTTATACCATTCCAGGACGGATTTCGCACAGTGACAAGAGGCGTCAACCCAGTTTAGTTTCAGGCAAAACTGAGCTGGAGAGTCGTGGCTTCTGATAAACGGTAGCAACCGCTTTTGCGGACATTCTTTCTCGTACACATCCTTATTGATAGTGCTGGTAGAGACGAAACTTTTAGATTTTCGACCTCAGCTACATATGACCTGCCAAATCAAATACTTATTCGGGAATTTGGACACCTTTCTTGTCCGGAAATGCTCGGCAACGGCGTTTCTTTGCATTGCGGTAGAAAAAGCCAGACCCGGAAGCTGTTTCAAGTCTTCAAGTACGTATGTTTCGGCGTCCATTATTATTCAAGAAAATGTTTGCAAAAAATTGATGTAAAGCTCCTTAGCTCGACTTTTGACTTGTCATCACGGTTGGGCACCTTTTTCACTTTGTACGCCTTCAGTCCTTGCCTCTGACTTCCCAACTTGGCGAGCCACATTTCGCACAGAAAGGTTGGGATTTTTCTCAATAATGGCTACCACCTTATTGTCCATTAGTCGGAAGCATACTTTTCGATTTGTTCTTCTTCCCACCTTCCGATCCACAGTCAAGCGTTGGTCAAATGATTTGCAAACACAAAACACGGTACTTTTCGGTAGTTTTAGCTTCTTGGCAAACTCGCGTACCGATAAATTCGGATTTTGCTGCCGTTCGTACACAATTCGTTTGCCTAGTTCCACTTGATTCGACGCCATTTTATTGAATGTAACAAAAATGTAAACATGTTGTACCACGAAATAAAGTGGCGAGTTTCAGCGTCATATTAGTGAAACGTTTCAGCGATCCGTGAAATAATTCAAAATCTACAATGAAAGAAAAGTGTCCGAAATGTAACGTGGACAGGCTTTAGTTTTTCTCTTAATTTTCAATTAAAAGCATTTGGAACAGCACTTTAATAATTTTACGAAAACTCGCCCGAAGAATGAAAAATCGAAGTAAAGATTAAAAATGGAAGGGACCAAAGACAGAATCCTCTTCTCAGCATTTGCTTAAAAATACTATCATAACCTTCAGAAAATAACTAGTAGACGAATTTCACGCCATCTCGTCTTCGTGATTTGCAGCACCCTCTCAGAATCCAATGAAACTTTGTGGGTGTGTAGACTATGTTTTTTCAAGCAACTTTGCATGCTTTGTTTTTTCAAAATCTACTTAGGCTGCCACTTGAAAAGGGCTTAAGTTTTTTGATCGATTTTTTATTAAATCATCATAACTCAAAAAGGACAAGGCTAACAAAAAAGTGATGTTTGGATGACTTTTAGAAAATCGTTTAAACTTTCAAGGAAAAAAATGTTAAAATTTTAAAATCGATTCTTACTCGCTAAAAAAAAAATTTTTATATGTAAAGCCAATTTGCAAAAAATGGCTATCTTAGAATTGGACGAATTTTTTTTCTTAATAAAGACAATGTAATTGTCTAAAAGTTCGCCATATATTGCAAGATAGGCACTTTTAAGAAAAAAAAGTTTTTCTAACAACAACTTTTTCATATCCTATTTTTACCGTGTATCACGCAAACTCTTTCTGGTTATGGTATTCAACACCCCTTTAGAATCCAATAAAATTTAGCAATCATAAAGAATTGAATGTATTGAACATCTTTGCAAAACACAATAATCATCTAGAAAAACATTTAAAAAGGGTCAAAAACATTATATTTACCTTTAAATCAGTAAAACAGAACCAAAAGTGTACGTTTGAGTTAAAGTCATTCATAACTGCTTGTTCGGATATGCCTATTTTTAGGGGCGATTCAAATATGGCTTCGTATATTTGGGGGGGCTTAAGGGGCGGAAGGATGGTCAAGATTAGTTAAAGTACGTGTTAAAGGTTTCGGAAAAATTGTGATAGAGGGCGGCTGATAAATCTAAAAAATGACGGACGTCATATTTCAATCGTCTTTAAACGGATATGCATCAAGTCTAATTAAATTAGAAAATTCTAATTTGATATGACTTGATGCATATCCATTTAAAGACGATTCAAATATGACGTTGTATGAATTTTCGAAATACTGTTTATGGGCAAAGGGTAAATGCACCCTTCTTTTTGGGGAAATGCTCCTTAAACTTTGGAAAAATGCTCCTTAGATGCGTTTGCCCGGTATAATGCAATCGGAGGTATTAACCTTCTGGTTAGCGCTTGCCGGTTGTTTTGACGGGTCTTAAGTTTCTTCAAGATTGTATAGCGGAGCTTCGCTTCGCAATCTTCGAGGTAGTTTTGACGGGTTTAAATTTCATTTTGACGAGTCTTAATTTCGCTTTGACAAGTCTTAATTTCATTTGACGGGTCTTAATTTCGTTTTGACGACTCTTAAATTCAGAAACTTAAAACCCGTCAAAACTATACAATCTTGAAGAAACTGAAGACTCTTCAAAACACCCGACAAGCGCTAACCAGAAGGTTAATACCTCCGATTGCATTATACCGGGCAAACGCATCTAAGGAGCATTTTTCCAAAGTTTAAGGAGCATTTCCCCAAAAAGAAGGGTGCATTTACCCTGCTGCCCTGTTTATGTAGGTAAGTTTTTGCTTGGTAAGGGTTTATTTTATTTATTTTTTATATGTACATTTTCACGTATTAGTAATTAACATAGCTTCATATATTTTATTTATAAATATTTCACATTCAAAGTAAATTTCTTTGTATTATCCTTTGAATCAGAAAACCTTTTAGTTGAAATTTGATTTTCTGAAATAGATACAAAGCAATGAGCCTGTGTATGAGGTATTGTCTTTACGTGGCTATATAACGTGGCTGTTTATTTCATAAAAGTTGACAATTTTCTAAAAGTCACCCATACATCACTTTTTTGTAAGTCTTGTTCTATTTGAGTTATGTTGACATGAAAAAAATGTTGTTAGAAAAACTTTTTTTCCTTAAAAGTGCCCATCTTGCAATGTATGGCGAACTTTTAGACAATTATATTGCCTTTATTAAGAAAAAATTTTTTTATCCAATTCTAAGAAAGTAATTTTTTGCAAATCGACTTTAAATTTTAAAATATTTTTTTTAGCGTGTAAGAATCGATCTCAAAATTTTTTTTTCATAAAAGTTCATAAAAGATTTTCTAAAAGACACCCATACATCACTTTTTTGTAAGTCTTGTCCTTTTTGAGTTATGTTGATTAAAAAAAACGGATCAAAAAGCTTAAGCCCGTTTCATATGGCAGTCTAGATAAATTAAAAAAAAAACAAAGTATGCAAAGTTGCTTGAAAATACATAGTCTACACACCCCCAAAGTTTCATTTGATTCTGAGAGGGTGCTGCCAAACACTGGATGAGTTGGCGTAAAATTCGTCCGTAATCAGTTCGTCTTACACAGTTTGAAAGAAACATGTAATTTTCTGCGTTGTAAATGGAATGCTAGATTTGACATAAATTCATGAGACGTTTCTTGTAAATTGACGCCAGATATCGCCTAAATCAGGTCTGTTGTACGGAGATTACAAACAATGTTGTATGGCGTATGAAAGATTCCAAACAATTTCGTTGTTTACACTTGCTTTGGCTTGCAATTGAGCGAGGGGAAATTTTACGCGTCTGTTGAAATTCATCATAATTTTCTGTGTCGTGAAAATATTTACAGTTTGTCTCACAATAGGTGTCACATTTTTTCAGTCTTGGTTTATTTCAGCTGCAGCGGAATTGATTATACCCGTTTTGAGTGTATTCTTTTGACAGCTTATCGCTGAAGATTAATAAGCGATTCTGTTTGTTTATATTTATCAGCTACCATGGAAGTCATACGGGAGCTAGTTTTAAAATTACATTTTCAAAAGCTTAGACCGTGTCAGATATTCTATAGCCTTAAGCAGTTCGGAGTGCGTGAGCGTTTTGTTTTTCGTACCATGAAACGGTTCAAGAAAACTGGAAATGTCCATATTTAATATAAAGGAGGTGCCAGACGAACTGCCAGAACGAAGAAAAATATCAAATGTGTGAGGGAGCGAGTAAGACGTAATCCAGCCGTATCTGGCCGTAAATTGAGCAAACAATTTCAAATGTCCCCTGCTTCAATGAAAAGGCTCCTCAGACATGATCTGGAATGCAAGCCGTACAAGAAACAACGGGTGCACGGGTTGACGGAGCGTCAAAAGCAAGCCAGGGTCCAAAGAAGGAGAAAACTTTTGGTTTGGCTCGGTGACTGCGAGATTTTATTTTCGGATGAAAAGCTCTTCCACCTTCAGGACAGTCATAATCAACAAAATGATCGTGTGTGTGGCAAAAGTCTTGCCAATATTCCAAGAGATAAACTAGCTGTAGATCGCTATCAGAATGTATCGAAAATCATGGTATTGGGCGCTGTTTCACGAAAAGGAAAAAATCCTCTTCTTTTCATAGAACCTAACGTAAAAATAAACACTAAATATTACATCGAGCGGGTTTTGAAGAACTATCTGCTTCCTCATGCTTCACCGCTGTATGGGAATACACCATATTGTTTCCAACAGGACTCAGCTCCAGCTCACAAGGCAAAGAAGACACAAGCGTGGTGCGTGGAAAATTTGTCCGATTTTATCACAAGCGAAGAATGGCCTGCATCTTCACCGGATCTCAACCCACTTGACTTCTTTGTTTGGAGTTATATGCTTCAACATATAGGCCCTACGAAAGGGCTTACTTTAGATCCATTCAAGACACATTTGGTTGATATTTGTGACCAAATTCCTCAGAAAATCTTGCGTGCCAGCTGCGATGGGTTTACAAAGCGTTTGCGCAAAGTTATCAAGGAAAAGGGTGAGAGATTCGAATTGAATTAATATGGTCTATTTCGATAACATGTATCTTTCAAATGAAAAAAAAATGCTATGATTTGATTGATTTGTTTTGCTGTAATCCCATTTTGTTTTAGTGACACCTATTGTGAGACACCCTGTAGTATTAAGTCATCATTGTTAAATTTCAAAAAAAATATATGCATATCGATCCGACCAGAGTTGTTAGTAGGCAACGTCTGTTTCGTTAACGTCTGTTTTTTTCCATATAAGACGTTAACGAAAACGAAAACAAAAATTAACGATTAACAACCCTGGTTCCGACTAATCGATACGAATTTATGTGTTATCTTTGTCTTTGAGGACCATTCTTGACCCTTGACGCCTCGATTCGATCCCTGGCCTGATCTTGGATATTTTTCAAGTTGGATAATTTAGAGATTTTTCTGCGCCAAGTGTTAGATTGTAGTTCCCATGAAGTAATGCAACAAAGAAAATAACTTAAAAAGTTCTCAATTTACAACTGTAGGTGTGCTGCGGCTCAAAAGTAGCTACGTCTCTTCTTGAAGCCAAAGTAAAAATTAATAATCACACACTCACTTTTACAGTTGGAATAATCGTGCTTCATTAGTTTGTGATAATAGAGTGGAGTTTGATGTGATCTGTTTATCAAATGAATAATATCAGATTGCCTCAAATTCATCCAAAATTGAACTATTCTAATAAGATCCCTGGGAAATCTATACAGACTGTTCCGATAATTATAAATAGACTAACGATTAACCGTCAATTCAAATTGCGTGCAGTATTAAGCCAACTTTCGGTTGCGTCCTGTTGTTTACATCCAAATAAAACCTGATGTTGTGACTTTTTTTTTCAAAATTTCGCACGGAAATTAGAAAATGCGGGGTCTTTTTCCCGAGAAAAGAAAATGGATTGTGCACAAATGGTGCACCGCCATTGGCCTATCGATCAGAAAACAAGTTGAGTAAGAATTTGGTGAAGTAAGGAGTGTATCGAAAAGTAGTTATAAACATTGATAGGTAATTGAGCTGGAACTAGTGAACATTATTTTAGCATGTATTCGTATTACGTTTTATTTACATGTCAAAAAGCCTACTTCGGTTCGTTTCTTTACAATATCACAGTGTTTTTTTTTCCAGAATGTCGCAGATTGAACTTGCACACTTCTGCACACTTGGTGTACTGAAAAGTATGTAACGTACAATCAGATTGCCGAAAAGGTCAAATTGTATCCAGCAAATGTAGACCGAGTGATTGAAAAGTATGATGAACAGTACACCCTACAGGATCTGCTGAGTACTGGACGAATACCCGGTTCCAGAAATCGCTAGTTGGACCATAAGTCGTCGATTATATTTAGGAGAACTAATCGGCCTCTACTCATGATTTGGCCAAGAAATACAGAACTAGCATCGGGATGATCCAGCGGATTAGGAAAAGAAATGATTTGAAGACATGCATGAAACAAAAAGTACCAACGCAATCTCCGGAGCAGATATGACGTTCTAAATTGAGGATCCGAAAGCTGTACAACCATACTTTGGACAATCCCTCCAAGTGTGCTTTGATGGACGACTAAACGTACGTGAAAGAGGACTCTAGAATTCTGACGGGAATTCTACCCCAAATTGGTTAGGGAGTTGCGACGGAAAAATTCTGTGAGAAGGTGCTCGTTTGGCAAGCAATTTGCACATGTGGCTTGCGATCTTCCATTTTCCACACAAAAGGAACAATAAATGTTGAGACTTTTCGAAACGAGTGCTCGGAGAAGAGGTTGTTTCCACTATATCAGAAGCATGAGATTCCTCCTCTCTTTTGGCTGCATCTGGCCTCTGCCCATTATGCGTTGATTTCGTTGAAAAAAATATCAACCCACCAAACTGCGACCGATCGAACGCTACAGGGCAATCGCCAAGCGGAACCTCAAAGAGGCAGGTGTAGTGGCCCACAACATGTCAGACCTCCAAAAACTGGTCAGCTAAGTACAGGAAATGCACAAAAACCACTGTGCTGAACTAGATGGACGGTATTTAGCCTCTAAGGAGTGTATCGAATATAAGCTATCCACATACATTTGCGTTGTACGCATGTATTTGTGATGGTTTTTTATGCTCTGAACACTGCATGCTGTGCGTTTGACTGTCAGCTTTCTTTTGTTTACATGTTTGTGCGGTTCAAATTCTGCGTTTTCAAAATGTCGCGTATTGAAAAGGAAGTGAAAATTAAGGTTCTGGACACATGGCTAAGTGAGAAGGGTATTACTATGCGAAAATTGGCGAAGCGGTTTGGAATTCATCATGCGAGTGTTAAAACCATCATTAATAAGTTTGGGGAACACTATTCTTTGGATGAGCTACCAGGAAGAGGCAGAAAACCCGGTTCTTCCAACCCGAAACTGGAGCAGAAAGTGGTATCTCCAATCATGAAGAACAAATCAATGTCAATACGTGATTTGGCCAAAAAAGCAGGAACGAGTGTCGGAATGATCCAGCGTATCAAGAGGCGAAACCACCTGAAGACCTACAAGAAGCAGAAAATCTCGAAACAAAGTGCAGAACAGAAGAAGCGAGCAGCAACAAGGGCCCGGAAATTGTATTCGCGTCTTTTGCAGCGTCCGGATGTATGCGTTTTGATGGACGATGAGACCTATGTAAAGGAGGACTCAAAAACCCTTCCAGGTCCACAATACTTTACTGCCGTCGTTTGGGAGGATGTGAGCGATGCGGACAGGTCGATTCAAGTGTAGAAATTCGGTCGAAAGGTACTGGTATGGCAAGCAATATGTTCCTGTGGTTTGAAGTCAACCATTTTTTACACTACCGGAACTATAAATGCGGAAATCTATCGATCTGAGTGTCTCCAGAAGAGATTGTTGCCTTTATATAAGAAGCATAGTACACCTCCACTGTTTTGGCCGGATTTAGCGTCGGCTCACTATGCCAAAACCACTCTCAATTGGCTTGCGGAAAAGGGTATAGATTTCGTTGAGAAAAATATCAATCCACCAAATTGCCCTCAGCTTCGACCCATCGAACGCTACTGGGCAATAGTGAAGAGGGTCTTCAAGAAGACTGGTAAGGCAGCTGGGAACATGCAGGAGTTCAAAAAAATTTGGGCTCAAGCGGCCAAAAAATGCGATGCAACACTTGTCCGGAACTTGATGAAGAGCATTCGATCCAAAGTTCGAAAATTCGTGAAGGAATAACTTAAATTTCATCCGGTCTTCATTATGTTCAAGTTTAACCTCGTACAATAAAGGATCATTTTTTTGTATGAATAAAATATCGGTTTTCAACATAATTTGAAAGAAAGTTTGTGGATAGCTTATTTACGATACACTCCTTATACCGTCCATGATAGTGTACCGGAATATTACCGGAATCAGTCATTTGATTAATTTGCCAGTTTAATTGATATTTCAACATGTTATGGGGAGAGGTAACTTATCGAATATTCCGGTCCGCCTCTAAGCATCTTGCATGCGGTCTCCTCCGATTGCCTGTCAATCTGCCAAATTTGGCAGACGTCTGCATTGAGTTATCTCAAATTGTAATAACCCGTCCACTATATCACAAAACATTGCGATTGGTTGAGCGTATTGGAGATAGTGAAATCGTTGGTTATAGGACCAAGTCTCTCCCGGTTGCTGCTAAACCAATGAGCTTGGACATCAATAGAAGCATAAAGTCGTCAGAAGGCACGACATGCATCTACAGACTCTTATTTTTACCGTATTCCCCAATCGTAATTTTAAATGGATTAGCTTAGATTGTTCTCTAGAAGCTTCTACTTGATTGATGCAGATATTTGATGTATGCAGTAGTAAAATAGCTTGTAGAATGCAGTTGTAAAAATTGAAAGTTTACCAAAAAGAGTTTGCTTCGAGCATCGGCTGTGAACGGTTGTGCCAATGCTTTATTGCGCACTATTTTGCTATCGGGTCTGGCGCGTTTCGTATTGTTTCGGTTTTCTATTGTTCGGCGGCGTGAGTATTATCACATTACTTATCAGGGTGAATCCTGATCCATCGAGCCCTAACCTACTAACATAAATAAAACCCTTCTTCCTGTGAACAGGAGGTAAGCACGGTTCCTAAACAGCAAAGGTCACAATAACATTCCTTGCCTATTCCCACCAGATTGCGAGGACATGGCCGGCGTCATTATTTATTATTTAAGAAATTGAATCGTGTAGTTACAGTTACAGTGAGAATGGTCAGTTACTCCCAGCCCCATTCAGTTGATTCATTGTGCAGTCAGTCAAGCTAAACTAAGCGAAGCTAAACTAAGCGAAGCTAAACTAAGCGAAGCTAAACTAAGCGAAGCTAAACAAGGTTATGGTGTGGCAGGCCATACGGGGATAGGGAAAAATATCTCGTCAATCCATTACCAGATACAATGAATGGTAAAATCTACGAGAAGGAGTGTCGGCAAAACAGGTTGCTACTCTTGATCAAAAAGCATAACAAGCCTACAATCTTTTGGCCTGATCTTATTTCCTGCCATTACACTAAAGATGCGCTAGAGTAAAGGGTGATACGGTCAAAATTTGGTCAAGGGAAAACGCGTGTAAATCGGTGAAATCGTTTATTTAAAAAATCAAATTAAATTTCTTTTTCAAGTTCAATTAGTATAAAATTCAGGAAAAATATTTAGTTAGGCTTCCGCTTTTCCAAATCCGAATTGCCGGGCCTTACGCTTGACCCCTGCCATCAGATTTTGTACAGCCACCTTGTCCACCTTCTTCGCCGCAGAAAGCCAGTTTGCCTTGAACTGCTGCTCGTCCTTAGCAGTTTTTTTGGTCTTCTTTAGGTTCCGCTTGACAATAGCCCAGTATTTCTCAATTGGGCGGAGCTCTGGCGTGTTGGGCGGGTTCTTGTCCTTGGGAACCACCTGCACGTTGTTGGCGGCGTACCACTCCATGGCCTTTTTACCGTAATGGCAAGATGCCAAATCCGGCCAAAACAGTACGGAACAACCGTGTTTCTTCAGGAAAGGCAGCAGACGTTTATTCAAACACTCTTTCACGTAAATTTCTTGGTTGACAGTCCCGGAAGCAATGAAAATGCTGCTTTTCAAGCCACAGGTACAGATGGCTTGCCAAACCAGATATTTCTTTGCGAACTTTGACAGTTTCGTGTGCTTGAAAATATCTGCTACCTTTCCCCCTTCCTTTTTGCCGTATAAAACTACTGTCCCGGAAGCTGCTTGTAGTCGGCTTTGACGTAGGTTTCGTCGTCCATTACCACGCAGTCAAACTTCGTCAGCATCGTCGTGTACAGCCTCCGGGATCGTGCTTTGGCCGTCGTATTTTGTTTATCATCGCGATTTGGAGTCACTACCTTCTTGTAAGTCGATAGTCCGGCTCGTTTTTTGGCTCGATGCACGGTTGTAGACGATACACCCAGCTTATTTGCGGCATCTCGGAGAGATAGGTTAGGGTTTCGCTTGAAACTACCGGCAACTCTCTTTGTCGTCTCAGCGGCTTCCGGTTTTCGATTTCCCCCCGATCCAGACTTCCTGGCTGTTCCCCAAACACTTTAATTACATTTGTAACGGTTGATTTGGCAACTTTTAGCGATTTTGCCAACTTTGCATGCGAGTAGCTCGGATTTTCGCGATGCGCGAGCAAAATTTTGATACGCTGCTCTTCTTGCTTGGACGGCATTTTGACAACTGAAGAGTGAATTCCAAAATCAAAATAGGAGCAACATTCTACACACACACACCTTCAAAATGAGGGGTGTTCAGGTTTTTTAAATGCAAAATTGAAAGAAATACGTCAAGTTGATATTGACCAAATTTTGACCGTATCGCCCTTTAGTACAAAATGAACAATAATTTATTTGTACCAAAGGAAATGAATCCACCAAACTACCCAGAGATTCGCCCAATCGAATAAAAAGATCAAAAATATACAGTATGTTCTTCTTAATTTGGAAAACAAATTGTATTACCATTTTTCCGAACTGGCTATAATATTCTTTCTAAGTTAATTTCAGCAACAAAAAAACTATTGAACAAAGAAAGCTCTTGCTTTATGCAAATATTTACACAGCCCATATCACTTCATAACAAACACCCGATTAAAATCTACCACATTTCGCATACACATCCTGGGAAAATTGCCGAAATCGTCTTTTACCCGTTCATTATAGCGTCTTACGATCGACCACTGCCATCAGAGAACAAACCAAGAAAACAGACGGAAATGTGCCAAGGTTGTCTGATGAGCCTCTGACACGCCATTAGTTTTACCTTGCACAACATCAACCAAAGTGTTGAATACGGTCCGGCCAACAGCCGCATTAGGGTGGTTCAAAGTATCAATTCAGCTCCACTCCACTCCATTGCGCATTGATTCCTCATCAGGTCCTGACTCTTCTCTTGCCGAATAGCAAGAAGGGTGAACAAACAGATTGGTTTTGCCATAATAGCCATAGAAGCTTCCAACTTGTAATTCGAATTCGCAATTTAATGAGCTCAAATTTTGAGAGAAGAGTCAGGACCTGATTTGAAATCGATTGAACCATTGATAAATTGAACCACCCTATGCCACACCAAACCCGATTTATCGGGAAACCAAGTTATTTTTCATCGTGAACAGATTGTACTTACACCGCTCGTTTAGATTTAGCTCTCTATTCTGTCTATCTTTAATACCGATGGCAACAGCCACAACGGCAACAACGACGACCGCGCTAATAGGTGTAGAAGATTTGTCCAAATTAGATAAATTACGGTCTGGTAAGCTCCCCCACAAGGGTACAACCTTCTCCGGGTACTTGAACAGGAAAATTTGCGTAGCAAACCTCAGTCGGATAGGAGATATTTTCCGGTTGACTCACCTTGTGAAACGTATGGATTGGAGGGGACAGAATTAAGAGCTTCATAATTTGCCAGTTTCTCTGCTATAACGGTACAATCTAGAGAAACAGAAAAAAAAAACTGTCGACTGCGACGACAACCGTGACAGATATCAAGATATCAAATGTCTTTCAGGGGAGGAAACAATTACCGGAGGTGAATTATCTTGGAAAATTGAGATCGCCTGTTCCTCACCAAACCACCCGTCGTGAATCAACTGCAACTCAGACAATCACTTCGAAAAAGTTTTTCCAAATGGCGATGTTATTTCCCCTTTTTCTACCGTAAAATAATAGCTTTAGTCGGTGTTTAGACAACAGCGGTACATGCGAAGTTGCTGGAAAAAAAATGCTTTCGTTAGTAAATCAGTGGCGGCTCTTTTGACCGAGGAAAAGAAAACTCCGACAATGCGGTAGAGCTTCATTAGTTTGTCAAATGCAAACCATCCGCTGTCGCCGAAGGTGAACTAGCTGTGCACGGAAAGCGAAAGTGGCACTCATTATACTCCACATGCCAAAGCCAAATGAGCGTTGGATCATCACCATGTTGTGCCTGGAGAAGCTTGATATCTGCGCAGGTAAAAATAGACTTCGATTATCTCCTCAAGCTATTTTCCACTCAATTCGTGAGGTCAATCTTTGATGTAACCACTATCCAAATTCAATTAAGATCTGTTGCACAACCTCACGTGCAACACGACAGATCCATACCATCGGAATCACGGCTCAGTGGTATGCGTTGTGCACACTGAATGTGTGCACTATATCGCATGACCGACAACATTGGGATAGGAAGCTCATGAATAAATTCCATTTCAAGCTATCTCGCAAATCTCGGTATCACTTTCCCTTGCGCCTCACATACATGTACACCCACAATACATAAAACCACATCCAAATGTGTGTATGCATTATTCAACGAGGTATGTTCCACATCCTGCCCTATAGCCAGCAAACAGGCGACGGTTGACTCCCGGATGCTTGCGGTTTAGTACGGGTTTCAGGATTCATAAAACCCGACGATGATGGGTGTTGAAAAATAATGTCTACAGTATCATCATCCTTCATGACGAACTACAAGGTACGAACGACTGCTGCCTAAAACACGATTTGTTCATTCCAATGGGGGCCCCAAATCTCGAAAATATTTTCATAACCACCCACCCAAGAGATGCACAACATACTAAAGCTGGCAGGTCAGGTAGAGATTGACGAAACTGTTATTTTATTACCGCATTGGGATGCGCAAGATGACGCTCACCTGAATCGAGCTATGAAAGTGCGAGATGGAACTCAGCATGATGAATGAGATTCTTAAATTGTCCTGTTCGAGTGGATCAGATGAGCCGTTTTCAGGTGGCACGTTGAAGAGTTGTTGATGGAAGTCTTAAACGGATGATACATACCGTGGCAGCCTGTGGAAAAAAGAGAGAGGAGATATTTTTAGATAAATGTCGAAGGAATTATGGATTTAGAGATTCTCAAGGGACAAGATATGTTTTCTAAAACAAACAAAAAATGGTACAAATATTAAAACTATTGCAGAAAACAACCATTAGCGCCAGAGGCGTCGCGTTCGTATGCGCACCTTGTAAACTGCACGCCTTAAAAACAGTTCAAACTCAAGACTTTCAAACTGCTTGGTGTGGCATTCTAGTTCAGCCAACAGCCTTGAGTCTCCCCTAGAACTTCGAAAGATTGTTTATGAAATTATTACAAATTTTCTTGCACTTTTTTTCGATATCGTAATTATTTAAATATAAGATTATTAAGCCAAAAGTTACTGTACATTAATTGTTGCATCTTCACCCAATAATGAGAGAATATCCCCGATACTTTATTTCCAGCTGTTTTAGCATGAGCATAAACATGATCTTGATTGACCGCTCGAGTTATTACAATACTCCGTTATTGCTCGATCAGCTGTAATTACACAAACAACTAACAGATTGGGACCAACATACATCCTCAATATATCCCTGTCCTTCGGTTCAGAAAGGGGTATGGGCGCGTTCTGCCGAGTTGGTCGCGGCAGATTTCCTGTGTGAATAGGCTGCCACATCAACGTTCAAAAGTGCCTGAACCAAATGGACAGCTTGTAACGATCACTTGAAGTTGCGATGAGGGATCATTGCCCTGGTATTCTCAAATGTAGCATGTAGTAAAACGTTTCTTGTCTTCTTTGACTAAACGTTATGGAATGGAGTAAACTAGTGGAAACTCATCGGAAATGATCTCTCATATGCATCCGTCGAACCATTCTGAACGGCCGTTGTGAGAATATCACCATGAAAAGCTCACATGCGCATGTCATGTTTCCAATTGTTAATGCTTCTCTCCTTTCTCCAATTCTCTTCCCTATCCCATGGCCGCGAGCGGTGCCATATGACACAATGTGAGTCTCGATATGCGCTACTGAAGTCAGCTCTTCAAAAGCAGAAACATCGAGACGACCCTACAGTAAAGGGAGGTTGAAGCAGTAAGTGGGGAATGGTATATAACCCTAACCAATTTTACCAGCCAAATTTTATAACACAAGCTTCAAGGTAAGATGATTTCAAAATCAAGGTAAGAAAATCATATTATTTCTCTAAATTTTGCATATATTGATATAACACCATATGCTGGGATAAAGGGAGGGACCATCAGAGCACCCGATTGAAGCGATTTGGATAGGAAGAGTGGGACTGCCAACTTCCTGTTGTTAACATTTCGTGAATAAAGGGCGGGTTCTCCTCCCCATCTAGTGGGATTTTTTACTAGGCGAGGGCTCGGTTTTGTTGTGGTTTCTGCGAACTTGTTTCTGGAAGGAGATTCTCTTTAGACCCCTGTAGCTCTGGGTTGCGCGTAGGTGTATCTGCTTACGGGCACACAATACGTTTTTGTCCCGTCATGCAGGGACATGATGAAACATTTACCACAATGCAACCTTGATCAAACCGTTTAATTAAAACAGTCCAGTGCTATAGGCAGTTGCCTTGCTGCATTAGATGGTAGTTCACATCATCATTATCATCATACAACATACAACATACATTATCAATATGTCAATATGTCAGCTCATACTTCATACAAAGCGATACCAGCGCCGGCGTCGTCCGAATCCAGGTCAAATAAGGAATGAGTAAGATGTGGTTGGTAGGTTGGTAGTAGTGTGTGTTTTCGTAAAAGTAAACAATTATTCTCCATTTATTCGGTTTTGAGGAGATGTACATAGAAGTATTTAAATATGATAACTAACATAAACCAACAGTAAGAATGGAGTTGGAGCCACATTCAAAGTGTGATGGTTGTTTTTTCACGTGACTTTTAAATATTATTTTAGAGCCGATTTGAATTAATTCAGACCAACAGTAGGAATGCTTTTGTAAAGACTCACGAAGGGTGATGGTGGTTTACTTGATTGCTTGTAAAAACAAAAACCAAAAACAAATAAGACGTTTGAGAGACAACGCGTACTCATTTTAAGCGACAGAAATGAAGTTGGTGCCACTTACAAAAAAAAAAATAACCCTTGAGAACTGAAACATAAATTGATTCAAATCAACAGCAAGAATACTTTAGGAACCACTCACACAGTATGATGGCTGTTTTAGAAACAAAACTTAGTTTCCGAAAAATAGGCAATTGTTAAATTTTAAGGATGCTGTTGATGCCACTCACAAAATGTCATCGTGGTTTACTTTATAGAGAAAAAATGCAGGAGCTCCACAATAAACAGATTAAGGCCAATCGTGGTGTTTTTTTCTCAGTGCGAAAACAAGGGAATTTACCGCTTAAGAGTCGATGTGAATCGATTCAAACTGGCAGTCTTTTGTGATCATACACTGCGCGAAAGAAATGTAAGGACAAACAAAAACATGCAAATATGCAACAACGTTTTACCAACCCAAACTTTTTGTGATTGGATTTCGTGTGTATTGTTGTCTTTTGCCTGTTGACATTCGGTCTCGTTTTAAATTTTTCACATCGCGCATAACTTCTGGCCCTTGGATATCAGCGGAATTTCAGTGGATTTGGTTACCGTAAGTCTTTATATTAGTGAAAGAATAATATGTTTGCTCTTGGAATGTCACAGAACGTTTGCATTTAAAAAAAAAAAAAAAAAATTGCCGATTTTTCATGGGTTTACCTTCACCCGTACTGACGAAACTACCCATGCAGCATCAATCATAGTAACCCATGAGTCAGCAGACAAAATTTGACAGCTTTATCAGTCGAGCTCTAACCGTGATGGCAAAAACAGTGAAGCAACTCCGTTCAAAAGTGTGCGCGTTCAAAGAACGGCACCCCGCAGCGTCGAAAACGGACATCGTGCGGCACTTTGTGGACGCCGGATTCGCCCGTTCCGGCATCTACAACATCTTGGCATTATTAGACAACAATCAGAGAATCGGTTCCGGACGGCGACGACCCTGAGTGACAAGAAGCTCCAAAGGATGCTGAAGAGGAAGAGGAAGAGGGAAAAGTGGCTCGATTTTCCCGGCGAATCGCGACGTGGCGGTGGTGATGGACGACGAGACCTATCTAACCATGGATGGCAACGACTCGCAGGGCACTTCGTATTTTACTTCCCCCACAAAGGAAGTGAGCTCCGAGGTGAAGTTCATTTCACACACCATGTTCCCCAAGAAGGTGCTGCTGTGGCTAACAATCAGCGAGAAGGGGATGTCAAAGCCGGTCTTCTTTCGCTCCGTACTGGCCTTGAACGGGGAAATTTATAGTACGAAATGCCTGCCGGAAGTTGCGTCGTTCATCAAGAAATATCATAAGGGCGAAGACGCGGTGTTCTGGCCGGATCTGGCGTCGGCCCACTACTCGAAGCGATCGTTGGAGGAGATGGAGCGGCTGAATATCGATTTGGTACCCAAGTCGGCGAACCCGCCCAACGTCCCCCAGCTGCGTCCCATCGAGAATTTCTGAGCAACCTGAAGCGTAAGATCTACTCCAACAATTTTGTCGCGAAAACTGAGGAGGAATTGATAAATAAAACGGAAAAACAACTCAAAAACATGCCTACACGCATATTTTCGTCCGCCATGGGTAATGTTCCGGTTAACTGCCGGAAGGCCGCTCGCAAGGACGTAGAATTTTTTTGCAAGTAAGCTTAAATAATTATTAGGTGCGCAACAAAGTTTCCGCTGTTTAGCAATAGATGGCGCCAGTAGTAAGTGCTGGTCGAATGTTGTACATCTCAGGCGTCAGAAACCAAGCTCAGACATATGGTAAACAAACCGCTTTGCCAAATCAGTGATTTTGGTTTAGTGTTATATATTTTGGTTGTTTGAAGATGTCTGATTTCGTGCCAAATAATCGTCATTTGCGGGAAGTGTCGATTTTCGTCTTTCATTCGCAGAAAACGGCGGCTGAAGCACATCGAGAGCTCCAAAAAGTTTACGGTGATGCTGCTCTGAGTGAAACAACGTGTCGTGATTGGTTTCGTCGCTTCAAAAACGGTGATTTCAGTGTTGATGATCGTCCGCGTGAAGGAAGGCCAAAAAACTTCGAAGACTCTGAATTGGAGGCATTGCTCGATGAGGATCCGTGTCAAACGCAAGAAGAGCTTGGTTCAGGATTAGGAGTTTCCCGCCAAGCCGTTTCTAAGCGATTGCATGCGTTGGGAATGATTCAAAAGCAAGGAACTTGGGTTCCTTACGATTTGAAGCCAAGAGATGTTGAGCGTCGTTTTTTCGTCTGTGAACAACTGCTCCAGCGGCAAAAAAGGAAGAGTTTTCTACATCGCATTGTGACGGGTGACGAAAAATGGATTCATTGCAGTAACCCAAAACGGAAACATTCATGGGAACTGCCCGGGCATGCTTCAACATCGTCGCCTAGGCCGAATATTCACGCTGCGAAGGTTATGCTGTGTATTTGGTGGGACCAAGTTGGTGTTATTTATTACGAGCTGTTGAAACCAAACGAAACCATTACCGGGGAACGGTATCGAACTCAATTGATGCGATTGAGCCGAGCACTGCACAAAAAACGGCCACAATACGAGCACAGACACGAAAAAGTGATTCTTCAGCATGACAACGCTCGACCTCACGTTGCGAAACCCGTGAAAACCTACTTGGAAACGCTCAAATGGGAGGTCCTACCCCACCCGCTATATTCTCCTGATATTGCACCGTCCGATTATTACTTGTTCCGTTCGATGGCACATGGTCTCACTGGTCAGCAATTCCACTCATATGATGACATCTCAAAATGGCTTGATTCTTGGATAGCATCAAAAGACGAACAGTTCTATCGAAATGGTATTCACGTTCTACCAGAAAGATGGAAAAAAGTGGTAGCTAGTGATGGGCAATACTTTGAATAATTCGTTTGTAACCTTTGTTTTCAAAATAAAGTTCCTTTTTCACCAAAAAACAGCGAGAACTTAGTTGCGCACCTAATACCTTACAAGGAAATTTATCAAAAGCAAATATCTGTCTTAGCTTTTTTCATCACCATCCGAAAAAAGCGTTATACACATAATGCACCAGTTCGAAGCATCAATCACTGTTTATTTTTTTCAATTGTTTTAGAGAAAATTCCAAAATCTTCTTTCAGTACTTTCGAAGTCCGAGCTCATCGTGAAAACTGTTCGAGAATTTGCTAGCAGAATATGACGAAGTAAATCGTGGGTATTTTTTAAAATTGGGAAAACATTTGATGCAACAAAAAAAGATCGGGGAAACCATCTTCAGTTTCAGGAAAATAGCGGAAATCAAACGGGAATCGGATATTCCTGTACCCAAGCGTCGAATTCAGAAATTATAGAACAGTGAAAAACGCATCAAAAATTACCACACAAAAGCATCCCCGTACCTCGCGTCTGACCACGGACTTTGCCGAAAAACATCAATTTTGAAAAATGTGTTCTTCATAGAAGAATCAAAAAATGTCTATTTCGACGGACCAGATGGATCTTCCAATTGCTGGCCAGATACAAGACGTGACAAACCACAAAGAGAATGCAGGATTTTTTGGCGAAGACGCTTATGATCTTGGCAGCATTCAGTCTTGCATTCAGTCACCGGAATGTATCATTTCAACAAAAATGAACTCAGAGAAATATGTGAACGAGATAAGGCAGCAGATAATCAAATATTTTCTTGAGAGCAGCGATGTTTTTCTCTTTGAGTGGCCTGCTTGCAGTCCAGATCTCCGCTCCGAAATACCATTGTGGAAGAATGGAACAAACTAGACGAAGTTTTACACGAATCCTCCATAAATTGCATGCCAAAACGAATGATGGAAGTTATTCAGAACACAAGAGGCGCAACACATTATTGAAATTTGCTCAATGTTCCAACAAATGAGGATTGTTTCAAAAATAGAACTTGGTCCTCATATTTATTTCCCATGAATATAAAAATTAATTCTACTTTTCTATTCTGTTTTAGAACTGTTAAACAAAATTTGATTTTTCTCTTGTATTTAAGTAATTTTATAAACTAAAAAGTTGTTTGAACTCAATGTATTAATTAAAAGAAGAACAATCACCATTTCAAAGTTGTCCTGATCAGCACCTTGGATTTTCATTAAATATTCATGAGAAGTGACAATGATTTTATCCCAGTGTAATGATGATGTTTACTTTTCCGGAATTCATGATTATCTTGTGTAAGATGAACATAACACATGAATACACATCTGTCACTTCTAAGGCAAGTGAACTTTATTTACTGCAATGAATGAAGTCGGCACTAAGTGTAAGTCAAAAATCTGCTGTCACTGTTGTTTTGAATATCAATCGGTAAGCATGAATTTCACTATCCGAAATCTAAATATCATCTCAAATGATGATTTTTCTTATATTTCATATTAGAAGCGATTTTGAATCCTGATCCGAATATGGAAAAACCAGATTCGTCATCATCGTCCCAGAAGGAGAAAAACGGCGAAGTGAAACTCTGGTTTGCTCTGGTTTACGATGGTAATAGGCAACAGCTTCCAGATGAATAGTCAACCGAGTTCAGAGACCAACTTAATCTTGTACGATGTTCGGTGCACACCCTTAAACTGGCCATTTTGGACACAAGAAGAACGAATGCATCAAACAAATCACCAACATTGCAAAGAAATACAAAAACATCAAATACAGAACTCATTTTGAACGACATACTGCTTGTTTTTCCTTAGTTTGGGAACCACAAGATGGGGTGGAATATACAAAATGCTTGAAAAGTTCCACCGACAGAAGGATTTGCACTACAATTTCCAGAGCTCGGTAAGGTTACAATACATTTAATTTGTTTCTTTTTCCAATTTCTTGCACTCTGTTATTCTCTAACTGACGATCAAATTTTCATAAGAAAAAGCGGAGAATTCTAGTGCTGTTCTTACTCTGTCATCTTTAACTCTATAGACCTTTCAGACGATTAACCGCAGTATAATTTATGGACTATATCTTATTTACAGAATTAGTTCCGAAAAACTGGGAATTTATTGAACACTATGTTTAAATTTTCGAGCTATTGTACATCTGTACCAAGAAGCTACAGGAACGTCATGTTTCGTTGTGCGATTTTTATATAGCGTGGCTTATGACAATCAACGAAGTGCGAAATATGTTCTCAAACTCATTTGCCCAGCAGTGGACCAAGACCTTAGCAGATCGTTTGGAATACTTAAATATGTCACAAGCATTCCAAATGGCGCTCTACATAGATCCCCGTTTGATTTTTTTAAATTCAAAGCTGTTTAACGACGAAGAAAAGCTACACATTCAGGTACTTTTTTAGAATTGCAATAACATATTAGTTTCCATGGACATATTCTGTCACCAGTGCCAATAAACTCCTATTTACGTAAAACCATTACCTTTTACACGCCTTCAAATGGTGAGTTGACAACTTCGAAGGAGGATGCGGCCGACCTCTCGTCACAAGTTCCTACCTCACGCCTCCACGAGTCATATGATCACAAAAGACTGCCAGCTGAAACATGGAGACGCTGGTTGGCGTAGCCTGGGCAATGTTGTCAATCTGACAATAGCGAAGTGAGGGGGTGCGATCATCTACATTAAATTTATAAATTCACTACGCTTTGGGATCATCTTTTCGTTCTAAAATCACTTATCTTATGAGCATGGAGCAACATTACAAGCATTAAAGGCTCAATTTGTTTTTCATTATTTCAGCATAACGTTCACATTAGATGTGCTTGGATCGTTGGATGTCAGATATTTTTTGTACATTAATAAATTATATTCTCTTATTATTATTGTGGATACAAATATTAATCTTACTTGACATTAATGCTAGCTGAAAAAAGTGAAGACTATCGACGAGAGGATGAACAGCTTAGTCACAGATATACATTCTATTATCGATAACTGTCGTGCTCATGTTATCATTTTGTTACGTCATTGTTATGATATGAAAGTATATGTATATACTCATACGCACTCTATATATATACTTATTTCTTTATTATATTCTATATTTGATATATATTGTAAAAACCTAATACCTTATTGATTTAAAACATAACTGGGATGGGAGGGTGCATCAGGGCATCATTGAAGTTGCAATTGGACAATGGAGTGGACGGCCAACCGGAGTCTAGGAGGGGATGTGTCTATCATTTATGATTGGTACATTCCACTCCAACAGTTGTAATGAATTTGACGCGCCTTTCTTAAACAAACCATCTAGTGGAAAGCTTAACTGAATTGCGTATTTTGTTATTCGTTTTATAGGATTATATTGTTGGAAGGAGATTCTCTTATTCCCGCAGGTTTCGCGTAAGTGTGTCTGCTTACGGGCCTGCCCAACCCTTTTTGGCCCTTCATACAGCGATATGTTGAATTTAGAACGGTAACAAAGCATGATCTCTCTGTTAAGTGGAACCGCATGCAGGGCAAGGCCCACGCTAGGATGGTGGCTTCCTACATACATACAATACCAAAACTCGAGCTGGACTACGTACGTTTAAGGTACCGCAAGCACCATGAATGGACAGGTGAAATTGGCAGAGTGTCTCCAAAAGCGGCTTCTCCCTCTCCTGAAGACTCACGATGGTCCGACGATCTTCAGGCCGGATATGGCATCATGCCACTACACAATGGACGTGCTAGAGTGGTATAGGGCGAATGATGTCGATTTCGTGCCGAAAGATCTGAAACCCCCAAACACTCCGGAACGGCGCCCAATAAAAAAAATACTGGGCCATTATGAAGGATCACCTTCTTAAACGACCTCAAGTGGTGAAGAATATAGAATAAATGAAGAAAGCATGGGTTAGAATGAAAAACAACTGTCGATTCGGAGGCCGTGCAGAACCTTATGGCGGGGGTTAAGGCCAAGGTACGCGCATTCGCATAGAAAGGCAACATAAATGCAATGAATGATGCCAAAACTAACTCTAATTTTCCTGGTGATAATCGGATAAAAACTCGAATTTTAAGAATGATTTTTGTGCGTGCGAATTTAAACGGTACACCCTTTATCCATGATATAGGCTACCACCCATTGCAATATGGAAGCTAAGTCCGACAGCAACGGGCTCTCCTCTCTGTTAGACTTGATGAACCTATATGTGGTTAACTTATTATTCTCACCATGCCATTTTATGAAGGGCCAAAGGCCAAAACGGGTTGGATAGAACTTTAGGCAACATAACGTATACGTATTCACAGGGATATGAATAATCTCCTTCCAACAACAAGATTGAACAATTGGTCAAAAGTACGAGGTATCTAACATTGTAACAGTAAGCCTACAGCAAAGTGAATGACTAGGGCTAACCCTAAAAAAATCGGAACGGAACTAAACTATACTAACGAAACATCACTTTGGAGGGATAACGTTACCCTTTTCTTCATCGGTCTTTGAATAGCATAATGGAAACAGAATGCAACTAGAGAAGATTATGTTCCCCACGTCTTTCCAGCTCGGACCAGCTTTGACCAAAAACCCTAAATTTTTATTAACAATTCCGCTTAGGCGCCAACATTCCCAGCATCGTTCCACGGCAGGTTGCGCAGGGCAAATCTGATGAAGCAACGTTGAACTCTTTCTAGCCGGTCAGCGTGTACAGCATGATAGGAAGCCCATACTTGAACTCCATATTCAAGGATACTGTGCACCAAAGAACAGTACAGGACTTTCAGTGCGTGAATATCGCGGAAAACGGAACAGTTTCGACGAATAAAACCAAGGCCGGAAAAAGCTTTAGCGGAAGTTATGGAAATTTGGTCGTTGAAATTCAGCTTACTATCCATCGTTACTCCTAAGTCTTTAATCGAATTGACTCGTTCAAGTTCTTCTGAATGTAGCAAATAGTGGAAAGTAATATACGAAACGGCTTCGGTTGAAACTTATGATCTGACATTTTATAGCATTCATTTCCATACCATTGCACAGACACCAGTTTGATGCAGTAACGGACCCAAGTGGCTGCCTTGCGGTACACCGGACGGTATCTCGTAGCTGCCAGAATATACAGATCCAAGCTTGATGTAGGCAAATATACCGTAGAGATACGAGCGTAACCAGATTATCAGCCACCCAGGAAATCCTAATCGTTCCAGTTTTATCAGCGTTAACTCATGAGGTACCTTGCCGAAGGCTTTAGAAAAGTCGATCTATATACTGTCAACCTGGCATCGGTCTTCAAGACTACTGTTGAGAGTGCTGACGTATGACATAAGGTTAGTGATGGTGGATCGATTTTTTACAAAACCGAGCTGAAATTCGGAAATGACAGACTGAGAGGCTCAATACATTTTGTCATGAATCATCGATTCCAAGATAATGCATGCAAAGGACGACTTTTAAATCAGAGATAAAATTACTAAACCTTTGAATCCGCTCGAATAAGCAATATGTATATTTATCGACATTGAAAAAAGGTTTGTCAAATGACGTTTATAGTTGGTCCTCGCTCACAAAGAAAACTAAGTGCGGGCGGACGTATAGTGAAATCTGTATTTTTGACCGTCTTTCTTGTACTGGTTGGTATATATTCTGTAATCGTTTTACTTAAATCTAAGAGCTCTAACCTTTCTTTTCGATGGCAACCGGGGTTACTGATGCAGACGATACTTGCTGGACTGGTTCGGTCTAGTTGAATCCAATCGGTGTATACGGTGGCTTGTCCGTCGCTCAGCTCACCTGTCAGCCACGTGTCGAACTCGCCAATGTATACGGTGGCTGTCGATGTACGGTTAGCCCACCTATCGGCACGTATATTGGATTTCACCATACGAAGGACCACGTGTGAAGACGGCGTGTCCAATCACCAGTTGTGGAGAATCTGATGCAGGTAGTATCCGGTCCCTACCAAACACCTTCAATCGAAGGATCTACCTTCGAAATAAATTTGCTTATTGCTCAATTACCACACACTTTTATAGTCGCAATTACCTTGTTTGATTCGCCGTTATTGCACCGTCGGTGAGAAACAATTAAACTAAATCTTGTATCAGATAATATCTATCACCACAAAGCATTTAATTAAATTCTTGTTTAATAATTAATTCAAATAACTTACAATTTAATAAACTCAACTCCCGCACTTGAGAAGGCCTAAGCATTCACTGTTCGTTTATTTGTTCAATGTTTCAATAATGTACTATTTCTGGCTTTTCAACTAAATGCGACTTTCTAACTCGATTTCCAAACTAAATGGCATCCGACAATCATGAGGATTGTGGTTTATATCACCTCCGTAGTTTACGTGCGTCTCATTAGTTCAATTATCTCATCCTTATCAGTTGAGTCTTGCGCATGATATAAGTGATGAGGAATTGATGTATGAGTTGTCTAAAAAAAAACAACAAACGCTTCGCGTGGTATCTGGTTCTGGTCCGTGCTAGAATGGTGGAAATACTATGGTGTTACGAGAAACCGTAATGCCTGTATCTTACTAGTCACTTTATGAAGCGTTTCCACTATGCTGTCAGTTTGATGATATAGTTGGCGGAGGCGTTACAATATGAGGATGCCCCAATGGGTGGGGAGAAAAGCCCGCCCTCTATTCACAAACTGTTAGCAATGGGGAGTTGGCATTCCCACTCTCCCATCCAGAGTGCTTCAATCGGGTGCCCTGATAGTCCCTGATAGTTTTAAAGTCTGTTATTGATTGTTGGACCAAAACATGTGTTGATAAAATAAAAAAAAAAATATTCACCTCGAAGCCTATCAAACTAGCAGAGAAAATGTAAGCTAACAATAAGGCGAAATAAATTTCATATGTGAAAAAAAAGGAAATTTGAATTTTCCGATAACTCTTGTTTGCTACTGGACCCATAAATGATTCTTTATGTCTGAGAAATAGGAAATGAATGATTATAAACAATGTTAGTTTTTGAATAATTATACTTTTTTGATGAAA
This sequence comes from Aedes koreicus, assembly GCA_024533555.2. Classification (NCBI taxonomy): domain Eukaryota; kingdom Metazoa; phylum Arthropoda; class Insecta; order Diptera; family Culicidae; genus Aedes; species Aedes koreicus. The sequence goes on along the minus strand of JAHHFK020003605.1, from coordinate 364,850 downwards.
AAGCTTTTTTGACTACAATTTGTCAAAGGCGATCCTTTTTTTAAAAAAAAAACCTTCCAATCTTTTCAAATACTTAGCGTGGGTTAGGTGGGCAAAAACTCACAAAGATGCTTTTATGCAAAGCTGAAAATGGCATATAAAAGAGCATATAAAATATAGTGAAGGGGCGTTGAAATATAAAATGATACTGAAAATTCTATTTGTAATTACATGTCTGCAGATTGTGGTCAGCAGGATCCTGCAGCAATTGTAGATGGACTTGCGTATCCTGAAAGTTTAGACAATGTATCGTAGCCACTAGAAAAAAAGAATTTAAAATTATTATTGGGAATTCCATGGTTGATCTGAAATTATATATTCTGCTCCGTTTCCTTGCATTGCAATTATCCTTTTTATTGAATATCATAGGTACTAGAACGATTTTAATTAATGAAATGAACCATTTGAATTCCACATGTTATTATGGTAATTATACGAAAAAGTGAGTAGATAAATACATTGGAAAAACTTGGCGAACCAGCCCAGGAGGCTGAAAGCCACTATAATAAAGAAACATTGGAAAAACTAATTGATGCGATATAACCACTATGGAAATGACTCTTAGCTTCTGGTCTTTACAAAGAATCCCTACTGAGCTATTGCGGCACGTCAAGCCGGCCGCAAAGATTTACCACCAGAATCGGAATACAACATAAACCGATAATGCGACATAATTTCGAAACTCGATTATTTAACATTAAATAACGAAGAGCGTAGAACGTAGTAATAAAATAATAATAATTCACTCGAAAAAAAGGTACAACAATATAAATTAAATCAAATAAAAGTATAACATGATCAAATCGAAAAAAAAAAGGAATATGAAAGTTACAGAGTAAAGACGAACCCATCTAAATGAAACTATTAGAATAAACCATGGCCAAAACAGTTACCAAATAGGCACCATAGCCTAGGAATTCCTGTGGATTGGTTTAAAATAGAAGCGCATAGAAGCAAACAACAAAAGGGTCTAGTGCAGATTTAAAATAAGGGTTGGCTGAAAAACTGATAAACATTGGTGAATCTGGCCCGAAAAATGGTGTCAAAAAACAAGGCAGTCAAAAACCAAGGCTCCGTAAAAATTTAATAACAATTTAGTTACTTGACATTCAATCGATAACTAAGCTATGGCTGGATAAATTTCACGTAAGCACAGATAGCTAACATTTTTGTTTGTCATTATGTGAACAACAAGAAGGATAACATCATAATGTTTAATTTTCCCATAGAAATTCCAAAGGACCAGAGCAGTTAGAGTTCGCAACCAATTGAGTTCAAATTTTGAGAGAACAGTCACTACTTGTTGAAAAACAGAGACGATTTTCAAACTAGAGTATAAAACATTTCAAAGTCACTAGCTAAGTAACATGTACCAAACTTCGAAAAGCTGGTTTTAAATATGCTAATAGGTTACCTGAAATATGTTTCCATTTTACTTAAACTCGAAAAGTTTTTTTTTACTAACTTTCTTTCTGCACCCTAAACTTAAATTTTAACTAGCAGGACACGCCTGAATAGTGAGGGGAGAGTAATTGCAAAAGGTAGACAACAACCCAAACCGCGCTAGTCGGAAGATACTTCTACTCTCCATGGCCGTGCAAAGCTCGCACGCTTCCGAACAAAAGTGAATTTCCAATTGTGCCGGCTGTTGAATGCACACTGTTGACCCTAGCCGTTGCGTTGGTCGTTCACAGTGCGACCGGCCCGAACGAGTAATTAATCGGACTTTGGTGGGATTCGTCACACTTTTACTAGCCGCCATCCCATGTATGGCGAGGAAACCCTCAGTGTAAGCGCGATAAATAGCTAGATAAAGTTCACGCGGTACTCGTTTGAAACGGAAAATTTTCACATACCGTTCATGGCTCGATTTCCAAAAGGCCGTCAAGAAAATGACGAAAATATATTTACAAAAAAAAACGAGAGGAAAGTGCGAGAAAACAAAACTAACATAGTTTTAATTCGACCTCCCGTCAGGTTTGTTTGTATACCCAGCGTTTGAAAATATAACAGAGAGAAGTATGAAAGGAAAAGGGTGATGCGCGCAATACAAATTTAATTAAAGCCAGGTAAAGTGAGGAAAGTGTGAGAGAAAATGACGAAAAAGCAGTTCAAGCACACTAACACACATGTACATATGGTATCAAACGGCTGTGGGTCTTTGCATTCGCAAGGGGCCAGGAGAATCCCCAAGTTTCAGTTTCAACTGACCTTGATATGATTTTGCTTCAGTTCTGCACTTTCCCTCTGAAAACGAGTGCCATATATGTGGCATCTTTAGGTGAGCCCACGTGTGAGACATTATATGCGATATGAATTTTTCATGCACATACCCCTCGAATGCGTCGATACATTGTGAACCACCCATCTGGGGGTCATTCTAGTACTTTTTATGCACCATGAAGAGTGATTGATGATTTGTTTACACAGCCGTATTCGATTAAATCGGTCGGCGCATAAGATTCGATAAAACTGAAAGTTTGTCGGATGCTCGTTTTGCTTTAATTTCCTCATTGCAAACAAGTTCTTTCATTCGCTGAATGTTAATCAATCGGATCAAGGGTGATTATTGGTCTATCAATCACAAACTAGCTGCCCAAAAACAGAGCTTGTTGAAATCGAAAGTTTCACTACTCTTCCTATCGCACAAGTAATGAGCGATTGATTGATCTGATAGATTTCATAATTTAGAGCCCTGAATAGGCTATGAACACTTTTACTTTCCGGGCACGATGGTTGCTGCCGGAGGTCGTTTACTCCAGGATGTGTTGTGATTGCTAACAAGTAAATTAAAATCCATCTCTTGATTGACTGGTGCGAGACGAAAACATTGTGTTTTCGTTTTCGGATGTTCCCTTTTGGTTTATGAATGAGCAGCAATGGTTTTTACGATGGAATGTGGAATTTGTTGGTTTATTTTTATTTCATGTAACGCTTGTTTTTTCTAAGAACTAACATAAAAAATACATATTGCGTAGTTCTACAACACAATAGAAAAAAGGTTGAATGTTTTTACAAAAAACTTTTATCGATTTCTTGAAAAAAAAAAAGACAATAAAGGGAGGCCAGATAAAGTTGATACCCGGAGCGGCTTGTTACCCTCTTCGTATCTCATGGAAGAATTAGTTGCGTAAAGTAAATCAATTAAATGTGTAGCTTAATTTTTACCGACTGTCAAACAAAAATTTAAATAACAGCCAAAGATATGTTTTCTAAATTTTAAGCAGATAAAAATAATACACACATTAGTAGCATATGCAACAAGCTGCCATACACATATTTTTCAGAACAAGTCATGCATTTATCCAACGAAACTTGCGAGTTGCAAAATTACAAAGAGTGTTGATAAGCCGTGTTTGGCAACGAGTTGAATGCAAAATTTTTTGAAATGACGAAAAAATTTATTCTCTCTAAACAAGTCTTGCATTCAAAATATCTGACATGAACTATCGAAGTAATGTATTGTTAAAGAAGGGTATGTTGCAAACTAGTTGTAGGAGAAAAATATGAATGCAAAAAGTACTGAGTGTTTCGGGATCAAATGCGAAACATTCAACAAAAGCGCAAAATATTCCTTCGGAGAGCATTGCTAGTCTTCAAAAAAGCTTAGGTGCCGCATTTTTTCCCCTTTAGAAGTCCCTCGTGTATGTACCGTAACGATGGAAAGTTTACGAAAAAAAAATGGTTTCGAGCAACGGCTGTGAATGGTTGTGTAGATGCTTTAATGCGCACTATTTTGTTATTGAGCATAGCACGTTCCGTATTGTTTCGGTTATCTATTGTTCGGCGGCACGAGTGATCGATATTGGTACTAATATTTAAATATTTTACTAGACGTTGCGTGAATTCAGCACATCGTTTACCAAAACGAACCATGCTGCCACCCAATCTTGATATCCAATATCCCAGTAATTTCTCGTGGAAGTGCAGAGCTGTTCTCGGCTTCATTCAAAGCGAGTATTACGTCAACACATTCCTACCCTTTCCTTATTTGACCTGCATTCGGGCGAGGCTGGCGCCGGTATTGCCTTATTTAGGGATCATAAGTTTTTACACATTGAGGGTGTATGCTGGCCCCAAGTATAATCTGTTGGTTCTCTGTGTAATAACAGCTGATCTGGCAATAACGGAGTAGCGACCTCTGGCGGTCAATTATGCTCATGCTCATATCTTGAGAAATCCGCATGATTCAGAACAGGCTATTTTGCCTATCTTGATCCACAAAGCATTGTATGGTATAAAGGAAGTCATGCAAGTGCGTGCAGGCAGCACACAGATTGCTCGAAAAAAAAATATCACTGTACCGCTTAGTGCCTCGACAGTCAAAGCAACCGTAAAGCCTTTGTGCGTTCATCAACAACTTTTCAATATGGGTGAGTGGATACCACAGAATGCCGCAACGCTAATAGCCGCTTCATTGCTTTGTACCTTTGGTTCATTGCTGTACCACTGAGTATCTCCAAAAAAAGAATAATGATTATTAAAACTAAAAAAAACCATTGCCAACATTAAGAAGTTGCAGTGGTTAAGTGAAAGTTGATAATCGCGAGCAATTTCTTTGAAACTCTCTTCCATTTGTTTATACTGTATCAATGCAATCGAGCAAAAAAATCCAAATGATGAGGACGACGACTTGCATTACGTTGGTGGATTTGACAGTTCTGCAATTTTCATGGTAAAAGAAATCGCTTCTAAATTTACACAAAGAAACGAAAAAATGCACTCTCAAATCAAACACACAACTTTTGTATTAGATAACAATATTCCTTTTATGTGTGTATGCAACTTTTAATTTAAAAATTTCCAGAAAAAACAAATCAAGATATCTAAAACTAAACATAAAGGTTGATCAAAATGCAATCTAATACTAATATTAGTTAAAAACCCATGAATAAATTTCATGAACTCCAGATCGCGTACAGCCAAAATGTCTCGAATCAGAACATTGAGATGTCTACTTCGAGCCAAAAAGGAAATCATAAACATAGATCACTAAGATCGAACACCATGATGCTCAGCAAAAGACCATATTACGTGATCTGCATCCTGGTAACATTGTCCACATTCACAGAGATTGCTGTCGCTCGGCCCGTATAAATAAGAGTTCAAAAAATTATTATCGGACATGAGGCGAGGCATCACTAGAATGAAGTCTCGACCTACATCCATCTCCCTAAACCAAAATATGTTCGACACCTTTGGGATGATAGAATGTTGCCATCGGCCGAAATCTCGTTTAAATACTCAATTTATACTGCCAACTAGCTCGTACTGCAAGTCACATTCAAAATAACGCATTGCATGCCGAAAATATCAACAACAATGTGCTGAACGGTTCCATTTGACATGTTGAGATCACTATCCATCTCTCTTAGTCACACATGGCGATTATCATGCACTGTTTTCTTAGTAATTGCCACATTTTCGTCGGTATTCAATGCTGAAGTCCGGAACGAAGCAAGTCTTCGACAACTTCACATCCACTTTTGAACTCTTTGTAACATTTATATGCTCTGGTTTCGAAAGAACAGATTCTGCAAAGGCTTTCTGCAACATTTTTAACGGTTTCGAACAAGAATTGTTGTTGCAAAAGCAAAATTTCAAAGAAATGTTTTGCTCAACAAAACTATTTATGGTGAAATGCGACTATACACCAAAACTTGTGCTATGTAAACACCTGCCCAATAAATACTAATGCTTCGAGCAAATTTCTGACTGATGCTAATGGAAGATTTACCAACTTAAGAAAAAAAAAGTTTCTATATTCGGCTACACCAGGACTATTCAGGAAGTGATATACAACAATTCGTAGATCGTAAGAAATGAAATTATTCATATCCTCGCGGATACGTATAAGTGATGAAGCCTATCGATCCACCCAACCCGATTTTAGCACTTCATACAATGGCATGATGAGGAGAATCAGTGGTTATTTAAGCTTGATTAAACCAAATACAGAGGAGAGCTTGTTGCTGTCAGGCTTAAAGATTGTGCAACAGCTAAAAATAATCGCCAAAAATTCATTTTAAGTCGAATATTTTTGAAACTCTCAGGGAATAAATAAACACATATTAACTATGTTTTTGAAAAGTTGGTTTATTCAACCTCTAAATGCTAATTTCCCAAGCCTTGGACTTAACGCTACCCTTCAAATCCTGTGCAACACTTGCGCCATCTTTCTTACACGCTTTCATCCACTCTTTGTACAAATCCTTGTCGTTTTTGAAGACGGCGAGTTTGGCAGATTTGCCTCCTTTGGCACAAAAACAACATCTTTGGCACTCCATCACCCGTTTCTAGTAATGGCACGATGCCAGATCTTTATATATTTGGCCGTCGATGGTGCCGGTCGTTATGTACAGCTTGCTGAATTTGTTGCAACTACAGATCACCTGCCACACCATGTACTTCTTGGTAAATTTGTCGACCTTCGAATCGAATCGAATGGTTCGGATTGCGCTTGAAGTAATCCCTCACCTTCCTTGCGTTCACGGGGTTGGTCGTCTTCACTTTTCTTACACTACCAGCTCACCGCTGGGTCGTCTGGGTCTCCTTGAACGATTTTACCACACGGGATCGAATTGTCGATTCCCAACTGTTTCGCGATCCACTTGTGGGACTGGCCTGGATTTTCCACGAACGCGACCATAATTTTTTGTCGAAGTACTTCTTGCTTGGTAGCCATCTCGATAACCATTTGACAGATTGTAATAAAATAGAACATGTAAACATTGCACTCTGAACTAATTCTTCCAAAAATTTAATCAATTTTTACCCATGCAATAAATAAGGAGTGTATCGAATATAAGCTATCCACATACATTTGCGTTCTACGTATGTATTTGTGATGGTTTTTTATGCTCTGAACACTGCATGCTGTGCGTTTGACTGTCAGCTTTCTTTTGTTTACTTGTTTGTGCGGTTCAAATTCTGCGTTTTCAAAATGTCGCGTATTGAAAAGGAAGTGAAAATTAAGGTTCTGGACACATGGCTAAGTGAGAAGGGTATTACTATGCGAAAATTGGCGAAGCGGTTTGGAATTCATCATGCGAGTGTTAAAACCATCATTAATAAGTTTGGAGAACACTATTCTTTGGATGAGCTACCAGGAAGAGGCAGAAAACCCGGTTCTTCCAACCCGAAACTGGAGCAGAAAGTGGTATCTCTAATCATGAAGAACAAATCAATGTCAATACGTGATTTGGCCAAAAAAGCAGAAACGAGGGTCGGAACGATCCAGCGTATCAAGAGGCGAAACCACCTGAAGACCTACAAGAAGCAGAAAATCTCGAAACAAAGTGCAGAACAGAAGAAGCGAGCAGCAACAAGGGCCCGGAAATTGTATTCGCGCCTTTTGCAGCGTCCGGATGCATGCGTTTTGATGGACGATGAGACCTATGTAAAGGAGGACTCAAAAACCCTTCCAGGTCCACAATACTTTACTGCCGTCGTTGGGGAGGATGTGAGCGATGCGGACGGGTCGATACAAGTGGAGAAATTCGGTCGAAAGGTACTGGTATGGCAAGCAATATGTTCCTATGGTTTGAAGTCAACCATTTTTTACACTACCGGAACTATAAATGCGGAAATCTATCGATCTGAGTGTCTCCAGAAGAGATTGTTGCCTTTATATAAGAAGCATAGTACACCTCCACTGTTTTGGCCGGATTTAGCGTCGGCTCACTATGCCAAAACCACTCTCAATTGGCTTGCGGAAAAGGGTATAGATTTCGTTGAGAAAAATATCAATCCACCAAATTGCCCTCAGCTTCGACTCATCGAACGTTACTGGGCAATCGTGAAGAGGGTCTTCAAGAAGACTGGTAAGGCAGCTGGGAACATGCAGGAGTTCAAAAAAATTTGGGCTCAAGCGTCCAAAAAATGCGATGCAACACTTGTCCGGAACTTGATGAAGAGCATTCGATCCAAAGTTCGAAAATTCGTGAAGGAATAACTTAAATTTCATCCGGTCTTCATCATGTTCAAGTTTAACCTCGTACAATAAAGGATCCATTTTTTGTATGAATAAAATATCGGTTTTCAACATTTGTGGATAGCTTATTTTCGATACACTCCTTAGTCATACACAAAAGCGTTGCATTTTTTTCGAGAACAATCTTTAGTATCCGTGCTACATTGAACGGTAGTTCATAAAGCCTGTCCACGTTAAATTTCGGACACTTACCTTCCAATGCAGTTTTTGAATTATGGCGTGGATCGCTGAAACGTTTCAATTATACGACAGCTGAAACTCTTCACTTTATTTCGTGGTACAACATTTTCGAATCAAGTGGAATTGCGCAAACGCACTTTGTACGAACAGCAGCAAAGTCCAAAGTTGTCGGTTCGCGATCTTGCCAAAAAATTAAAATCTTAGTTAAGTGTTTGCAAATTGTTCGACCAGCGCTTGACTGTGGATGTGAATGTGACTCGCAAAGTTGGAAAATCAAAACCATATGTGCAAAAAGTAAATCAGAGGCATAAAATGAAGGCGTTCAAAGTCGAAAAGGTGTTCAACCGTTTCAAGCAACATTTTTCCTGCAAAAAGTCGTTCAAAGAAGTTTAACACCAAGTTTTTGCAAAAAAAAAAGTCTTATGCGATATTAGACGACGAGACATATGTGCTCGAAGATTTTTAACAGCTTCCGAGTATGGTTTTTCATACGGCGGTGCAAAAAAACGCCGTTGCCGAGTATTTTCTTTTTTATTAATTTTTTTTATTTTCAAAAAAGTGTCTACAAAGAGTGCTTATAACTATTATATAAAATATTTTACAATAGATACATCTGCTGTTTGAAATGCTTCAAGAATATTTTTCTGTTGTTCCATCTTTGATCAATTATTTTGTTTTGCAAATCTTCAACACATCCATTTGAATAGTTTTTAATACAATAACTTATTGTTTCTACAATTAACCACAAAGCAGCTTTATATTTATAATTATAACTTCCTATTCCGCATTGAGGCAAATCTAGCGCATCCGTTACTTCTATTTTAGATTTCGTTTTGATTGTGTTATTTAATATGCGTTCAAAGTCGAAAAGGTGTTCAACCGTTATGACAAGCAACATTTTTCCTGCAAAAAGTCGTTCAAAGAAGTTTAACACCAAGTTTTTGTAAAAAAAAAATGTCTTATGCTATAATAGACGACGAGACATATGTTCTCGAAGATTATAAACAGCTTCCGAGTATGGCTTTTCATACGGCGGTGCAAAGAAACGCCGTTGCCGAGAATTTTCGGACAAAGAAAGTGTCTTAATTCCCCAAGAAGTTTTTAATTTGGCAGGTCATACGCAGTTGTGCTCGAAAATTCAATATTCAGCACTATCAACAATAATGCGAACGAGAAAATGCGGCTGCTACTATTCATAAGAAATTTTGGACTCAAGAGTCAGTTTTAAAAAGGGCGTAAGCATTTTGAATAACACTTCCATTAATAATTTGTAGCTCGAAAATCTTTGGTTGTACAAAAAAACTGTCAAAGAACAAGTTGTGGTCCTAAGTGTGAAGGTTGTAAAAAAAATATTCACAGAGCAAAAAAAACATTTTTTCGGAAAAAAAAAATCTAAAATTACTATTAAAATTTAAATATCTCAAAAATAGATTTTTTGATTTCTTTTTATTTTTTGATTGTAAAAACTTGAAGTTATTACGAAAATTTAAGCAAAGACTACAGGATGGAAAAATGTCAGGGAAAAAAGATTCTAGAACATCAACTTTTGGGGTATTTCTCAAAATTCTAATACTGACGAGAATAAACGTATTCTTATGATATAATCTGATTTTTGTAGTATTTAAAAAAATTCAGCTCTTGATGATGATCTTCGTAAGAGCATCCGTTCTCGGGATATTTCCGATATAATTTTATCATATTCGAATAATATTCGAAAATACGACCTTTTCATAAATTATTCGCGTTTCTCCAGTAACCACAAAACGTTTTTCGAAATGTTTAATAAGTTTCCTACAACTCTCTCTTTGAGATAGCAAGACGATTGGATGAACGGTTCAAAAGATATGGGGTAAAATGGTTCAAACAGTATTTTTTTAAATTTTCGTTTCATATATATGTGTAAAACTTGAAGCTTTTACGACAATTTTGAAGAAAACTTCAGGGTGGAGAGATCTGAAGTGAAAAAATTGTCTCTATGGTCAACTGTTGAAGCATTTTCAAAATCTCAACTATTTGCCCAAATAAACGTGTTTCGATGTTGCAGTGTATTTCCAGCAGAAAATACGGCCTTTTCATAAATTATTCGCGGTTCTCCAGCATCACAAAAATATCTTTTTAGAAATTTGCGTTTAGTTTCCCACAACTCACGCTTAGCCAGCAAGACGATTCTATAAACAGCATAAGCAATAGGGGAAAATGATTGAAAAAACTGTTCTTGTATTTTAGTTTACTTGTATTTTCAATTTATTATGCACATACTAAAGTACATATATTGTTTCTACATTTAGATTAGTTAAGAGAAGTTCCCTTTCATTTTACATGTTTATATATACTATGAAGGCTTGATGCTAAATCATTTGAAAACAATTTTGCCTCTATCTGATGATCTGAACGCAGAACAAAATAGTGATATTTTTGTGTACCAGTAATCATTTTAGTGTGCTGAAAGATATTGCTCCATTCTGTAACTCCCTGTTCATAGTCTTCATAAGATACATAACCAAATGACATTTTTGTTAAGCAATCATTATTTTTCTGATTGGCCCAATCATATAATTCTTTTGCATTTGTTATTGGGTGTTTGTGTCCTTTAGCTATACTTGCGTTTCTTGCCATTCGTTTTAATGTGCCACCAATTGCATCACATGGCCCTTTGCCACGGGAAGTAGCGAAAAAATGCCATTCAGCATCTATTCTACATTTTGATTTGAATTTACAAAGGCTTGCAAAATTTTTCGTAGTTTTATATTGGGATACAGCTCCATCAGACATAAATATCGCTTTCTTCAACTGCGTTAGTTTGTTTTTCAAAAAGCTCATTACTTTTGAAATAAATACCTGAACCGCTATTATGTCATGTTCAAGTACTTCCGATATAACGATAAAGCTTAGATTCTTAAGCGCTCCTGATTCGACATAGTAAATAACAAAGGGATGAATTGTGGTTTGGTTATTATTCCAATAACTACTTTGAACGGCATCTTGAAGAACAAATGTATAATTTTCGAAAAAATCACACACTATGACAACTTCGCCATTGCTTAAGTTAATTTTCGTGTGTCTCAAAAGCGAGGATTGTTCGGTTTTGATATAATCATGGGCGACGATTTTTTCTAACTTTTCGGTAAAATATGATACAAATTCATCAACTGGTTGTAAGAGGGTCTCTAGATTACACCGGTCTGTTGAAATCTACTGTTCGAAAGATATTTCAAATATTTACATTACATTCCTCCAGTTCCTTGAAAAAGTTATTTTCAAAAGCTAACCGGTTGGACAATTTTCACATTCACGGAGATAACAATATTTCGATCTTGACGATGTGTTGCATAATAGTTGTTTGAGGTAAAATTTCGTATCATTTTTGAAAGCCAACGGACGAGTTTTTCAAGCTACTGCTACCTAAAATTCAGGCAGGCGGTAAGTTGGTCCAACATTTGAACAAAACAGATTATAAACCGTAGAGGGCCCATAGCGCTGACGTCGTTGGAAAAATATCTTTTCCTGGTTTTTATGTTCTGTATATGTGACAGTTATGTACCCGGCATTAGTTTATAATCTGTTGTATTTGAACCGTTCATTCAATCATCTTGCGGTCAAAGAGAGAGTAGCGAAAAATTTATTATACAATTCGAAAAACCAACTTTTGTTGTTGGAGAATCTAGAAAAACTTATGGAAAGGTCGTATTTTTGAAAATTATTCGAGTAAGATACAATTATGCACCGAAAGTTGATGTTCTAGAAAGTTTTTTCCCTGACATATCTCCATCCTGAAATCTTCGCCTATATTTGCGTAATAATTTCAAATTTTTATAATAAAAAAATAAAAAAATCGTTTTTTGAGATATTTGAATTTTTATGTTAATTGTAGATTTTTTTTCCGGAAATTTTTTTTCTCAGTGAATTTTTTTTTCACAATCTTCACACATAGGGTCAAAACTTGTTCTTAGACAGTTTTTTTGTACAACCAAAGGTTTTCGAGCTACAAATTATTAATTGAAGTGCTATTCAAAATGCTTACACCCCTTTTAAAACTGACTCTTGAGTCACAAAAATCTATGTTAGCGCGGAAAATGCCCAGTCTCCTAAGCCAAACGCGTATGCAAAGTTTCATTCAAATAAAAAATTATTGAAAATAATTTTCCACATATCCAGGTCATTTCGCCTGGAAACGCTCGTATATAATTCTACATATTACTCTATTATACTAAAATAAACAATCGGTTTTGTTGAATTATGTCTAGTTTATTTTTTTGCTGACATTATCATAGTGTTCGAAATTTATTAGCAGTTTTGAAGTTCGATATAGAGTCGTCGCATAGCTGGGATTTTGATTATTGGCATCGTGTGGAGTAACAAAAAGAAGACCAGTGCAATGTATAAAACGGCCATTTGCTGGAAGCAACAAACGAAGACAACGCGCTTGTGCGCATGAAAGGCGGCACATAATTTCAGATGCATTCACCACGTGGTATACAGAGTTTAGTTATGCAAGTTGCATATCTAACGGGCGGTTTAGCAACGTTAATTTTTGCGCTTATTTTGTCTCGACTGCATGAAATTAATTACGAGTGCATGAAATTAACGTCGATTTTTTTTTTTTTTTTACACATGAACAAGATAGTTTCATTTAAGGAGGTGACCATAGGTGAGGTCTATCTGATTATAACTATATAACAATAATCCTATTTTCAAATAATATTAAATACGTGCCTGCACACTACGAAAATGTCATGTAAATTTAAGTCTCCTAAAACCGACACATGCAAGCGTCCTTTAGCACATAAGAATGAGTTGAAAGAGATGAGAAAATAAATTCAATCAAACACATCTTTCGTCGAATTGCATATGTGTCAGTTTCAGCAGACATAACTTTACACGAAATCTTTCTTTACATTCCCCGACTTTTTACAAACAAGAATTACGTCTCGTGTAAAATTCATAATTTCTAAGAGTGTGGTTTGGAAATTTAACATTTCCCAATCTGGAAGTGTGTTGCGGTGCGCTTATCCAAATGATATCGGTAATGTTTACATGCTTATTGTATGCGATAGTAGCCTCTGAATGGGCGTAACTCTCCAGATATTCAGAAATGGGTTGCTGGATCTGCAGCAGTGCTATCACTTTCTAGCTCCCGGATTAAAGCTGTTTCCAGTGGTGACTTAAAGGATTGTTGTAAACAGATTTCTTCCATAATACCATTGCCGGCCAATGGGTGTTGGATTGTACACACAAAATTCCGGATACTTAATTCAGCAAGTTGAAAATAATCATACATTACCTCTGTTCCCTTTTGAGCAAAGACAGACTATTCTGGCTGCCACAACAAATACAATGCAGCATGTTTTGGTGTCGGAAGAAATTATTTTATATGAAATTTGTTTCCTTTCCGTGAGTTTTGTCTGAGAAGAATTACGTATCAAGTAAAGTTAACAATGTTTAAGTGTGAAGTTAAGTTAAGAAATGAACGAAACATCAGAAAAATAACACGATATGCCGTTTTGTCTTAAGCGATTATGAGTGATGATGGCTTTACAATCCCTACTCTAAATAATAAATATAATTGATGTTACTGAATGTTTCTTCGTTATGGCACAGACCTATTGGTCCGTAATTATACTGAATGTTATAACCTGTATTATATGCTTGACTCCATTTGTATGCGTCAAACAAATAAATAAAGGAAGAGTTGATAATTATTGTGATACTTAAGATTAATTGGTAGATCGGATGAAGTTATCGAAATGAAACCACATTTTTACAGTAGTTCAGTATCTATATAGATTGCTTTCTCAGCCTACATACTTCGGTTGAATTTTAGAATGAGTTAGAGTAATATCCACGATAATCCACAGCAAGCGTAAAATGTCCCTGTCCCGGCTACTGCAGGTTCCAGCTTTGATGTAGGTCTCATCATCAATGACGTAGCACCGATTTACCATTAACAGCTTCATATAAAGTTTCCGAGTACGCGTTTTTTTGATGCACTCTGCTGGCGTTCGTCCTGATTTGGAAATCTCTGCACCATGTACGTTTCCAATCCAGATCGTTTCTTAGCCCTCTGGACAAAACTTTGCGAAACATCAAGTGTTTTGGCCAAGCCCCCTGTCACTCCCTCGTTTTTAGTTCTGCGCGTCGTTTCCGGTTTCCGTTCAGCTACTGATTTGAGGTCCACCGTCATCCGCCCCTGGAACATTTAGAGAACTTTTGAGACGGTTGATTGATGTCTATTCATCAGTTTACCCAAGGCGCGATGCGACAACGGGTGAACGGTTGGCTAATTATCTTCCATCTCGATCGGAATCGATTTTTAACTAATATATTTCACCTTGAAAGTGTATTCCTATCACCTGTTATTTATGCATATGTGAAATAAAAAAACAACACACATCATGATAATTGGTAACCAGGCCGTGAACATTATTGTCTCATAATTGAACTAATAAGTTGCTAGTGGTCTCCATCAGTCCGACAGATCGGACCACACATGAAAAGTTGCTAAAACTCTTGTTGATCAAATTTGCCCTAGTTAGATCGGTTGATTTGACAGCATCCTAAATTAAACCTTTGTAGATCGTGATATACGTGTTTCATCGCTTCCAGGGCTTGTTATTGCGTCCACTGACTGCACTCTAGAAAGTCTTTCCTCAGGAGACACACCATTGTCATCATCCCGGCCCACTTCACGCGACAACTACGACGAGGACGCACGGCATAGATGGATTTGTGCTCTGGTGAACTGACCGCAGCATCCAATAATGTAAGTGTAGCAGCGACGACGCTGGTGGTAAGATGGACCCGCCACGATTAAATGTGCGGAAGGAACAAAAAAGCGGAGCAAACTAAAGCTGTTGATTTATTAACTATACGCTTCGGTAAGTTTCGCAACGTGGTTGCTGCCGTTGACAGTTTTTGGCGTGAAATTATGGGAACACTCCAAGGCACTTTTTCAATCACTAATATATTGTCCACGGTTTTGAAAGCTAGTGGCGGCTTCTGACATGGAAGATTTTTTTAGAAACAGTAGGAAGGCGCTACAAAATCTTATCCAGTAGCATAATACTTCACGAAGCCTGAGTAGTCATTGTTTAAAAAAAACGGATCTCGACAGTGATATGTAAGCTTGAACAAAATTACTATTCACATTTGTTCACCATTGGACCTACCGCTTCCTAAACTCCCAGAAGAATATGTTCAAATCCAGTGACAGCTGTACCAGATCACGATGACCACCATTGATTGCATGTGTGTACGTGGGAAAAGAAAATGGTGAGCGCTGATACATGACTTGACAGCACTTTTGATTTTTTGCTCCGTCCCAAGAGATATGAGATGCGAGATATGATAGATAAGCTTTTGAACTAACAGAAAGCAACATCAAAGACAGTTATCATGTGAAATTGCTTGCGATTGATTGTACTTTAAAAAAGCAAGAAAAGAACAAAATTCCGGTTTAAGTAAGCTTGGGAGAAATCAAATACATACAAATTCTGCTTCTAATGCAGTTATTATTGTGGACATCCTGCTCCAAACAGTGTTCTTTGGCCTCCTCAGTATTATCCAAAAAAAATATCGTAGAATCGAATTATCCCAAGTTTTAGGATTTTCCACCTGACCAAAACATGTAGCTTCTAATATATACTGTGAATGTTTAAGCTCACTTATGATGGAAATCCATAAGACACAGTAGAGCTTGCATAAATTATTGGATAGTTGTACTAAGTACATGGTTTAAGGCTAAGTTAGTAAACATCCATTATTATTTGGCTTTTTTTTTTCTTTTCTTTTTTTGCATCGATAGACCACACGGCTAGAGGTCATTGACAATCGACTAATAAGTAGCCCTCAAATAATTTCTGGATATTTGTTAACCGGCAACGCTATGCACCACTGCATATTCGCACCTCTGGTAGTCCATTGCCAAACAACCTATAATCACAGCAGATGAACAAATTGATATGAGAAAGCAATCTGCGATAGACCCCTAAAATTTACAATTATTTCCCTTCGTAATTTTTCTCCATCCACTGATTGTGATTGCACAAGACAATATAGCGGCATAACCTTTAGACTTCAACATGTTGACTATTTCATTGATAATTTGTTGCACGAAACCGAAAACACCGAATAAATGAATTAACACTGCGCTTGACTACAGGGTGAATGACAGGAGCATGGATTTTGTTCGCACGACCTTTTCTTCTCAACGTTACTGCCGGTCAATTGTGATCTTCATGGTTTGTAGCTGCATGTGAGACAGGTTGAAACTAAAGGGGTGCCTCAAAATTATTCAATTTCAGTCTCGAAAATTCACGAAATTTGCGAAGTCTTCTATAGCTGGTTGGTGGAAGTAGGAATAGAATCTGCATTGATTTGAGCTGCCATGGAGGTTTTGTTGAATAATTTGACATTCGGACACCTCTACGAACGTATTGAATTTAGTTGGTACCTATCTTAAAGCTTAACTCTATATCCCATAGTCTGACCAACGAGCCAAATGGTCAAAGCGGTGCAAGTTTCTGGGGAAAATTTCATTCATCATTTTCCCAAATCATACGGCTAATTTGCTGCATGAAAAACTCATTTGTTCGAATGAAAGTGAGATCGGATGGCGCTGCTGATTAATTCCAAACCAAGCATCACAATTTCTTGCAACCCGTAAGAAATTTCGCATGGCAGGCTAACTCGTTCACCTTTGGACGCATCGTTGTTTGCTGATCGGGTGGATGCGTACACGCCTAGAGGAATTACTATTTTGATGTCTCTTCCGATTGACCGATGATATGCTCTTCGTGATTTATAGGAGGTTGTTTTTTTTTCCACAAATCTGCGATTTTCGAACTTTTCGTCTTTCCTTTGAATGCAATGACTGTGGTTTTTCTTGTTCGTGTGGTCATCCTCGTTTTTTGGTTGTTTGTTGATTCCTTCGTTCAATGTTAAACGGTATGCAATTTTGAGCATCATGCATGCACAAACCGTCAAATTAATACGTATGCGCCAAACGGTCAATGGAATTTCACAAAATTTAGAGTGTTTTCACCGTGGTACCGTTTGGCTAACGTTAGAGATCGGTAGTCGGTGAGTATAATTTTGAAGCGCGAAAACTTCCACGAGTTTGCAATTTTGAAGTTGTTTTTGCCGATTTGACAATTAACGTGTAGTGTTAAGTGATGACATGTTATGATTCCCATGAGGATGTTGAACCCTCACATTTTTTAGTAGTAGGATAAATTGACTTTGAGAAAATTGCCCATTCGAGTGCATAGAGATGATCGCAAGTTATTGCTGACCAGGCGTGGAATTGACGTATCATCCGCATTGAAACCTAACACATGGAGATGATCGGTCGGCGCTATTGCTAGTCCAAAGAGGCAATTACCTGAGGTGGATTTCGCTGTGCAGTTCCTTGATTTTACTTAAATAAATTCGTTTGTTGGTACATGATCGTTCCATGTTAATGGTCTTAGGTTGATGGCAAGAGCAGTTGGTGTTTCTTGTACGTAGTTTTATCTCACATTGTTAAGCAGCTGTTATGAAAAGCTAGGTTGTGGACCTATTATTAACTTATCACGTTTGTTATAAATAATAAGTTAATTACCAGGCTGCTGAACAAATATTCTGGTAAATATTGAAAACAAACATATTTTTTTAGAAAATACGAGATTGATATAATTAGTGTTCTCAACTGAGAATGAATGTGTTGATATTATACTCGCTTAGAAAAAAAAAACAACCCCTGACCTTGCACACGATGGAGCAAAATCAAGAAATGGTATAAAGAATTTTAGAGATCTTGCTGTGGCTAAAATGTCAAGTCGAGTTTTCAGTTTAATCTTCATGAAAACCTCAAGAGAAGGTTAGCAAAACTGTTAAAGTTTCAGATTTGATTGAGCATGTGCTAGGAACTAACCTACATTTTAAATGTGTAAAAACTCGCTTTATTGGAAGCCACTTCTGTACTTCCATGAGAAATTACTGGGATGTTAGATAAAAGGGTTGGTTTGGCAACATGGTTCGTTTTGGTAAACGATACCCTGAATTGGCGGGATGCCTTCTAAGTTATTTATATATTAAACCGATTTCCGATTTGGCGCAGTTCGTATCAATATCAATTTAAACTACCAGTAAGGATGCTGTTGACCATGAGCATGAGCATATTGATCATCAGTGGTTTACTACTCCGTGATTGGAATTGCACAGAGAACCAACAGAATGTACAGGGTGCGGCAGAAAATAAGTGAAAATAATCAAACTTGAGTATTGGGTTAATTCGTGTAACTAGTGACTAATTTCTGTCGAAAGTGTATTTGTTTATATTTACTTTCAAGTGCTGCATCCAAACCTTCTATTTGTTTTATTGCAAATTCGTCAAAATGTTCGCAAAAGAAGTGATCACCAGTTTGTTGCTCGCCCAGAAGAATCCGAAAGAGATTGCCAAGGTGGTAGGGTACCATTTGGCAACAGTTTACCGCATAAAAAAGTCCCTGCAGGATGGTCCTAAGCAGCGGAAGCCAGAAAGCGGACGTCCGCGCTTTGCACGCACGCCGAACGTGATCAAATCGATCCGCGCAAAAATTGCTCGCAACCCGGTGCGTTCCATAAGAAAACATGCAAAGGAAGCCAATATTTCGGAGAAATGCATGCATCTTCCAGAGCCGGAGTAAAACGCCACTTGATTACGGACCGGGTCAAGGAACTACGAGTGACTCGTTCCAAGAGATTGTTTTCCTTGTTGCAGAAGGAAAAAATGAAAATCCTGTTCTCTGACGAAAAGCTTTTCAGCATCGATGCTGTGGTCAACTGCCGCACGGACCGGTTCATTTCACCGCAGAAAATGGAGAATGTTCCGGAAATAGTGAAATTCAAATTTCAAACCAAACATCCGGCTGGTGTCATGATGTTTGGCTTGGTGGCGTCCAACGGTTTGAAAATGCCGCCTGTTTTCATTTATGCTGGAGCTAACATCAATACCGAAGTGTACATCGGTATTTTAAAGGACCAAGTGCTTCCCTGGGTGAAGGCCACCTTCTCCGAGGACCAAAACGTTGTCCTACAGCAGGATGGAGCGCCGTGTCACACGTCCAATCGAACCCAACAATGGTTGAACGATAACATGAAGTTTTGGCGGAAGGATTTGTGGCCCCCTAGCAGTCCAGATCTTAATCCGTTGGATTATTCGATTTGGGCATATGCTGAAGCACGAGCCTGCAAAACATCACACCCTAGTGTGAAAACCCTGAAGTAAACCAAAACACGCACATGGCAGTCAATGTCGGAGGACTACGTCCGAAAAGCATCCTCTTGCTTCCGGCGTCGGCTCGAGGATGTTATTAATAAAAATGGAGGACACATTGAATAAATTTGTTCAAAAGGACTTTATAAAGATAACTGCACTCGAAAATGTTGATATTATTCCTTGAATTAGTTGAAAATGGGTTTTGAAAGAAATAAAACAAATTTTCGCAATATTTTCTGCCGCACCCTGTAAGTGTCCGGATATTGATGCAGCATGGTATACAGAGATAATATACATGTTTTGACGATATTTCACGTATCTTAGAGGTTGGAGATCCTTATATGTGTAAACACTATTGATTCAAATCTCAACATACATAAACATACATTTCTCTCACGAAATCCACGAAAGTTGTTTACTTAACCATTTTTCTAAGGGAAAAAAATAAGACACTACCACCTAGATCAAAAAGTTCCCGGAATCATCACCGTGTGGCACTTTCAGTCACCCGATTTGTTTTTTTTTCTTATAAGTTGTCACACCTGACATTCTATGAAATTTTGAAAAGCTTGACATTTGTTAAAGTTACACCGTATTGAGTACATCTGCGATTGTGTGTGTACCCGATTTTGTACAGTTTTCATAATAAAGTTGAATTTGCAACAACGAGTTTGTATTAAAATTTGTTTTAAAAAGGGTTTCAATGGTGCAACGACATTGCAAATGTTATAAAGGTGTTTCGGCAACGATACTCTGAAGTGAAGTGTTGACGAAAACATCAACAAAATCAAAGAATGGATGACTGTAGACCGCAAATTGACCATAAGAGAAAAGGCAGAGGTGTTGAAAATTACCTTTGGATCCGGTCAAGACATTTTGATTAGAATTTTGGGCCTCAGGCGTGTCACTGCAAAGCTGGTGCTGATAGACCTAAATTTCATGCAGAAAAGGGACCGTGTTGACGTTGCAAAAGACATTTCCAAGGACGAATCTGACCCAATATTCATCAAACGAATCAATAGAAGTCAAGGGTTTTGTGTATCATGAATTCCTTCTAACGGTTGTTCAATAAAAAATGAGAATGATTTCAATTTCTGTAATTAAAGTAAAGAGCGTAATTTTTTTTCTCTGCAAGAGAATTGTTCTCTGGACTCCCTAGAAATGCGTGGCTCGGGTGCTGTCAGTTCAATCGAAGATTTACGAAGTTTTACGAAACGCATGGTCATCGTGGAAAAAAGTTTACGGTAGACCACTTTCGAGACGAACGTGCCCGTGAGTACAGTTTACCGGATCTTGGCATCTCTGAGCGTGGAGCGGAAGGCCAGTAGCGTCCGTCCAGCGAAGATAATGATGAAGAAGAACATGGAAGCGTTGAAAAAGCTGTTCGACAACAAGGACGGAACGAGTTTGCGTGACGCTAGCCGAAAATATCACTGCTCCCATACCTTGATTCACTGAACCCTCAATTGAAATCGCAGTGCCGGTGGATGACGAAGAACTACCGCGGGACGCCATTCGTGCTTGACGACGAAAGTTACTTTCGACTCTCGAAGACCCACATTTCAGGAAATGACAGCTACTATTCCAGTGATAAGTCGGCCCCCCGAAGTAAAATATAATTTTAAGCATACGTTTGAAAAAAAAAATTAGGCTGTACATCGCCATATCGGACAGAAGGATTTCAAAGCCGTGGTTCAAGCCAAGCGGTCTGGCCATCAATCAACAAGTGTACCAGGAGGAGTGTCTTGAGAAAATTCTTCTGACGTTCTTAAAGGAGCATCATGCGGATGGGAAGTACGTCTTCTGGCCGGACAAGCCGTCTTCCCATTACGCCAAGAAGACGCTAGAGTATCTTGAGCAGAAAAAGATACCGTACGTGCCGAAAGAAAGGAACCCGACCAACTTGCCCCAGTGCCGTCCCATTGAGGATTTTTTCGGCTCTCTCAGTTCTCTAGTGTACAAGCGGGCCAAGGATACGAAGCAGTTGACCACGAGGATCCGGAATTGTATCCGGAAGATGGACGTCGGCACCGTCCAGCGCTCTTGTGAGAGCATCGCGACTAAGTTGCATTGACGTTTTTTTTTTTAAGAATAAACATTGTTTTTAATAAAAAAAAATTCTGAATTAGTTGAAAAAAAAAGTGTTTTTTTCTATACTGTATGACTAAAAAAATTCTAATTTTTTATTGAACACCCGTTACAAGGCCAGACCGTCAGCAAGGAGGATTATTTAGGCATTATGAGATGTTAGCGTATAGCAATTTGCCAAAAATTACCGGATTTTCGGGCAAGCAACTCGTGGATCTTGCATCACGATAACGCACCGTCACATAATGCCATGGTTATCCATGAACATTTGGCTAAAAACGAAACGAATACTATTCAGCAACCACCAAATTCACCTGATTTGGCTCCCTGACATGGAACACGTTTCATCACTCGAGATGAGATCATAGAAAAATCGAAGATGGCCATACCGCAAACCGAATATAAAAAATGTTTCGAGGATTGGATCAAGCGCTGGCATAAGTGCGATGCAGTCGATGGGCCGTACTTTGAAGGTGCCAGTATTGATTTTGGCGTATTTTTAATTTCCTGAATAAATTCCGGGAAATTTTCCAAAAAGTATGACACACTTACAGCTTGGTATTGTTTTACATTTGGAGTACCTGAATGCATTCCAATACGTTCATAGTTTTAATGTAAAATTGACAACTATTAGAATATGTTTGAGAGTAATTGATAAAACCAGAAAAAAATTAATTCTGCGAAAAATAATCCAGTATATTATTTTATTTCTAAACATGAAAATCTTACAAACGTGATAAAATGCTGGCCATATTTGTTTGACATATCTGCCCAACAAAAGTTCAAACGAGCAAAAGCCAGTGGTAAGCCAAAGTAACATAATAATCCATCGCTACTTTGTCAACATCTACTGACGAGTCATTTTATTTTTTATTTTTTTGTATGCAGTTAAACCGTTTAATATAATTGTATACACCAATCCTGAATGCCGAAAACCAGTGCGGCTATGTGCAAACCGATTGATAGAAAAATCAAAACAAATTGTCGCGAAATTGGCCTTATTCACTCAAATCGGTTCACACAGTTTCCCGCGGACCGGTCGCCTATACGTTGGCTTAATCAAGCTCTTGCAAATTCATCTGCTTTCCCGTTTCCCTCTATCCTCAATCTTGATATCAGCCATGACTGTACGGTTCGTGTACGACGTGCATTCTCTTGATCTTTAAATGAATAGGATAACAACCGCGCTCCCAAAAATAGAACTTCACCGAGATCGATAACGACTTCAGCTATTGCAGTACAACGCCAGTCATTTGTTGCCATTCGTTGTCGATCCACCTCCCTTATGCACATTGCAACTGGTAAGCTGCAACCGATGAAAGTAGCGCCCCAGCAGAAGATTGATGTGCTCGATTGCGATTATCAATCAACTAAAAACTCGCCTGCTGTATTAGCCTTGTATTTTCGTTTGCATGAAGTCAAAGAGTTGCGAAATTGGAACCTAAGAAAACTGAGACGAAAGGCGCATAACCAAACTGGTTCAAGTTGCTGTACCTTTTTCATTAAATGAGATTCGCGTACCAACTCCTCCACTACCACGCGTTGACGAACGTGACATGATTATACAAACCTTTCTCCTTCTGTCCCAAACGAAAACAACGATGACGACGATTTTCACCCTAAATGGGCAAAGCTACTAAATGCATGGCATTTAGCCGCTTCAATTATTGCTAATTTACTTGGCGAGAGAAAAGGTAAAAGGTTGAGAAATTTTGCAGCAGCCGAAAGAGTTTTGCTTAATTTATCAAATCATGCTGCGAGATTGAGTTACATTCGCGTTGCGGCTATTACGTCCATTTGGTTCGAAGGTCTATCCATTTATGTCTACCGTGTATAATAACATAACGTCAGCCTATATTCATCGTCGGTTTGATTCATTGCCACAAAGCACTCAGCATAAATCAAAACTTATCGGTACATTTCATACGTTAGATATTGTGTCTGGCAAATTCTTCAAAATTGTCGTTTGAGTTGCTGACGTGCAAATTCGAAATTTGTGAAAAGTATATACTTTAGAGTAGCTCAAAGTACTTTTTATGATTCACCCAACTTAATCGATTCAATTACAGTCAAGCTCAATTTGATGAGAACTCCAACTGCTCTGGAACTGTTTGTTCTCATCGAGAAATCTTTCCATCAGCTGAAAAACACTTTTCGATTGAACGTCGAGTAAATAAATAATTAATTGATTTCTACGGCAATAATTTTCTGATATATACGATCTACGGCTGGAAACATTTTTGTTCGTGTCAAAAATTTCATAAAGAAAGACGACCTTGGACTGAATCCATACAAAAATCAACGGGTACATAGCTTGACTGAAAAGGTGAAGAATGCAAAAGTTGAAAGATTTCGGAAGCTGCTCAAGCGACACGGTGATCGTGAAATTTTGTTTTCGGACGAAAAAAGGTTCCTGCTACAGGATCACCACAACCAGGAAGATGATCGGGTGTATGTTGCACATCTTTCTGATAGTCCAAGTGATAAACTAGCTGTTCTTAGGTACCAGAATTTTTTGAGGATGATGGTTTGGGGATGTTTCTCCAAAACATTGAAGGATCCATTGCTTTCCGTGGAAGCTGGTGTTAAAATCAACAGTAAATATTACATCAATAATGATTTAAACAACCATTTGCTTCCCTTCGTCAAGAAATACTACAAGAATGCACCATACTGCTTCCCATAAGACTCTGCATCGTACCACCAGGCGAAAGCTACACAGGTTTGGTGTGAGGAAAATTTTAATTCGTCGAAAGAATGGCCTGCCCCTTCACCTGATTTGAATCCTCTCGACTTCTATGTATGGCTACATACTGGGCAAACTTGGGAATACAAAAGACTAACCGTGAAAACTTTACTTTTATGACCACATACTTCACTGACAGGAATTCCCTGTTTATTCTAACTCGAGTCAGAAAATTATATTATTAACAAACAGTGGAACTCGCTTATCGGACCTAGGTCGGGGTGGCCTCATCGGTTCATGCAGTCTGCGAAGGGTCCGCAGATCGCCTTTTACTTTCATCTTGCTCGTTTCGCTTTCTTATGTCTGTCGATACTTAACAAAGAATCCTTTTATCCGGGCTATCGTCCAACATTCTTACGACATGCCCAGCCTACCGTAGTCATCCAATTTTAGATGAGCGCGATGGTAGGTTCTCCCAGCAACTGATTCAAAGACACAAAGGGCGCGTTTGTCCTCCACGAACATTGTCCATTTACCGCGGCCTTAGAGAACTACAGGTCTTGTCAATGACTTGTAGATGGTCAACTTTGTAGTCCTACGGACATTGTTCCATCTGAGCGTCATCGCAGTCTAAAATAGGCACAATTAACAGCCATTATGGACCTCTGTATCTCTCTGTTGGTTTTGTTACTCTGAAATGGAAAACAAGCTTAGCTAGACTACATCTTTCCAAGCGAGCAGGTACGACCAAGGTCCCACCCAAGTTGGTTACCCAATCTTTTCTATGGTTATTCGTTCCTCAGTTGGCACCTCGGGGAAGAAGGGATAGAAGTTACTGGACAAGAGACAATTTTATTCCTACAGGTACGGTACCAATGGTACGAATTTTCCCATCATTTACCAACCAAAGGGGGGGCTATAATGTGCACAAAGAAATGTTCTAATGTTTAGTGCTGCTTACTCCAAGCGCCCACCTGATGATTTTATTAGCATGTAGGCAGGTTCAAGGATTTTATCCACCATCATTTTTTAAATGAGATGCGCCTAGATGAATCAGGTACAATAATCGTTTTTTTTTAATTGAACTGAATCATCTAACTAAAATAATAACTAAGATCATCTGAACCCTGGCCTTAGCAGACAGGCATCATGAGCGTCCTGTTAGTGAGATTCAATGATAAATTTGTGTCACATTTTAGTGATCTGCAACCTATTCAAGCATCCGTACGCCCTCTGGATAAAATTTAACAATCATTATTTTTGAGATCATATACACCTCTTAAGATGCAACTCAATTATTCACAAATTATAACTGAAATTTTGGCATGCTGGCCATACCAGATAAGCATCATGAGCACCCTGTTGATGTGATTTAATCATTCACAAATGGGCATTTATTTCCACTACGCCCTACTCATTACACCCTACTGCACCCTAAAGAACATGGGCGCTCTTAAAGATTCTACCCCCATGATTTCGGAGATTATATGCGTCGCTTAAAAAGAATCAAGTGCAATAATCGCACTTCAAATTGAACTGAACCAATCCTAATTTATAAATGAAATTATCTGCGCCCTAACCTTAGAAGACAATCAAAATGAGAACCCTATTCGTGAGATTAAATCATTCAAAAATTGACACTTAACTGTGACCCACTTCAAAATTAGGCTTTTTGACGTTTAATCATCTTTCCCTTTCTGGCACATGCAGAGGAATGATGGTTTGTTTTCCTCCAAAAGATTTTCCTTCTTACTTGCACTCCTTTGATCTAAATGGCGCTGTAGTGTGCGTGCGTTAAACGTCACTAAGCCTAATAAAGAAACAACCCCAATATTTTTTTTTTTGTTTTTCCTCCTCCCCCCCCCCCCCCCCCCCCCCAAACACCCCCCCAACACCCAAACACCCCCCCCCCCCACACCCCCCCCCCCCCCCTGCCCCCCCCCCCCCCCCCCCCCCCCCAACCCCCCCAGAGAGCACGCTCTAATCAACGGTTTGTATATTGTGTACTTTGTGCAGAGTTGAAGTTTTCCAGAACATATTTTTTTTGCAGAGTTCATCGTAGGCCTGGCTTCTAGTGATGATGCGTCTCTGAAGTTCGCAGCTCACATCATTGTCCGCTATGACAAGGGAGCCGAGGTATAGGTATTCTTCGACAACCTCGAATTCATCACCGTCGATCGTGATACTGCTACCAAAACGGCTCCTGTCGCGCTCGGAGCCACCTGCCAGCGTGTACTTTGTTTACGACGCGTTCACTTGTAGCCCAATATGTACTTCGTGTGTACAGTGGAGGGTATTGGTCAGCCACTGTCACAAATGTTCTCAAAAATCGTGCCCACATGCCCACAGACTCCCGTACAACACTTTCCAACGCATATTGAACAACAAACAGGAAAGACCATCGCGTTGTCTTAATCCCCAACTACATTTGAATGATTCTGACAGTTCGCCTGATACTCGAACACTAAACTTCACTCCATTCATTGTAGCCTGGATCAGTATTATAAGCTTTACCGCGACTTTGAAGTCAATGAAAAGGTGATAGGCTAGCACCTGATATTCACGACATTTTTGGAGAATTTATCGCGACCCGGGATATGCTCGGTTGTTGGTCGGCCGTCCGTGAAACCGATGACCGATAAATCTCTTTGCTAACGGAGATAGTTAGTCATCGCTCTGTAGTTCTCATAGTCCAGCTTGTCGCCCATCTTATAGATTGGAAAATCACTCTATCCTTCCATTCTTCTGGTAATTGTTCGCTATCCCAAATCTTGACAATCACTCGGTGCATAAATTTTATCAGTTTCCCAGATCCAAACTTGGTGAGTTCCGACGCGAGACCATCTTTATTTGTTTATTTATTTATTTATTTCGACTAACGTAGACTATTACATTTACATTTAATTTTCTTTTTTTTATTATTTCCTTGTGCTATAGTACATTCAGATAAGATAAAAAAAAAATATTTATGTACATTAAAAATGTCATTTATATTGGTACTTCCTTCTCGTTCACAGCAACTGAAATATCCTCTATTTTGACTGCTTGTTCATCTGCGCCGCTCAGATGTTGCTTCAATATTTCGATCACCTCACACTCAGCCGTCAGAAGGCTACCATTGCTGCTTCTACACATCTCGACACGAGGCACAAAAACTTTGCGTGAAGCCTTTAGCTTTTTGATCATCTTCTTCTCAGCTCTCTCTCTCTCTCTCTCTCTTCTTCTTCTTCCAGGAGGCACTTCTTTGTCCGAAAAACACTCTCTGGCTGCGTTCTTCTCGTTTAACATCTTTTGACACTCACCATTGAATCACCAATTTCGTCTTCTGCGTTCCACGTACCCCAGAACACCTTCAGCTACGTTTTGTAAGGCTGTTTAAGGGTGACTCCAACAGTCCTTAAAAGTCATATCGTCGACTACTTACATTTACGTTTGATTGCAAGTCAAAGGTAGCGTATACAACTAATTTGTTTGCAATCTTTCATACAACAGACTAGATTGAGGCGTTATCTGACTTAAATTTACAAGAAATATCCCATTAATTTCAGCCAATTCTAGCATTCCCATTATGTGAATTAGAAAACGGAGAAAATTAAATGTTTCCTTCAAACTGTGCGGATAGTTTTGGGCGCATTTTTACCATGAGTGTTGACGTTAGCACCTCGATAGGTTCTCACATCAAAGATGTCCGAAAACTGTCTTCCATAAAAAAGAACGTGGTCGATTTGACGATTTAGCTGTGCTGGAAGTACGTGCTAAGTATAGACAAGTTTTTGGAAGCAGGCAAATCTATAAGTCAAAGTCCATTCTCGTTCATTCATTCATGGTCATTGAACTTGCCTATAACAGGTCTGTATTCCTCCTAATGTTCGTTTTGGTCCTCAATGTCGATTTTGATGTCGTGGTTTGGGGCAACGATCGTATTCGCGTTCCAGCTGCTCGTAGGAAGCATCCGTGTCGCCATCAGCGCTTCCAAGATTAGGGGAGTGGACATTAATTATGCTTATGTTGAAGAAACGGCCCTTAATACTCAACACGCACATTCTGTCATTAACCCGGTGCAAATCAAGCACACAATTCCTCATCTTTTCCATCACGATAAAAATTGTGCCAAGCTCGTGCGACCAAACAAACGTACGCACCAATGTTTTCTTTCCACAAACCCAATTTTGAGGAGTATCACCGGTTGTGGTCACATGGTCACCACAACCAACCGAACACAAAAAGGGAGCCCCAACCATATCGTACATAATTCTAGTGCTGGCAACAACTCTCTGGTGAGACTATAGAGTTCCGTTTCCGTGTTCCTTTTTTCAATCCATCCCAATACAAATGTCAACTCTTTTATTCTCGGGTGAACCGCGAGAAACCGGTTAGTAATATTGAGTAAATGATTTTATCAAAAAAAAATGAAATATCGGCTCACGCGATTAAGCCTCCCAAATAAACGAACTAGATAAAGTAAATAAAAACAAAATCGGACCTAGAGGGGTGACATACAACAGCTGATGTGATTCGATGTTCCGCACCCTCGTTGGCGATTGTAAGACTTTTGTTTATGTTTCAAAAGTTTACCTTCAATTTTGAATTAGTAATTCATTTTAAAATATGCGTTTCTTTGTGTTACTTCGTCGTTTACACGGTGTTCAAAAAGTTCGAATACCAATTTTCATCATTGTGTAGGTATGCATCATGTTCATATTCTGTACTGGTATTGGTGTCAACTTTAGCTTCATATATACGGTAACGGATGTGCGTGGTGCTGACATTCTGTCAGCTGTAGTTCGTTTGCTACGCGCAATGAATGAGTATCGGGACATCGTAATTAGGCGTTTGTTCCTGCTGCTGAAATCGTATGAGGTCAAGCGGAACTTTGTCTACACGACCATCAGGCGATACCAGGAAGAGCCCTCAACCGATGACCGTGCGAGATTCGGTCCGTCGCGTTAGGCGAGGACGCTACGGGCCATCAAGGTCGTGAGGGAGCGGATACGGAGCAAAAAATACCGCTCAATTCGGAAAACGAGTGCTGATTTCTACGTTTCCGGACGAGTAACTGTTTTTGCTGCAGCAGCCGCACAATATGAAAAAATTATCGGGTGTGGGCGCCAACGACGGAGAGAATCCAATATTAACATCCCTCGGATCTAAAGTGCAACTTCGGTGATGATTTGGGGGTATGCAAACGTGGTTAGCTCCCCTTAGCGATTATTTAAAAAAAAAACCTTAAAATCAACGTGGCGTACTACAAAACTAAGGTTTTGAAGAAGGTTGTCGCCCGCAGTCTCCAAAGCCTCAACGGATATGAGCGCTACGTTTTCCAGCAGGACCATTCCACACGGCAAATGTGGTCCAAGCCTGTGTCGGGACAACTTCACCGACTTTCTGGACATAACTTTGTGGCCTTCTAGCTCCCCGGATTTGAATCCTCTCGACTTTTTTGTTTGGTCCAAAATGATGTCGAAGCTGAACGAATACAAGGTCAGCACCTTGGACCAGTTCAAGACGGTAATTCTAAAAATCGGGGATGGAATGCCCATGCAGTCCGTACGGGTCCGAGAAACGTTTGAAGCTCGTGAAGAAGTACAAAGAGGGGAGAAATGTTGTGAACGTTTATTATAAACACGGCTTTAAATTAAATCAACCCAGGAAAAAAAAATATTCTCGTTTTTTCAAACATACTTTGAAAGCGTATTCGAACTTATTGAACACCGTGTGTGCTTATTTGTAG
Source organism: Aedes koreicus (assembly GCA_024533555.2). Taxonomy (NCBI): domain Eukaryota; kingdom Metazoa; phylum Arthropoda; class Insecta; order Diptera; family Culicidae; genus Aedes; species Aedes koreicus. The sequence goes on along the minus strand of JAHHFK020003605.1, from coordinate 334,897 downwards.
CCCAGTTGGCACCACCAGAAAGTAAGGATAGGAGTTACTGAGCAAGAGACAAGGGATCATAATGGGATCCATTTTATACCTGCAGATACGTGAAGTACTAATTGTAAGAATTGTCAAGTCATTTACCAACCAAAAGTGCACAAAGGGGGGTTCTAATGTAAGGTACTGCTTACTCCAGTATGGGTTATGGGCAAGACTACATTATGTGAAGCAACCATCTTCCTTAAATAATGATGATGGGTATGGATTTGACTGATGCGATAACATTCACACTAGAACACACCAACATTCGACCCGACAACGAGATACAATCGCATTAGACTTTAATTGGCCATACGCGAAATTGGGTGGGATTTCATTCTTAGTTCTGGTAGAGTATAAATAGAGCACACGAAGAAAATCCTGGAAAATACACATCAAATCGAATAAAGGCCTTCCACTCAACAGCGAAGACTATCAAACGTATCGTAAAGAACGTGGAATTAATGCCACCTTCAGTAATCCGCTTTTCCCTCAACAGAATGGCTTTGTAACTTCAAGCTACAGTAGATGCCCACAATGCAGCAGTCCATACCGTAACCAAAATACCTCCAGAAGAAGCTATGAAGGGTCATAAAATAAGACGTCGGTTGCCTTTGCTGATCGGTGGGAAATCCAAGCACGATAGAGATCTTGTCGAGACTAGAGATCGTCAAGCAAAATTACGGGCAAAGGAGTAGGAAGACGCTCGCCGAGGAGTCAGGGAGAGCTGCGTCAAACCTGGGGATGTAGTAGTCACGAAAAGAATGGTACGGATGAAATGGTTGAAGAAGACAACGGTAATTTCGTTCTTTGTGACAATGACGGGAAAATTCTCGGTCGGCACGTAACCCAACATCGGAAAGTTAAGAAATAGGGGGACCAAGATATTGGTGGAGAAAACAATTCGGGTGAAGCAGAAGCAACACGACGTTCTTCAAGTCGGAATCGAAAGCCTACAGCTTACCTGGACAGTTACATACAAGTATTTGAGCGCGAATATTTGGATTGCAGCGGTGCAAAATCGATTTTTTGTTGATGTGCTTAATAAGTATGAGAAATATTGAATATACCAACTAAAACACATTATTCTTTCACAGTTCACAGTTCACAGGCAGCCGTATAAAGCCTTTCCACGTTAAAGAGACCCAATTCTCTTGAAATCATCGGTACCTTTTTTTCTTGTTAGTTTCGAAAAGTTTCCGCTTAACTAGAGCCCAGTACTTCTTTATTGAGCGAAGTTCTGGACAGTTTGACGATTGGCTATTTTTGGCACGTATTTGACCTCTTGTACCTCATACCATTCCAGGACGGATTTGGCATAGTGACAAGAGGCCAAACCAGGCCAAAACAGAGCTGGAGAGTCGTGGCTTCTGATAAACGGTAGCAGATACTTCTTCGGAAATTTTGACACCTTCTTTGTCTGGAAATGCTCGGCAACGGCGTTCCTTTGCATTGCGGTATAACAAGCCAGTTTAAAGTCTTCGTATGTTTTGTATGTTTCGTCGTCCATTATGATTCAAGAAAATCTGTCAAAAATGCTTGTCATCGTGGTTGTGAACCTTTTTCACTTTGTACGCCTTCAGTCTTTCCTCTGCTGCATTTTTTTTTACGTATGATTTTGACTCCCTAACTTTGCAAGCCACATTTCGCACAGAAAGATTGGTATTTTTCTGAATAATGGCTTCCACCTTCTTGTCCATTTGTCAGCAGCATACTTTTCGATTTGTTCCATTTCCAACCTTCTCATCCACAGTCGAGCGCTGGTCAAATCATGTGCAAATACAAAACACGGTACTTTTCGGCAGTTTTAGTTTATAGGAAAGATCGCGTACCGATAAATTCGGATTTTGCTGCCGTATAAAATGCGTTTGCGCACTTCCACTTGATTCGACGCCATTTTACTGAATGTAACAAGAATTTTAACATGTTGTACAACGACATAAAGTGGAGAGCTGTCAGCTGTCATATAAGTGAAACGTTTCAGCGATACGTGAAATAATTCAAAATCACTGGAATAAATTTAACGTGGACATGCTTTAGGTAAGACGTGTTTCCCGTTGAGCTGGTGTTCCGAACAAAACACTTGGAAAATCGGTTTTACAAAACTTGATGGGTGAATTGAAAATGAAGGTGCGAGCATTCGGGATGGGAGACGAAATTGAATTAAATTTATTTTTGAAATCATAACTCATTTGCACTTTTTTATTCCCTGAACATTTCACGAAAATCCGATGATCGGTTTGATATTGGTGAGTAAATATGTGTGTGCCATTTTTATCGAATACACCCTTTAGTCGTGAACTGGTTAAACGTCAAATGATCAAGACATAAAAATTCATTATTTGAAGTATGCCAATAAATTGCAGGCAATTTGAAATCGTCATCGATCACGATATCGTCCATTGTTGATGCTCTATCAATGATTGATGAAATTGATTGCGTACGAGCTTCGATCAGTGAGCTGTCGCGTAAACTAGCAGAAGGAATGTAAATTTGTCAGATGCTTCTCGAACCGGACTCTCGGACAGTAGTTTTTCTGTTTTGACAAAAAGTTTTAACTCGTATTGGAACTTATTCCAGTTACAACGAAATAATTAATCACCGTTGGTTTGCTTCCTGACTGAAATTTAAAATTAAATGACGAATGAGTGTTTGCCGGCGTTCTTCGTTTCTTGCGATTTTGTCCACGTGTCCTACCGGTCCAAAATCAACTCTAGATATTGACAATATGTGTGACTTAAGTGAGACTCATATAAGAGTGCTCTGCGCGAGATTACACATTTACTTGAATGTTACAAGGTGTGTTCAAATTACATTCCACATACGGTCAAAATAATAATTATAACAAAATAAAGATCGAAGTAAAGAACGTGAAGAAAATCGTTTATAAGTTTTTAATATCACACCAATGTCAGAAGGAGTGTGCGTGTGCAATTGGTTCCGGTGAGCTGAAGTTAGAAGAGTGTTGCATGTAGCGGGATCGCGCCGTGCTCGCGATTCTTTCAAAAAACTTCATACAATCAATTGCGCTGTTGTGTGTTGGTGATTTTCCTCAAGCGAGCTCAAGTCCAAAGTGTCGTCGTTCGCGGGTATTGTGGGGGAAGATAGTGTGTATTGTTTAGCAACCTTGTAAAGTTAGAGGTCATAAGCGAGTTTATTATTCTTATTGATTCTATATCCTGCAACAAAGTGCAAATATCTAGAACTAGATTTTAGAGAAAAATACCACAACCGTGCCAAAGCGAATTTTGATTCGGTGTGCAGGCCTAGTTTGTAAATTAATCGGTGCAAGAAGAGTGTATTAGACACAGATATCATGTTACTACCGGAAGGTTTCCGACACGTCGACGACGGCCGGGTTGATGTGGACGAGTGCCGACGACAGCAGCTGCGGGTCCAGCAGGACTTGGCCATCTAGGACATCGCGGAGAGTTGGTTTGCAAAGCAACAAATAATTTATTTCTACCATATTTTGAAGACAACATCTAATATCCGGTTTTATTTTATTTTATTTTATTTTATTTTGTCTATTTTGTTTTGTTTTGTTTTTTGTTATGCTTGTCTATTTTCAGTCACATTTGAGCGGTCTATTGCTTTTATCGGATGGTGTAGGTATGTACTTTTAGCGTATCGTTAACCAAAACGAACCCTGCTGCTAACCTTTCCTCAACTATCCAACATCCCAGTGATTTCTCGTGGAAGTGCAGAGGATTTCTCGGCTTCCTCCAAAGCGGGTATCATTTCAACACGTTCCTTCCCATTCCCTTCATGACCAGCATTCGGGCACGGCCGGCGCCGGTATTGCTTTATGATGGGTCACCAGTTTTTACACATTGAAGATGTATGTTAGTCCCAAACATCATCTGTTGGTTCTTTCTGCAAATACAGCTGATCTGGCAATAACGGAATTGCATCCGTGGGCGGTCAATCATGCTCATGCTCATGCTCAATATCACACCAATGTCAGAAGATTTCAACCATTTCAATATTTATGTTTTTTGTATACTTTTACGGCAAAAAAAATCATCAAAGACAACATTTTATTAAATAACTTACCGTTTTCCAAACAACGGACCTATACAATATTGATCGTTATGCATCGAAAGTGATGAAATTAAGCGATAAAAGAATATACAAAATACAACAGATAAAATCAGTGATGAAAATATCTAAAACAAAGCGAAAGTGAAGTTAATGCACAATCCCTTTGTTCTGAAACTTTTTTTTACTCTATAGTATTATCGAGATTTTCAGCCCTGGGCTGGTTCATCTCCCATCGCAGTCAATCAAATACCTTTTGTGTATTTTCGTAACTTGTCCAGGGGTTAGATTCGAATTCGTGACTTTGACGTGAGAGGCATAGATGTTAACCACTACGCCTGAGTAGCCCCCCTATTCTGAAACTATTTAAAAGACTTAACAATGTCAACCTTTTTTTTTTTTATAAAACGATCCAGTTCAATCGTAATATTGATCACATATCCTAAACAAAATACTCTTCAGAATCAATCGAAATTAAACCTACAAAACAAACCGTACCCCTTTAGTAGCAGTCCATTTTCCCTGGTGGATAAGTACCCTCATCATCTACTCAACTCGAAGTTAAACTACTCAATTTCAAAGCGGAGCTATCTGACTTCTGTTTGATGTGCGTGCTAGTGGGATAGGAACTTGTAAGCATTAGCCACAATCAATCACGTGACTTCACATATAATTCATACTTAAATGATGACACTGCATCTTTATAGGGTTCGATTCTAAAAATATCTATCAATCAAACTATGTGGAATACCCCCCCGGGTGAGCGCGCATCGTTTGAATTGATGAGCAGATGAGCATATAATGCCATAAATAGTTCTGTTAACATGAACTTTTAGGGCACCGCCTATCTTATCGTTCGGTGGATTTTGTTTCAGACTGGATAATTAATCGAAACACTGCGTGGAGCGAGCTTCTACTCTAGAAGTTTACATCTTCAAACGATCATTTACAAAGTAGCTCCCACAACGTATTATCGTGCTGCTCTTTCTAATGATTTCTCCCCGAGGCTGTGAGGCCACGGTAATCGATCCAACTGCAGTTCGATGGTCCATTTAGTTGAATAACAAGTTCAAAGGTTTTGGAACATCAGTTATAGATGAGCATCCATTTGTGAGGGAAAAAGCACCTATTCATGTTGTGTAATAATACCGTTGGACGGATTGCCTTGAAGGGCGGTACACACGTGTACGAAAGGCAGTAAAGGTTGACCTGCATCGTGCATCGAACACCCAACAGTTGCGAGCCTCGAAATTTTCTCATTTACCAAAATAGGGCAGAATTGAAAAAATACAAACCTATGATTATAGAAGAACACTTCTGAGTGAAACATTCACTTTCAATATCCCATCCCATCAGCTACGTGACGTTTTTAGTCAACCTTAGCATCGATGTAAGGGTCAAACTCTAAACCCCGCTACAATCAATACGAAAAGTACCGTTAGGCCTGAACACAACTTGAACCACTGCGCTCGACCTAGGCTAATGATGTACAGGCATCGAAAAGCCGAACCATTGAGGGATCCATCAAATTCCAACCAGAAAGGAAGCGAGCCGGGTGCGAGGCCAAGCTCAAAACAGTGACGACGGGTGGAGAAACTTCAGACGCCATTAATGGCCAATATTGGGAGCCAGAGACTTATCGTGGAGAGCCTTTAAAACATGCATTTAACAATGGTAAAATTGACAAAAGAACCGCGGGATGAGGATACACACAGCGAGGAATGTATATGAGCAGAGCACGAGTTGATTTTGAATCTCTCTATTAGTTCGAAAGGTTCAAATTATAGGGCCTGTCTGCTTGATCTTTAAAGAGTATTGTTCATGTGCTTCTTGTGGCAGCCCGTTCGATATGAATAGTAATAATTCGTCCGCTTGAACTGCTGATTTAGTTATAATGATCAGCTTGTTGTGTCCGCTGATACATATTGGTTTTAAAAGCATCCCCGTCTGCTCTACTGATTTTATATCATGGGCCGACCAACAATTTACATTGTTGTTGGCCAGTGAAATGGACCCCGACCTGAGGTCGGGTGACCTTTTGTTACAAATATATGTACTACAACTAGTTGAGGCAAACTGGGTTTTCTAGTGCAAAGCTTCACATATTAAGCCATACTGGAATTTTGATGGGTGGAACGAAAATCACTTTCTACAGCAGTGGGTCTATGCAAATCCAAAACGTCTGAACGGGGGATATGGTTTCGAAAGGATATTTAAACGTATTATTAGCAAATTTCTTATACTATCTACCGAAGCGTATTGTTGATTTTTGAAGAAAGCATTGAACTTTCGACTTCAATTAATTGGAAATGTTAACCTTATGATTCGCTGTAGTGATACAGCGGCTTTAAGATGCTTTTGCATCAATTATAAACGGGACCGTGTTGTTCCTGTTCTACAGAATTTTTGAAATTTTTGGATGGATTGCACAAACAATATACTCATCTAATGGAAAATCGGTAAATTTTTCATCAGATGATTATATTGTTTGTGAAATTAGTAATGGCTGCATTTAGTTGTGGATTTGAAGTGGTCAAATTACGGCATAAATTTGACCGCTTCCACGAAGACTCGGGAGGAACAGATAGTTTTACTCATTTAAAAACTCGATCGAAGTTCCAAAAATAATAGCTTGAATGCATTTGATATGTGTCGATTTTTTTTATATTTTTTTATGAAGTATGTACAAACAAAAACAAGCATAAATATTATGGATGATTTTGGATCACTTTGACGATTTACACACTTGGCAATCATTTCTTTTTTTGTGGAATGAATCATTTTTTGGCTAAAATTTTAAAACTTTCAAGTATGCAACTCCACACCTCCACCCTCCCAGGTTTTTTAGTTTTCGATCGTGTGATTGGTACTTGAATCAACCATTACATTTACTCTTGTTTGTCGATCTGTCAACAGATATCAACCCACCAGTGGTAATCAGGAAACAACTTGATTATTTACACCAATAGTTTTCCGGGGACAAACACAACAATTTTCAGAACCGTTTCGAAAATTGATTTCAATTAGTTAGTTAGTTAGTTTGAAACGTATGTTTTATGACAAATTGTACGACATTATGGAGGAATATGTTCCACGTCGAACAAGTAGGCCTTATTTGTTCAAGCAACCGTGGTGGACAACTGAGTTACAGCATCTCCGTAAAATTGTACGAACAGCTCGTAAACGCTACTTTCGATCACGGACTTCTATGAACCGGATCGATCTACAGACGCTCTAAACCCTTTACGCCTATTGCCAGGACGCTGCATTTCGTTGATATATCAGACGATTGTAGCAGACTGCGAAACAGAACCCATGATCCTTTTGGTCGTATATTCGAAGCCGTAAGCAATCCAACCGGATCCCTACCGACATAACTTTTTAAGAAACTTCAGCCGATTCACCTCATGAGCTAGCTAATCTGTTTGCCGATTTATTCGAAAATGTACACAGTCAAATGTCGCCAACTTTTTCCCCTGACAGTCTTAGATCCTGTTCTGCTTTCAATTTGAATTGTCCTGCTCTAGTTGTGAGCCAACATGAAGTTTTGTCAGCCCAGGAAAAGTTGGATGTGTCGAAAGGGTCGGGCACAGACAAGATACCGCCGTTGTTTTTAAGAGAATGTGCTGACTCACTGCTGATGCCGTTGACGATTATTTTTAACAGGTTGCTCAGTGAAGGTACTTTACGCGAAGTGTGGAAGTTAGCCTCAATCACTCCGATTTTCGAAGCTGGTAACAAACATGCTGTTGAAAATAACAGAGGTGTTTTGATTTTATACAGTATGGCCGAGAAGTTCGAACAATTGGTTCACAAAGCCCTTTAGCTGTTTCTCGACTGGAGATTGAGAATCGTCACCAAGTTGATGCCATATACTTCGATTTTTGAAAGCGCTCGACAAGGTTCCTCACACCCTTGCAATTGACAAGCTGAAGTATCTGGGCTTTCCTGGTTGGATCACAACGTGGTTGCGCTCTTACTTATCTGGTCGAAGCGCTTTCGTCAAATTAAACAGTAGTCGGTAACGCGTCCTCTCCGTCACGTCAGGTGTACCGCAAGGAAGCGTTCTGGGACCACTGATTTTTATATTGTTCGTAAATGAATTGTGCTTTCGGCTGAAATCACGCTTTCTCCTCTACGCTGACGATCTAAAAATCTGCAAAGTTATATCATCGCATCTCGACGGTTGCGCTCTTCAGGCTGACATCGACGAAATTCTGTTGTGGTGCTCTGAGAATGGAATGGAACTGAACATCAAAAAGTGCAAAGTTATTTCGTTTACCAGCCGGCAATCCCGAACAGAATTTGATTACTCCCTCAGCTCAGAAGCTATAGAGCGTGTTCAAGCAATTCGTGACCTAGGGATTACTGTAGATACAAAACTTCGGTTTAATGAGCATATTAGCACAACTACCGCAAAGGCCTTTGCAGCACTGGGATTTGTCCGTCGCTATACAAGTGGTTTCACCGATATATATACTCTCAAGGCGCTGTACTGATCGATCGTTCGTAGCACCATAGAGTATGCTGTTAGTGTGTGGTCGCCTTCTCAGTCAACACAAAATCGTATATGATAGCGCATATGTGTACAACGTGAAGGCGATATACGTACATCCGTTCATTTGACTCCATGTAAACTGGACGTACAGTGACGGACAATACAATAAGACCAAAGCCCAATTTTCATAAAAAATGGTCATGTTTGGAGGCTTGTCTTTCACTTTCCCGTGAAGTAATTGAACTGAAATTTTGGCAATAGCCTAGAAATAACCTGAATTTTCATCTTTACTAAATTCATAATTTTTCATTCACTACTTCAGAAACTACAGACACCACCTACGACAAAACAATAAGACCTCCTTTTGATATCCATAGTTTGGGCCATGTTGATGAGTGTGAATTACAATCTATAGTATACTGATATTAAAATGACCCGTGCATCAATAATCAAAATTCAGATCCTCAAATTCGAGCATCCTTTATGGAAATCAAAAAGTGGTCTTATTGTTTTGTCGTATGCGGTGTCCGTAACTTTTTAAGTGGTGAATGAAAAATGATGGATTTAATGCAGATGAGAATTTAAGCTACTTCTGGACCACTGCCGAAATTTCAGCTCAATTGGTTCTCGAGAAAATGAAAGGCAAGCCCTCTAACATGACCATTTTGTATGAAAATCAGGCTTTGGTCTTATTTTATTGTCCGTCACTGTATATCGCCTCCACTTTATACTCATACCCGCTATTATATGCGATCTTGTGTTCACTGGGTTATCACTGTAAGATCATCTGTTGACTCCACTAGCCAACACTCCGCTCCGATAGCGGGACACTGACGTTCAACTGCTGTATTGCACAATCGTCTACTTTCCCAGTCGTTAGTTCTGAAAAGAACTAACGCTCAACTCTTTCAAGGTTGGGATTAGGTAGCGATCGATTGTGGCAGGACGATAGCAGACAGCAAGCAGGAAAACTACGCAGTAACAAAACGGACGAACGATGACACCAATCATCGGCGACGACCAGCAGCAGAACTCGATTCAGCGATGCAGACGAGCAGCAGATAGCTGCAACCCACAAGGCTCCGCAGGAAATAAATTTTCACAACGTTTTCTGTTACCACTGTTTATTCTACTTCACTGTTTAGGATACAAATTACTTCTGCCTCTGACTGTGAATGACACCTTCTTTAAATACGTTTCGTTCAGTCTAGCAGTGAATTGATTCACCAATCAGAAGCTATTGCGTTCTTAAAATAAGAATGGTTAGTGTGGGTGACCGATATCCCGCGGTCTTCTCGGGGTTAGTGTGTGTGGAAGGAAAGTAGGAAGGAAGGAAAATAAAACAAATATGCGTTTCGACTTTGTTGCGTTGCATGGTTATCGCGTCGCACGATGCTGGGTACGATGTGACGATGACATGGCCGGAAATATTTCGCTATCGCGAACATACACCCCACGCAAAAGATGGCAATGGTAATGGCTTCTACTTGGTTGTTGTTGTTGTTGGCATCTGCTGGTTATCTTCTATGGGTAGAAGAGAAAGTTTATTAATTGACCGTCGAAATATAGTTTTTCCCACACGGACGTCAATTGCACACGCGAATTCGTTACTTTCAGGGTATACCGTGACGACTTTGCCCATTTTCCATTGTTGAGGAGGTAGATCTGTCCTCCAACAGAACAATTTGACTCGAAATAACGTTGGAATACGGAAACGATTTTTGCTTCTAGGCTGCAAACTTACGAGCTTATCATGAACCCACGATTTCCAAAAATGTTCCATTAACTGTTGCAAATGCTCAAGAGAATTACAAAGCTGTAACCAATCGTTTAGAAGACTCTCAGTCAAAGCCTCATCCCAGTCTATCTTGGCAGGCCATGTCTGCTGCAAAAGATGTTTTGCTAGAATAGTAATGTGCGAAAAAAGCCCTAACGGATCATACAATTTTGTGATATCTGAAAACTCTGTGATAACTATATCTGCACACATACCATCAAGAGATACAAGTTTCTCACACTCAGACTTAGGAACATCATGGAGGATCGTTTCTCGTTTAAAACACCATTTACGAACTGGAAAACCACGCCTAGCAAGTAAGGCTTGAAGCTGTTGTCGACATTCAAAAGCTTCTTGAATTATGTCTGCACCAGACAAAACATCATCAACATAACAGTCTTTTTGTCTTTTACGAGCCGTACGAGGAAAATCATCACCTTCACCATTGGCAACCTGAACCAATGCGCTAGTTACTAAAAACGGGGTAGCGGAAATACCAGAAGTAACCGCAAGCAATTCAAAGGGTTTTTTGCGATCAGTTTGTTTTAAGCGCCAAAATATTCCTTGAAAGGACGATAGTTTCGAGTCAACAAGAATCTGTCGATACACTACCAATATGTCAGCTGTAGAAACAAAAGTATGCTTGCGAAACCTCAAAAGAATCGATAACGAGTCACTCGGAACGATTGGACACACCTTTAACATATCATGCAGAGGAATTCCGGATAGCGGTTTTGCCGATGTATCTAACACAATCCTTGGTTTGTTGCTTGAATTGGTCGACCTATTGATGGCATAATGTGGCATGAAGTATTTAAGTTTTCCAGGAGGATTTTTTGCTTTAATAACTTCATTACAGTGTCTAAAGGATATGTATTCTTCAATGAACTTTGAGTACTGTGCATAGAGATTAAGATACTTTAGCAAACGTCTCTCGAGTAGAAAAAAACGACTGATAACTAACGGTCGATTGCTAGGCACCTGGGTCAAGTTCTCACGTGTTGGCAGTTTTACAGTGCCAGCTGAATTACGCCGGAAAGCACATCGACAAAAATCTTCACAATCATCTTCTTCGCTAGAGTTACTGAAACTTGTTTCAAGGTTATTCGTGTCACTAAGTTCATCAATGGCAACGCAATTCACTTGCAAGACGTTCTTTAAAGCTGTTATTTCATTACAAATTTCACCGGCAACAATCCATCCTAGCTTAGTTTCACGTAACTCAGGAAGACCCTCACCAAGAACGATGTGACCAACTTTCAACAATTCGAAGAAGTGACTTATTCCAATCAGTAAATCAACAGCCGCTGGGACATGAAAATTCGGGTCGGCCAGCTGTATATTGCAAGGCATATTCCACTCAGCTATATTGATTGCCTTAGATGGCAACGGACTTGTAATCGTTTCTGTGACCAAACACTTTAGATTCGTTTCATAGGTACTATATCGCGAGCGAACATTTACATCGACAAGACAGTTAGATTTACTTCGAGATGAGCTGACACCAACGATATCGACCTGTACAGGAATTCCATCAAACCCCAATTTCTTATACATAGACCTGGAGAGCAGATTGGTTTGAGCACCACAATCAAGGAAGGCTCGGCAAGAAACAAGACTGCCAGACTTGTCGAGTAGATTCACCATAGCAGTTAACAACAATACATTCGGAAGCAAGGCTGGACAACAGGTCGAAGAAATGGAGGCGGATATACAACTTTCAACGGTAGGAGGCTGTTGTTGAAGAGAAGAAGATGCTTGGATCGCGACGTCTTCTTCCAGAGGCATTGGATTCGTGTGTTCAGGTTCTACCACCCATTGCGTTTCTTCGTGCAGAAGAGAATGATGACGCTTGTGACATTTTAAACAGGTGCTCTTAGACAAACAATTTGCTGAACGGTGTCCACGACGAAGACAATTGAAACATACTTGAGACTCTTTTACTTTTCCTATTCGATCGGAAACTGACAACTTTCGAAAATCGGAACATTGGTAATTGAAATGATTACCACCACAAAATTGACAAGAAACGCTACTCTCTGCAGATTTAGACGCATGAACCTTCACGTTTACTGACTTCGACGCAGATTGAGTGAATTTACCGACAGGTGGTTTCGCTGTAGCTGGATGATCAGTTTCACACCTCTCGAGGACTCGACACTGTTCGTTGAGAAACTTCAAAGTTTCACCGAAGACAGGCAGATCACCATGATTAAGAGATCGTTCCCAATATTTACGCGTTACAGGATCAAGACATGAAGTAAGAATTTTTGTAATTATTAATCCTGATGTGCTGTCGATTGGTTGGTCCATGTATTTTAGCCCTTCAACGTGACGAGAGCATGCATCTAATAATCCACGCAACTCACGATAAGACTCTTTTGTCATCCTTTGCAAAGACAAGAGTCCGCTAATGTGAGTGTCAATGATCACCCGTTTGTTCTCAAACCGTTCGGTGAGTATTTCCCATGCATGATGATAGTTATTGTCTGCCAATGTTTTTGCATCAATGATACCGGCAGCTGCACCAACAAGAGCCTGGTCAAGATGATGTAATTTAATTGCATCAGAATCAGAACACCTGGAGATAATGTCCTGAAACATGTTTTTGAATCGCGGCCAGTTCTCATACTGCCCATCAAATGTAGGTATAGGGGCTCTGAGTGGCTGTTGTTGAATAATCACTTGGGGAGAATTAGCTTGTGACATTGGTGCAGCAGGTATAAGGGCGTTGGAAAGTTGTTCAATTAAAATTTCCACACGGATCATGCCATCTGTGTGAAGATTTTCGAACTCAGTAAACTTTTCATCCTGCTCATCGAGCTTTCCGGATGGTAAAATAGCCAATATTTCCTTATGAATGGCAGCAAACTCATTGTATAAAGATTCAAGTTTTTTGGAGTATACACGTAATATTGGAAGACTCACCTCGGTAGGATTATCCTCGGCTTTCTCCAATGCCTTGACGATGGTGGTGACTCTACCTTTCACCTGATCACGTTGATGTATGAGTACCTTGATTGGCTCCATTTTTGCTTTTGATGGTTCTGGTGTGCGCGGGATTGACATCGGACAGGAATAGTTGCTACGGTAGAGCAACGAACACTAAACTCACAATGATGCCGCAGTTCATTCACAAAAGGCACAACCAGTGTTCGTTAACGTTCACTTACACTTTTTTTTTGCAATGGCTTGATCAATGTTCACTTTTCACATTTTTTCTTGTTCTGAATCTTGTTTACCAGCAAACAGTTCTTATGCACTTTGAATTACCACATCACTTGGACTGTTATTCATGTTCGTAGGCGACATCCGGCTCGAAGGACCACTATGTTGACTCCACTAGCCAACACTCCGCTCTGATAGCGGGACACTGACGTTCAACTGCTGTATTGCACAATCGTCTACCTTCCCAGTCGTTAGTTCTGAAAAGAACTAACGCTCAACTCTTTCAAGGTTGGGATTAGGTAGCGATCGATTGTGGCAGGACGATAGCAGACAGCAAGCAGGAAAACTACGCAGTAACAAAACGGACGAACGATGACACCAATCATCGGCGACGACCAGCAGCAGAACTCGATTCAGCTATGCAGACGAGCAGCAGATAGCTGCAACCCACAAGGCTCCGCAGGAAATAATTTCACAACGTTTTCTGTTACCACTGTTTATTCTACTTCACTGTTTAGGATACAAATTACTTCTGCCTCTGACTGTGAATGACACCTTCTTTAAATACGTTTCGTTCAGTCTAGCAGTGAATTGATTCACCAATCAGAAGCTATTGCGTTCTTAAAATAAGAATGGTTAGTGTGGGTGACCGATATCCCGCGGTCTTCTCGGGGTTAGTGTGTGTGGAAGGAAAGTAGGAAGGAAGGAAAATAAAACAAATATGCGTTTCGACTTTGTTGCGTTGCATGGTTATCGCGTCGCACGATGCTGGGTACGATGTGACGATGACATGGCCGGAAATATTTCGCTATCGCGAACATACCAAGAGAGTGCATGCCATATGGTGGAGAGTGTTGGCAAAAGCTCAACGTAATGGTTGATTTCAGCCTGGTGTCGTTGACCATTCAACATGCATAGCAACGATGAAGGCAGGTATTATTCTCTTTTTCGATTATACTAGGTGGGGTGTAAAGTACAATTTCCTTTGTGAATGAAAAAAAAAATGTTTTTTTAATTCTATGCAATGTAATACTCTCTTTTATCTCGATACACTTATTCCAGCGATTTTCCAACTTCTTGATCCTGTCCGAAAAGTAATTTTTCGGAAGGTCTGCACAATACTCCATTGATGATTTCCTGGCGTGAGATTTTTTTAAATTTATTTATTCTTTATTTATTCCAAATTTTACATTATTTTACATTCATATATTAACCTAGGTGCCCCTGCTAAGTAATTGACATTTCAACCTTATATGCTATCATTTATATCTAACTGTGTTAATATTATTTTTACCTTGTCCATTCAGTATTTTTAAAAGGCGTTTTTTGCCTGCGTGTAAGAATAATTATTGATTTCTTAAAACTAGTTCTTATCTATAGAGAGAATTGATCATTGCAATTGAAGATTGCAATGATTTTTGTCAAAAGTTATGAATTATTTTGTTGGACATTTCTTCTAGAGTCTCAACGTTTGAAATTCCTTGCGTGAGATGATTTGTTTTATTCATAAACCATCTTTTGAGCCAAATCGGGTGAATACGGTAGATGCGGAAGCAATTGGAGCCGTAAGTCCTTGATTTTAGCCGTTGGTTGTGCGCTGGCGCATTATCTAGCAAAAACAAAATTGTTTTTCGCTTCATGTTAGGCCGGATTTTGGCCTTCAATCGCTCCAATAATGTAATCAGTAATACTCGCTGTTGATGGTTTAATTGTTTTCGAGGTAGTCCACGAAGAGTATGCAATGACAATCCCAGAAAACCGACGCCAAAATCTTTCCGATACATTGAGCCTCCCTAGGCCTCTTCGGAGCACTCGTGCCGGCTTCAGTTCATTGCCAGGCACTTATTCTGTTTGCTGGTGTGTAATAGTGGTTTTATCAACAGTTGCCAATCGACGCCAAAAGTCCTTCTGATTCCGCATCAGCAATTCTAAACACTGTTTCGAAGTGATCTCCGCGTTCGTGTTTTTGGTCAGGAGTCAGCATGCGCGGCACCCAGCGGCAGGATAATTTTTTTCATATGCAGAATCTCGCCCAAAATATGGCGTGTGCGCTCAGTACTAATCTTTGTGGCATCTGCTAGCTCACGCACTCTTCACTTTATCGGTCAGCCAACATCATTTCATGAACTTTGTTGACATTGTCCTCTGTAACCGCATCGGAGGGCCTGCCGTTGCGGACTTGATCAGTAGGGGAGTTGTGGTCACCACGAAACTCTCAAAACCTTTATTTAATGGTGTTATCTGACGGAACATTTGCCCCAGAATACTTATCCAACTATTTTTTTGTTTCCTTCGCCGTTTTGCCCCTCAAAAAATAATGTTTTATGCAAGGACGAAAACGGTTTTTATCTATATTCAACATGATGCCAAACACGTCAACAAAAATCAGTTGTCAAAACTAAACTAAGGGCAGTATCGCACTGACATTTGCCGTGAATGCCTAAATATGAACGGACTACAAGGCACTATAACCTTTTTTACAGTAGCATCGCATTTTGGTGGACAAGGATGTTACTTTTCACCCCAGCTAGTAAAATGTATATCATGTCTGTGACAATGTACAACATCGCTTATTTATTAAATCTGATATTTATCGGGCTATTTTAATAAAAAGCTTCACAACTATAATGACCAAGTTCTGTTACTATTTCTAAGAAACAAATCAACTACCTAAAGTTTATTGGAGATACCTTGATAATGTGTTAAGCATTATAAGAAGAAATCTCTTACCCTTTACTCTAGAAAATATAAATAACTCACACAGAAACAAAGAATTGATTTAGGAAGTTGATAGTGACAATAAATTACCATTCATGTAGTTGCTTGTGATGAAAAAGCAATCTCAACTAACATTTGAAATTTACAGAAATTCAACTAATACACAACGTACAATACCAAACACCTCAAATCACTTACAACAACACGAAATACCATGCTTTAAATAAATGATACACATAATCCAAACATTACCAGTTCCAAACGGCATCACTTACATGGTTGTAACATATGTATTAATTATAACTGACCCCCCTTGGCAATGGTTGCTTGTCAATGAAATTGATGTTCTTAAAAACACAACGAATGCTTTAAAATCAACAAACGGAAATAACCTACAAACTAACATTTTATTATTAATAAATGATATGTTCAGCTGGAAACTCCCATCTTCTTCTTTTACGACCAGCCTTCGAAACTGGCACGCACCGTTTCCTGAAAGATTCAATAGTGTGAACAATAGTGCTTCCAATTTTACTGAGCATGTATCCCCATGCGAGCTAATCGAAAGGATTGAGATCTTGCAATGAGGCAGGCCATTCTTGTGATAATATGAAAAGCGTATGAGGGGTACACAGTAATTTCCGCCTGGAATCAATTTGGCAAGTACTATCAAGTGATTCTTCAGAATATGTAGTGATAAGTGTTAACTTTTACGCCTGACGCGATGAAAAGTAGTGGAAACTTGACGTTGACTATGAATAAATAAGCACAAAACACCGTGATCATTTGATTTCTGCCAGTACTGTACATTATCTCTTAAAATCTATTAGTGGTGGCTGCAAGTTTGATGTTTATAGGCATCAAATAGAACACATTTATGCGTTTAAAAGAATTTTGTGAAGTTCCGTACAAAAAATTGTGTTGTAACATCGTCTGCGTTCGTAGTGTTATATCTATGAATATCACTTCCTCTTTCCATTAGATTGCACAAACATCGAGGCAGCAAACCATTAATTACACGAAAAATTAATACCTTTTCAAATACACAACTGTCTGCATCACCGATAGCCACCATAGGGCATTTTACAAGAATAAGGAGGAAGTATAACATCTCAAAATCAAACGCATTAGCTTATACTGCAAACGCTGTAATCTAGAAATTTGCGTTTAATTAGCTAAAAACAAAATCCTTTTTCAATCGGCAGAGAATAAATACCATACTTCTTGGTTGATGACTTAGTCCATATGAGAGTCAAATATTAATCTATCATCAATGGATGGGTGTAAAGCGGCCGAATTTCATTCGTAACATCACTGCTTTATAAATGCACAACACAGCTGTACCGCTTCATTGAGGATTATTTCAAGTATATCCAGGATCGCACAATAACGGGTATCCATTAATGAGATTGGAAGAATGGTTCGAGAAACACACACCACTAATCGTCATAAATTGTCTTGTTCTTAAGCGTACGAATTTCGGTCCCGCACGGTAACTTATTTATACAGCCAAAAGCAATATCTATATTTATGCAAATCATTCAAATTAAGATTAAATCTGTCGACGACCACCAGGTCGCTGATACGAAAGGTTTCACTCCCAGTCTCCCGTTGAAATCTTTCTTATCCGGGTGTATGTCCCGTGATCCAATCGTGACACCTCTGACGCGGAGAAATTGAATATTTTAAAAGCACCTCGAATAGCCGACGGTGACAGGCGCAAGGCCACTGCTCGTGAAACATGCCCCATTCAGGAATCTAGACCCGTTCGCGGGCGCTTGCAAAAATTGCTTGGCTGGAAAGAAAAGAAGCGCGTCTGATTTTATTGGCACATGAATAACAAATGTGTTATGCGTGGTTCAGAGAGCTGGAACACAACAAGCTATAGCGGTACATTTTGTTTCAGGTCACAAAATTTTCCAGTAACCAGTGCAGCGTTGATCGCACATCAGGTCACGAATTGTTATAATTGATACCGCTGCTGCTGGAGAAGAAAGCAGAAAGAGAAGAAAAAACCACACGGTGATGACATATCCTCTGTATCCGATGCCGTCGGCGAATTGAACCTTGCATCCGAATCTCAAAGTGCGTATGGGGGAAGATTTTGAAGGGATTCAAATGAAGCCTGAAGTAGTGCCTTTCAGTCTAAAATCCACAATCAATGATCGAGGAATCGTAACAATGCACAAGCGAAGAAACAGGATACTACGAATCCCGAGATGAGGTTGAAATACTTAAACCGATTTAATTTTCTCTCCGGATCATCCGTGGATCGTGACAAGAACGTGTCAAGGTTTGCCAAAATGGGCCATATGACGAATCGAGAGTCTTTTTACTGTGAGATGAAAGCGTTCAACAACCAGAGAGGGAGAGAGCAACAAAGAGAGAAAAAAGGGAGTAAAAATGAGGGAATAAAGAGAATCAAGAGAAAGTATCGCTCATGTGAGCGAAATTCCGATGAGTGTTTGAGAGTGAGTTGCCTTTTGAGCTGTCCGCTTTGTGCGGTGCTTCCTCTCGCAAAGAATGCAAGGAACTGAAACTTGCGCAAGCGGAGGTACTGTTCGTTGGCGTTGTCGGAGATGTCGGAAATCAAGCCCTATATTGACATTTTCTTAGGAGAACTTTCAGTGGAGTGAAAGGGTAGTACGAAGTCAACCATGTTTCACACACAGACTGACATTTGAGTGTAGAATTTTACCATAGGAGCAAAGAGATCCAAGTCACCGTCAGCACCAATTGAACTTGATCACGCTTCGATGTCTCTGAACTGCAGTGGCCGTGCTCTTGAGATGAAGGTATTGCTTCGCGCATTTCACGATCAAGGTCACTCTTTCTCTTGGTTAATGTTATGCAACTGGACTTTTTGGTCGTGTGGAGAGTAAGAGATCAATGGAGAGAGCAATTGCATCGCGGAAAAATTGGGATCGGTCTCTTGGCTCGTGGAAAGATCGTGCTTCTCTCGCAAAAGAAAACGTAGAAAATCCCGAAGAAATGAAGACGAGCCCAAACTCTTCCGCGAGCCGCCAACAGTTGAAGATCACGGCCAAGGAGAGGCCAGACAAAAACTTATATAACAACCTTCTACCAATCGGTATTCTTTAGTTAAGTGCCAACCTTAGTACGGTCAAGATCGTACGATCCTCTGCGAGCAGTGTGTCCAGAAGCAACGACCACCAGCACAGCTAGAAGAAACTTTCTTTCTGGAGAGTTTTCTATCTAGAAACAGCTTGAAGGTTATTCGGATCCAGCTATTCCAGTAGGAGTCTTCGGAATTCTTCACCAAGCATCCAGAGATTTTAAGTTGAAGAAGTGTTGGTGCGACAAGAGCAAGTGCCTAACAAATTCTGATTAAAAAGTCGAATTTACTAAGTGAAAAACAGTTCAATTTCACGGTCTCGCAGTGGAAGAAACACACACATATTAAGTCAACCCATCATATTGTAGTGCTTCGAGAATCAGTGGAATCAAGATCAAATCGATTAAGAAGAAGAAGCAATTAACGCGAGCGAAAAACTACTGTTGGTGCGATTTTAAGAAGCAAGAGTCACTTGTTGAAGAAGTGAAATTCTTAGGATTTCGAAGGCTAAGTCTCGATAAGTTTTTTGCCCCGAGCAAAAAAACCAACTGTCAAGACCAGAAGTGAAGTGCAATAGCCAGTATCTGTGAGTTAAGCTGAAGTTTGATAAAGATCGTAAGCAGTTCGCAGATACGTGTGCAGTATCGAATAACGAAAACTTCCCCCAAGGAAAAAAAAGGTAAGAGTCACTAGACATCCAGTATCATCGAGATTGCTTGCTGCGCCAAGTGCCTCAATGTTGATGAGAACACTAGAAAAGTGAAAGATAGCTTCTCCATCTCTGGAGGTGTAACAGTGAACAGATAACCGATGAAGAAGCATGAGGTATTTAGCCGTTGATTAGGCGAACGGCGGCGGAAGATTCTTGGTCCGAAAATAAGAACCGTTTTCCATGTTTTGCCAAATCATTGCCTGACTGTACGCGGCCTCCCGCAGAGAACAAACTAAGGCCGCCGATACAAACTTGCCAATTAGTTGCATGAGAAAAAAAATATGCCGGGGTTCAAGCCGAGAAGTTTAAGAGATTTGGATCTACCGAAACGAATCCGCCCTAAGGAATGTTCCTTTAACTGTGCTGCGTGCTATCACAGTCCAGCTGTTGTTTGTTGATGATTGAAGTCGGGATACATTACTTAATTAATAAGGGCGAGATGCTTTTTTTTTTTTTTTTTGAATTATCATTGGAACTGAAGCGAAACTAATAAATTGGATACCTCGGGTCATTGGACAGACAGTGCCTGAAAACTATCCGTCTTCCATTCAATCTATTCCACAGGCTAGCAAAGCAGAAACGTACTTCCTTTTTTCTTCTGCTTCATGATCCATTTTTTATGATTTTAAAGAGGGGGGCTTGCTCGAGGTTTGCACGCATGAGTACTCCCTCGCGCGCGGAAATCAGCCTGGAGAAACCTTTTAGGGTCAATTAGATATATTACCTAGCAAACCAAATTTTTTGTGTGCTGTTTGGGGCATTAGTGGGGGAGGACGATAATCGATTCCACGGTCTAGGGTACCGGGATAGACTGAGAAAACAGTGCGAACGTCCATTAAGAACGCGTGTCTGGCTCCCCTACTAGCCAAGTAACAAATACTCATCTCGAGTGAACATTGTTGCCTGCCTGGGGAATGAGTGTTTATTGATTGCATGTACATAAATATTTAGGCCTTTTGCTCATTGAAGCGGGATAACAATTCGTTTTCGATTGAGGCATCAAGAGGTGAATTTATAAACGAGGTTACTTGAAGAGGGAGAGTACCCTCCAGCTGGATTAATGGACTTTTAGTGGGACCGGAAAATTGACACAGTTTGGATGGAATTCTTCTTTTTTTATAAATAGATCTATGTTGGACTTGCCGTTGAAATAATTGAGCACTCGACAGGAGTGAGCATTAAGACTGGATAAGTACATCTTAGCTGTGGAATGAATGAGCACCAACAATCGAATTCAAGCATGCATTTTTTATATTGCAAAATTTCTGGCGAAAACATTGTGTTCCGTCTATGAATCTTAGAAAGTAAAGCTTGAGTCACTGCTCAATAATTCATGAGACTTATGTATCATGAAAACTAAGAAAGGTTTTTTGGTTCCTCAATGTAATATATTTCTTAAGTGGAGAACGCATGAACTAACTTTTTCATCATAACTTTTAACGCTATTTTATGGATACTGTTTGATAAGCAAAATTTATAAAACAATAAATCGCTGATTCTGAAATATAATCAAAATTGAGGCCTTTTTTAGAAGTTCGAATTCTAAGTTCTATCTAAGTAAAATTCCACTGAATTGCATGAATGGTAGGAAACGATATTTTGAACGGTTTGAGGGAAGTGATTGAACACAGCGAACCTTAATTTTCCGCGAGAGTGTAACAAAAGCTAGTACTAATTCAAAATACATTAATTTATAGTTGCTGGTAAGAACGTTCAAATACTTCAGTGCAAAAATGATGACATTTAAAAAATATCAGATTCAAGATGTGTACAATTCATAATTCTAGTTTTGAATCAATTTTGAAAATTAAAAAAAAATCGTTCATCACCAACCAAAATATGCGGTGAGCTAAGTGTTAAGCAAAATCCATGTACTAGTCACAAATTATAGAACCAAGATTTTGATTTTTTGCGAAAAGTTTAGCAAAATATTATCTGTTCCTTACTGCAGAGTTAAATGTCATACTTGAAAGAATGAAAAAGTTGACATTTCATAGGATATTTCAAACTCGCGTTTCTTCTGCACCTGCTTAAGATTTTTTTTTTAATGTTAATTTACTTCGAATGAACTCAATAGAAAATTTGACCATTATTTAAAAAAATTAAAAAATCTGTACATTCGTTATAATACGCAAAATAATTTATGCAGTTAAGTTATAAATGCATAAAAAGCTTCATTTAGCTCACCTTAGCATACGCTTAAAAGAAATACGCAATATAATTTTGCAAAGCTCGTGGTTTCGAAAATATTACAAACATTGAAAAAACGTTCAAGTCAAAGGTAAACCAAAAGTTAGAAAGTTATGAGCTATGATTAGACGGTTTAGAATCTAATATAAATGTTTTATACTTTAAATTACCACCGATCTGCTCATCCGTTAAACTTTCATTCCTTTTAACCCCGAGACGGCCGCAAGTAATCGGTTCAATCCCCCTAACTTTAGTTCTAAGATAACTGATGTAAATAAACATGAAAACTTGGCTCTGTAAAGTTGATTCGATTGTGCCCGTACATAAAACATATTATTGAGAGTACATAAAATGTATTTAAATTTAGATTTATATTAATGGGGCTTGTTATCCACTCAGTTTAGGGTAAAAGTCGCTAGAATACAAAAATTATGGCCGATTTGCCACTTGTATGCTGCATTGCAGCAAATTCTATTATAGTTTGGCATGTATAATCTCTTAAGTTTCTTAGATTTATGCCTTTAAAAATTCAAAGTGGAGAGATGCAAATCGACTTTGACGTTAGCCATTTTCTAAAGGTGAACGTCTAAATTATCCAAATAGATTGTATGGAATGCTATGTTATTTATTAAAATAATAGGGGAAATGGTTGTTATTTGGGTCTATGGATCTAGGATTCGGCCTTTGCTTAAAATTCGATATAAATATTGTTTCATCGTTTTTATCCTAAATATCAAAAATATACATTAGTATTTTCTCGATGGCGTAGCAATAAGAGATACATATAAGGACAGGCAAATTTTATCGATAGGCCCGATTCTGGCTCCAAATTAGAGCCAACTTTCATTTGCTTTCATAGCAAACAAATCATAATTCAGTTGACACATGAAGGTCTATTTGAGAGTGTCTATCGTTTTTAAAATGCCGGAATCTCTTGATCATGATGAAAATCATATGTTTCTTGGCAAGTATGTGGGTTCAATATGGTTCGGTAAGAGATAAATTGAATAAATATTATTCAAAGAAAAATCTGGAATGTCAAAATAAATCAACTGTCATTTAACTTCCTTAAAATGACTCATTTTACATGAGAAATTTATAAATAGATGGATGGAACGATAATAAAAAGTTTTGAGGTGATTTGTTCCATGTAAAAAAAGATTTCTTACTAAACTACCAACACGAACAGTTAACGCTGTATTGTTCACTTGAACATTCAAAATTGTAGTTCTGGAAAAAAGTGCTAAAATTAAAATGATTTTGTTGTTTTAATTTTTAATTTGGGTGTAATTCACAACAAATGGCGATTACATCCATCAGTCATTGAAGGCGCCACTACACAGCAAAACCATGCCGAAAAAAAAAAATTCGATTCCATACGATTAGTGAACGATAATATTCGCCACACAAACATACGAATGCAAAATGGTAGTGACATCAGAAGCTCTTAATTATTTAATCGCTGTGTGGAAGTTCATCTAGAACACTGAATTGAATGCAGGCGAATAAGCTTATTGGTATAAGCAATAAGCTCGAAATTCCCAGAACGAAAAAGTGGTTATTTATTTTGTTTTTAAAAAATGTTAAACTCCTAATTATGATAAATAGTTTATTTAAGCTTAATTTAATTTCTTTAATCAGACATAAAGAATCAATTTGAAAATGTTGCTACCCATGCATAAATATCTCAAGCGGTTGGCTAAGTCATTGTTATATCGATAATCAAATTTGAATAAGTAGCCAAAGCCGTGAAATAAGAAGTGAATTAAAGGAGAAGGTTATTATTGATTCTTGGAGATTATTGCATCTAAAAATGGTCGCCATCATGATCGATTTATATCACCACTTGTCATTCGTATGCTACAATGCAGCAAACCTGTGACTGACATTTGGCTTGTGAAATCTATTTTGTTTCTTAGGTTTGTGCCATCCTTTTCATTTTTGTTTTATTTTGCATTAACGTGACTTTCAATCTGAGGACAGTTCGTCACACTAGGGAGACAACCTGAACCATACCAAACCCATCAACACATGGGCTGTGACCAACGGCTTTACTTCCCTTCCGAAGGTTGACGAGATCACAAATGTTTCGTCTCAGAAAAGTCCAACAGCGCGGGCTGGAATTAATACCAGGCCTATTAGGGTGAATTTTTGGCCTCAAAAAATTCTAAGTTGTGATGCAGATTGGTCGTGATGGCGTTAATCTTTGTATCATAGCACCCTTCACATCAGTGTCCAGTAATGGCCGCCACAATGCCACCATTACAATGGTTGAATGGAGCATCCAAGACGCGATTTCAAAGCCACAATATCATTAAATATTGAGCCGTGCATTTGCAATTCTTTTTCCATGCTTGCTGAAGTGCAGCAAAGCTTAAATAAGAGATTCGTGGTTGGTTGTTGTTTTCTGACTAAGATTTGTGCTTCTTAAATCGCGAGGTGGTAAGGTATGACTCAGGCTTCTGACAAGGGTCTGTTTTTATCACTTACTATCATACGTAATGAAAAGCATTTTGAGTCAGTGTAGATGAATTGTATTTGTATTGCAAATCTCAGATCAATGGCGATGGACAAATCAACTCATTGTGGTTCTATGACTCCTCGGTTTTTTATTACCCATTAAAGTTTGAGTTTCCAGTCCATCTTTGTTAAAACCGCAGTGTCCTTTTCAATTCAACCAAAATGATTATGAGTCTTACTGCCCTCTATTATCATACAATACAACTTTTAGTAATTGTAACCTATCGATCGGAGCCTTTAAAAAAATATTCATCATGTTCTACATCAAAAGAAACAAATATTGTTTCTTCATTTGATACTTAAAATTATCCCCTCCTAGATGAAATTGAATATTGATATTGACAACAGCACAGGTGATAATTAACATCCACCGATCATTGAACAAAACCAAAGAATGACTTGGAAACTCAGAGGTTGCTCTGGTCAAGAGAATACTGTAATTTCAAAATTCCAATTCACGTAGACAGTTGGTCTGTCCGTTAAGGTTGTCTTCATTTTCAGCTCATTTATATGCAGATTAATTGATTTTTACCGGCACTGATTCTGACGCGTTTCTCCCAAAAAATAGAACACATTGGATGTCGATGACCAATCATTTTAGGAGACTGAGGTTATAATAACGAAAAACAAAAAATAACAGTTGCTAAGAAACAATCAATACCACAAACATTTCTCTGTCATTCAAGAATGCCTACATTCTACCAATTCAAACACCGTTTGTTTCTGATCAAACAAACTTCACTGCCAGTGCAGCACTTGAAACGATTATTTTAATCTTCTGGCAAAAATAACACCAACAGACGGCAAACTATGTCAGTTATTATCTCTTCTCCGTCACATATAAAATGCCTTCCCATGACGACATTCTAACAGAATGCAACAATTCAGATATGATTGCCCGATGATTTAAACGCTCGAAACCGTCCATTTCAGTTTTCCGTTAACATGCGTCTATTTGTAATCTTGTTCGGAAAATCAAAATTCCCATTGTCTTCAGCGATGATCGCGAAAATCAGTTACACAACTGATGTTTTCGCAATCATGGGAAAATCAAAAATTCCGACCGTACAGGTGACGAACAGGATCGATTGTTGCGGCCAACGAAAAAAACTAACTGAAAAACGATTATCAACCCACGGCAAAATCAAACAACCCGTTCGGTAATCTCACGTTATTGGCGTACTGGAAGAAGCATCCAACAGGACCGCACATGAGCAATTGTTCACTGTTTCAATTTCGCAACATCATCATGGCAATCAACTGTGCGTGTGTATGTGTGAGTGCTGATTTTTGGCTTTCAGCAATCGCTTAGTTTTTGATAGCGCACACTTCCCGGTTCTTCTCTCCGATGCATCACTTCAACCGCGTTCCGATAAGATTCGGTTCTTGGGCTTGAGGAGGGGAGCGTTGCAAGACTAAATTGCTAGTCCGTAATTTTTCAATTGGTGTGCTTTCTCGCCCGATAGATACATATTCGTATGTACAATTTTGGCCTACAAACAAATAAACAGAGAAAAAAACAACATGGCCATGCAAGGCTTGGATGTGGCTTCGGAGAAGCAAGAAAGCAAATGGGAATACATTAGCCATTAACCAGGTTATTTTGATGCCATCCTGAACAAAAGTGGAAAAAGTGCTGTTCCATTAACGCCTAGCGTATTCTAAATTCGATAGCAGTAAATGATTTTGACAATATTTTTTTTTTTTTTCAATTATAGAAGATAAAATTAAAAAGAATTCGTTCTATGTTCTTTGTTGTTCTGTATATGGAACACAATTCACAAAATTGACACTGTTCACAAAACACAGTAACAGCCTACTACTCGTAATTGTATTGTAGCTTGTAGCTATATTTAAGGATTCATTTGTTCTCTATGTTTTCTTTTTTAATAAATTCGAATGTCTTAAAACCGAAAGAGACGTTGGGTTTGTCTCATGAGATATTCTTGAGATAGGTACATGCATTTAAATGCAAATATTTCATGACAATTCCACATTTTGAATGGCGTAAAATATTCCTACTTTTCATTATAATTTCAAACACATCGTACTTTACATTTAAGCTTATTTTTGGCTCCATACCATATAACAATCAAGAAAATTGAGAGTTTTTATTGGCAAAGGGTAAATGCACCCTTCTTTTTGGGGAAATGCTCCTTAAACTTTGGAAAAATGCTCCTTAGATGCGTTTGCCCGGTATAATGCAATTGGAGGTATAAACCCTCTGGTTAGCGCTTGCCGGGTGTTTTGACGGGTCTTAAGTTTCTTCAAGATTGTATAGTTGTGACGGGTTTTAAGTTTCTGAATTTAGAGTCGTCAAAACGAAATTAAGACCCGTCAAAACAAAATTAAGACTCTTCAAAATTAAGTTAGAACCCGTCAAAATGAAATTTAAACCCGTCAAAACTACCTACAAGATTATGGAGCGAAGCTCTGCTATACAATCTTGAAGAAACTTAAGACTCGTCAAAACAACCGGCAAGCGCTAACCAGAAGGTTAATACCTCCGATTACATTATACCCGGCAAACGCATCTAAGGAGCATTTTTACAAAGTTTAAGGAGCATTTCCCCAAAAAGAAGGGTGCATTTACCCTGCTGCCGTTTTGTCTATAATATTCGACGTTCTATAATCATAAACAAACTCATAAGTAGAGAATTTTGCATGCGAACTGAAAAATAAAACCCACTTCTTTGAGTACAGTTACTTTCAAGATGTACGTTTAAACTGCCTAAAGAAAGTTTTTTTTTTGGCGTTTAAAAATCGTCAACGCTATTTAAAATAATCGATGGAGTCTTTTAATCGTAAACTTAAATGATTATGTTTTAAGCTATTTCACAACCCTGTAATTTAGTAACATTATTAAAAACTAAGTGTACTTTTGACGGAGTAAAAGGAACTGAGGAATTCTGCAATAAGTTGAAGAAATGCACGTCTGTTAATGGATGAGTAATTATAACGAAATTAAAAATAAATAATTCTTTGCAAATGTAAATGATAATGCTTATGCTGGTTCTTATTGCAAAAGCTTTCACAAAGCTGGTATTAATTATTTTTTTATTTAACTGTGATGTGTGTTACGAGGAACTCGAATTATTCGTTGAAGACATTGCATGTCACCAGGGAACGCAAACAGTTACTGATCCGTTTCTTCACGCAATAATTTCCACGAAGACAATCCTCGATCGCTCACCTGGCCACATCCATGCAACCGTCGGAGAAAGGGATGATTTGGTTTGCATTTGAAGGATCTACCCTAAGAAACCGCCGGAAACACACGCAGCATTGAGTAGATATCAAAGGAAAGGGAAAGAAATAGTCGAGATTAGTTAAACAAAATGTCCTGTTTGGTGTACAGAACAATAAAAATATTTAAGAAAAGGTCGTTGAGAGCATCTAGCTTAAGAAGGTTGAGTAATGCTCCATTTATCTCCAACGGTTGGAACCTACGCATTAACTATAGTCCTCGCCGAATATGGCTTATGGTTATAGCGCCATTGCTTGCTCACTAAAAAGAGAAGAATGTCTGAGAATATGTGTTTCCTCTAACGGTAGGGACATGGTCACAAACTCTTGTCCTAGCATTTAAAGCAAAACATAGTTTTGGAACTTTACTACAGGATCTAAAAGGATAAACGCACAGGATCTGACTAAAATGAACAATGAAGCTATTTCTTAAGTGGCAACAAAATTAATTTGACAAAAAGTTCTATTCCAACAAAGCTTCTCGAATGGTTGTCTTTTGGCGTAGTGCCACATAACCAAAACGAATGTTAACACACACTACGAGACACCAGGTCCGATGGAACTGCTTCCGGTTCACTTCCAATCAATGTAAATTTTTTTGGCGATGAAAACTTATAAACACGGATGAACATTTAGCAGACTTTAAGGAACAAATCTCCACCGTAGCCAGTGTATCCATTAATGCACGATAATACGAAAACTCCTTGTTGCACAGTTAATAAAATAGATTTTCATGCACATTATTGCACATTTTCATGTTATATATGTTCATATTATAAATGCATTGAAAAATATTGAAAATTGCAGTTGAATATAAAACAAAATGAGATGAAAATTACTTATGACAAACATTAAACATCTCATGTAATTTTCAACTGAATTGAATTTATGTTTCTTTGGTATGAAATAAAGTTCATTTTATATTTAAATAATGGTCCATTTCCTGTGTGCTGTTATGTGATCTCCAATAAGGATTTTCAGTAGAAAAAAAATCCAGTTGGTCGAGACCCGCAAACAATCTACTATTGAGTGAACATATTTGGCCTCGACGACTCCATTTTTCCAACAGCAGTTCTTCTTTTCGATTTTCTAATCAAGATTAAGATTTCTTGTGAAGACAACGTTGGTCAACGAATGGCAGCTAATAGAAGCAGGTGATAAAAGGATTGTGAGCAATTGTTTATCGGTTCTAGTAAACAAACATTGTGATTTACCTGTTCATCACGACTGAAAATGTGTTTTTAAATGTTTTCCAATACTCAGTTCATTTGCCTGGATTTCAATTGAAAGTTCAACCAGTTCCAGGAAGTACACTGATGTATTTTTAAACGGCTCCAGTTAACATCAAGTCAGAGGGTGAGTTCAAATTCGATTTGAATGCTCACCCTACTCGTTGATGGGTTCATCGAACGATACTCATGATAT
This sequence comes from Aedes koreicus, assembly GCA_024533555.2. Taxonomy (NCBI): domain Eukaryota; kingdom Metazoa; phylum Arthropoda; class Insecta; order Diptera; family Culicidae; genus Aedes; species Aedes koreicus. The sequence goes on along the minus strand of JAHHFK020003605.1, from coordinate 305,505 downwards.
GCGAGTAATATGACCAAATTCAAATTTTGTTATGAATCTATGTTTGAGTAATGTTAAAGATTACTAAAACGTGAAAAGGTTTGTAAAAATAACGGATTCTGCTAACAATAACTTACAAATAAACAAGGACAATACTCAGAGCTCGAATTCGATACTTTGCTCTTACCAAAAGCATAAACCGTGTTAAATTCTGCCTGTAAAAAGAAATCCAAAATAATAAAAACGAAAGAGCCCATCCGATTTTCCAAAACGTTCCGTAGCACTTTTTAGTAAATTGAGCATCCTGAGCCGGTTCGTCCACCTTCCGGATAACTGCAGTTGATGTGCTCACTCCAATTCCATGAATAAAACTTTCCCAAATAGTGCTCTAGGACTGAACTTGAAGCCCCTATGTCGCACAGCTGAATGATTGATGACCGGAATAAATTTTCCACCAATAAAACTTTGTTTGCAAACGTAAACCTCGCCGTGCACAACAAATGATTATCAGTATCAGACACAAATGTACTGAAACTAACTAATTTAACACGAATTGAAAAAAAAGTTATTCAAAAACCAATAAAAACTGTCACAAACTTATTACAGAAGCAAAATAAACGTTTAGTCCGTTCCGGAGCAAAAACCTTTCGCCTGCTGCTCAAATTAATGTTCTTCTTAAGAACTTTCACAGTTCTCAATTAAGGACTTTCTTTGCCATTCCAATGCATACAATCGTATAATGTGTGGCAAGCACAATGATACGCTTATGATTAACTTAAGACTTAAAAATTTTAAGAAGATACAAAAAACTTTTCTCACCATCTTGATGAATCTCACTGTTAAATAGTCAGCACAGACAGAGCACTAAAAACAAACCTTTGTCACAGATGAGACTGCAAGGTGCTCCTTCTTTAGTCCGTTGAGTTTGAAATAGTTATTCATTACGGTTTTGATCCCATGATCATTGGGAGTCCAGCATGACGAAGAAAGTAAATCAGAAAAATAATGTATGAATATTCGAGCATTTGTTCAAAACTGTCGATTTCGGAAGCGAAAACGCAAAAAAAAACATTGCTATAAATTCCGAGTTTTAGACCAAAAGAAAAAAAACGTTTCAACTACCGGCGTACTATTTAATGATCCATAATGCCAAAAACGTTCCGCTGGCTTCACCTGCTTCACATTTATTTATAGTTTGTTTTACCATAATTTAGCGCCTTCTTATTAAAAACCACCCACAGTTAATTAACTTTCATCGATCATGGCAATACGCACATTTATAACGCAATAATGACCGCCTCATTGATTACATATTCGTACAATTCCAATGCAAACCACCCACAGGAAACCACGTCATCAGAGCTCCAGCTTCGGTGGCATCAATCAGATTGAAAAGCAAAATCCAATAAGAAAAAAAAGTGATACCCAAAAAGTACGACCACAACAGCGCCTCAATTGCACCTTTTAGGGTCAATCAGTGGTGTGTGCAAGACTGCACTTTAACTCCTTTCAATTGAAGAAAGCAAGCAAAAAAAAGGAAATTATCACGCTTACTTTTTTTAAGAGATTGGAAACGCACTTTACTGTTAATGATACCGACTCAGGATTATACAATAAGAGTTTTTGTTTCCAGAGCTGGGACACGGTTTTCCCATTTTGTTTCCGCTCTTATACTTTCCGTACGATTTCGTTTGCGTGCAATTGATCAGATCTTAAGCGTGGAAGTAATTGCACTTTTCAACATTTTTTTTCGGATTAGACAACGGTGATATTTATATGCTTCAATACCTCATAGATTCTTTGTTCACGACAGATTATGACTGTGTTGTGATTTTAAGTTCAAGTTCGACACCAATTACGAACCAATCACATAAGTGCTGAAAGATTAGGTTCCGTAACTTCAACGGAAAGAATGGTTCGACTTCTCCAAAGGTGGATAAATCCAAATTGTGCGTGACAAATGCCATTTAGCCACCAATAATAGCGAGCTTGTCTGCCTCACATTGATTTCTTTTGCAAAAATGTCAGGCCATGACCATATTGTTAAGAAATGCGGAAAGACGCTACCCGGGACGTTCAATATGTAAAAGAACGTAGTGGTTCGACCGGACACGTCATCACCACGGATAACTGTGCTGCAGTGTGAGCGCCACATAAAAAAGGCCATCATCTGCAGCACACAACGGGTTTCCAAGTGGTTTGCAGGTAGCTACCTGTGCAACAACGCATTCCTTCCACGCATGTCCATACGTGAAAGAAGCAATGTGAACGTACGTGTTAGTGTACATAGCCGTACCAGCAACCGGAGCAAGTTGATGATATCAACCTTGGTATCAGATGATCGTTCTGAGGCATCAGGCCGTCGACACTGTACAAAAGCCTGCTCAGAACTATTTTCTCATTATATTCATACCTCAAACCACGAACATTAACTAAGATGTTACCATTCTAGACTGTCGGAATGTTTAGGAATTGTATTTTTTTTTACAGTGGTCTTCTCTGATGTACATTGCATGTCCGGCGTATGAGGTTGATTGATGTGAACGAACGCGCGTGTGTTCACGTCTAGACCATGATGAAAAGCTTCGATATGATTCTTTCCAACAACGGTACACCCCTATCAATGGTAGATCTGATTACCGAAGGGGGGTTAAAAGAAGGGAATCCTAGCACATATAGGATCTGCAACTATAATTCATTAGCAGCAAGCCATCAGCCACTGTAAGATGGTGCTGATTATGCATTGCACTCGTGAAAACACAGCACTGTACAACTGGTCTTAATGGTGCAATCAAAATACGGCAAGTCAATTGCGATCATTACTATCCCCTTGACCATCTGGAAGGTGCGGTACGATTCGGGAAGATCGATTTCGATTGAACAATAAACCCTATAATCAAAATTCCAAGAATCCTGAACCAAATCAAGCCGAACCATCAGAGAGAACAGCTACACCAAAAATACAAGCTAGTCCAAGCTAAAAACACAGGGGTCCCGTTGATCGATTGGATTTCTCAATTTAGCCGCCACTACTTCCGCAAACCCCTGCCTTGATAATCCTACTTCGCGACGGTTCGAGTTCATACACTTGTTCCCAGGTCAAGCATCCCTTCGTTGATTGGCGCACATCAAACCGAGAGGCAGTAATCATCTTTCTATCTCTTTCTCTACAGTACGTACTCCAACTTCTCAATCATCACCGCTGAACGCAGGCCAATTGCAGCGTGAGATTTAAAAAAAAAAGCCAAAAAATCAAATTACTACTGCCCAAATAACAACACAACAACACTTATAACTCACAGCAAACAGAAAAACGCACGCGTATTGGAACCCATATGGTTTCTCAAAGGTGGGTAAAAAGTTCACGATCTCACCTTTCGCACGGCGGTGGTCGTGGTGCAAATCGAAAATCGGAGGAAGTAGGCATGTAAAAATCTACAACTCCGAGGAGAAAAATGGTTGGATTGAAGCAGCGAAATTGAACACATCAATTAAGGGTTATTCTGCGCCACAAGTGTGGTGAGTTGATTTTCAGTCCCTGGAAAGGTGACTTTCCACAATCCACTGACAGTTCACTTGCGGAGTCTACTGACAATCTGTGAGGTACGGCATATTACCTCACCTTAGTCGCGGTGCAGAATACGCCTCTCTGATTTCCTTGTGGGCGCTTTGATCTCAGAAGGTAAAGAAACCACCGGACGAAAATTCACCGAAATAGATCATGGCAACGTCGTGGTTGAAAATGCTCACCGCGGATGGAAGAGGAAGTGCTGAGTTATATTGGATTCGGAAAATAGTAGTAATGTATCCATCTTTCTCACGTTTAGAAGATGATGAAACACTTGTTGAATCCGTGCAACCGTTTTTCATGTAATTGAGAAGTTAAGTCAGGTGCTCATGTATCATTGTGGATAATTTACTCACTGGTCTCATCGATGGTGGATTGAGTTTTGAAATTTGTCGTATCTACTTTTACTAACGAAGATTCAATGTCACTCACGCAAAAGTACAAAATTGGGAACATAAATAACTACCTGATCTTGGTGTTTGTGCTAAGGGTGCAAAGAATAAATGTTTCGATAAATTGACGAAAGCCTCAAAGATATCAAAATTCACTGGTTTCACTTTTAATACCTGGGAAATGGAAACGAAACGTTTTTTTGTTCGTACGCTTGATGCTTAATCGCTTATACCTGTCTCCACGCAATGTACAGGGTGGCAACATGACAGTGCTACACTCATTTGTGATCCCCTCGGTACAATTTCTTCCATTATCGGTGAACCCCTTGTGTACGTTTTGAAACAGTGACTTCATTTGTAAACAACAAACTGAATTTGTGTTCTTTAATTTACGAAAACAAAAATGGATTCATGAAGAGAACAAATTCGGATCCTGCATCTTGACGGATTTAAAATCATGGAAATCAGACGGAAGCTGTCGCATTTGAAGTTAAGCAGACTGTTTGTGTAACGTTTCAAGGATACTGGCACTGTTGTTTCTAAGACGGAAACCGGTAAAAAACGCAGTGCACACACTCCCTCAGCGGTCAAAGCAGTGAAGGAGCAAACTCGAAGGAATCCTGCTCGATCGGCGAGAAGAATAGCGTATGAAATTAAAATGAACCATACATCCATGCAAAATATATTGAAACGGGACCTTTGATATAAGGCTTTTAAAAAACAGAGGATTCACGGCTTGACACGCAAAAATATTGCCGACAGAGTTGCAAGATAGCTGGCGCTGCTTGAGACGCACGCTGGCCATACAATTTTTTTTTCGGATGGAAATTGTTTACTTTGGAAGTGTCTTCGTGAAAAACCAGCTGACAAACGAGGTGTTGAACGATGCTTGAACCAAAGTGCTTCTGCGGAGATGGTTTGGGGTGCCACATCGTCAAAAGGCAAATTAAGACCCGTGTTGTCCATAGACAGGGGCGTGAAAATAAACAAAGAGCATTATTTACAATACATTATCAAAGACCACCTACTTTCCTGTGTTGTAGGGTGTCTCAGAAAGTCTAAACACGATTTTGATGCGCCACTGTTACTTCTAGATGACGTTTAAACAGCTGATCATTACTGTGCACCATTGTTTATTTTTCAATCTATAACTCTGTGAGTCTCGAGTTCTGGTGCATTTACTTTTCATGAAAATGCGAAGCATTTCCCCAGAAAAGCGCAAACAGATCGTGCACGAATGGTGCACTTTTCCCAACGTTTCGCTGAGTCAGTCGGAAAAATGGAAGGTGTGAGCATCGGAGCAGTTCGTGACGCGATTCGGAAGTATGGTGAGGAGTCTTCCTTTCAGGACAAGACAAAATCTGAACTTAAACCGGGCCCTGTGAATCAAAACCTAGCCCGGAAAATCACGCAAGCTTTCGCCCGTAAAAAAGGTACTTCCGTTCAAGACGGGGCCAAAAAGCTGGGAACTTCGAAGAGTAACGTCCACCGAGCAAAGACACGAAATGGATTAAAGACTTTCAAGAAGCAGAAGAAGCCAAAACGAAGTGAAAAACAAGCAGCATCTATCAAACCAAGGACCGAACTATGGTCGAAGTATGGTTCTTATGTGGAGTTGCTTTATTAACATCAGTTATTTGATTAGGCGGAGGCATAAAAACTGTTGGTAAATAACATGAACAATATTTTAAGGCTGGTATAGTTAATCAAACAATTTAATCCTTCAAAAAATTCACATTTCGAAAGATAATAACTAAGATTCCAAATTTATTTGTTTTTCAAATCCCTTAAAAATCATCAAATTCATGATGTTTTCATTGCGCAAGCCTAACTAAATAGGAATTTGGCGTAAGCGATAGGGTTGTGATTATGTACTTTGTCGATTAGATTCTCAAGAACATTGATTCCGATCGAAATAAGCTCATAGAAACAATGAGAGTCATTCTTCCAGGCCACGTTTATATAATCCATAACTAGGACAGGGAAGATATTGTAGATGCAGTACTCATTTTACGAGAATTCCGCGAACTAACGACCAAAAGCAAAAAAAAATGCATTAAGGAAAGGTCTCACCGAGTTCTTGTCATAGTCCTCAGATGCCTGACTATGCGTTATGTCATCATACAACACAAGGTGTTGGAGATGATGCTGACATGTCGGCTCCCACATAAGAAGGTTCCATTTCGGTACACAAGCATACACTTTTCAAAAATAAAATTCGTCACTGCCGTATCTCGTACTTTATAAGGTAGAAGAAACCGTTTTCGGCTGACTGCGACTCTCGAATAGAGGGCTGGTCTGATAGGAATTCAGGGGCACAACATCATCTCTATTTTGTGATAAGCTTGATGAGTAAGGGAAAAATAAAAATAAATATATTGTGAGTGTTCGTGTGTGTGTGTGTACAATCCAACGCCCACCGTCCGGCAGTGTTATTATAGAAGAAAAATGTCTGTAGTTGAACTGACAGTTGTCTGACCTACTCCAAATATTTTAACCCGGGAGTTGAAAGGTGATGGCGCTGTTGCGTTCCAGTGATCTATTCTAAAATGCCTGGCCACTTACGTCCATTCCGAGGCCACTTTCAATTACAACAAGCCCCACATAAACAGAGCACATATATTAAATGGATTGTGTATGCACCTCCATCATATATTTTGTTTGGACGATGGCACGTATTTAGAAATATTGTTGAATTTAAGGAATAATCGGATGGATTTCACCACAAATTATTCATGATTCGTTGTTATGTAGTTTTTATTTGGTATGGGGAGCCATCCCCTGTAGAGGCAAAAAATCATTTATTATTTCTGCAGGTGAAGTGCTCTCCCATACGGCATACACTTCACCTTGCCTTTTCCAAAACCAATTGCATCAATACAAATAGTACTTCGATCAAAAAATCATATATACACTACAATGCCAATCGCTTGCGAAAACAACTTCAGAAAAAAATAACTTATCCAATATCCAAGGAAAAATTGAAATTCAGTTCTAAGAGAAATGAGAAATTACGAATATAAGCAAAAAATCATTTGATTGTCGATTAAGACTTCCGGAACAGTACATGTTTTTTTGGAGTTCATCAGTTTCTTCACGGAAGGCATTTAAGTTTTTATATCCATAACTGCTCGTGAGATCACAAGTTTCTGTTCAACTCGTCAATTTGTTTACCGAATCATAAATCGTCAACTTATAAAAACTTTTATACTTATAACGCTTTGACTTACTCAAATACTCGGTACGATAATCTGCATAGAAGAGGAGTTGGATATTTCTAAGATTGCAATCTAATTATAATAATATGACATTCACAGCCCGGTCCAACCGAGCAACGCCAAATGCACTAAAGGCTGCAAACGAAAAAAAAAAACGAGTTCAATATCCCCCAAACTACTTCCAATGTAGTTTAATTTCACCAACTATTCTCGTAAACTATTTCCGGCTATCCGAACTGCAGCCAAATTAAACCAACAGCTGAGCTGTTTATCATCAGCTAACTGTGCTCAAGCAACTGGCCTTCCATGATTTCACCCACCGATCAACGCCCAACTGGCCATGAATTGCAAAACTGTTAATGCACTCAATTTAAAAATACATCAACCAAAAACATGATGATAACACATGCATGCATATACGCCAGGAGGTGTGCAAAATTTACTTTTCCATTGAAAAGCCAAGCTAGTGTGGGGACTCTCTTAGCTTAGTCGACTTAGGCACATCTTGGTTGCTGGATTCGATTCACGATACATTCTCGGAGTTTTCGGGTTGTAAATTTCTCGACTGATATCGACAGCTTGCAATTAATAACTGAAGAAATGCACTACACCGCCAAGTTGGGAGCCGGCTATAAGCTGAGTGCGATAAGCATTGAGCATGAAATGCTAGGAGAAGCAAAAATCGAAAAGCATTACTGACCAAGTTGATATGGTTTAGAGCGGATTTTTGCATTTCGGCTTCCGCCCAATGATTACGCCCGCCGCTTCCTCACTGATCTTCACACTAGCACCGCCAGAGCAGGTACAGACGGCGGCGAGCGCGATTTTAATGTATTTGAAGTTGTTAAATTAATTAGTAGAACTAACATGGGCAGGCGTACACCTGAAGTTTTAATCACATTTCACGAGTAGTGCCCAATCATCGCACTTAAAGCTAATCCAAGCAGCAGATGAGGTACAGCATAAACTGCTAGTGCTTTACAGAGCTCGATACTTCCTTCACTTCCTTTATTTTACAGCCCAGCCCGGATCTACCGCATTCATTGTAGGCAGTGGGTTCTGAAGCTTACGCGTCTTATGTAGGTTAACGGGCGCGAACGATGAAGGTGCTCATCGTAATCGAAATGTATATTGCAGATATTAAAGGGAAAAGACTATTATTATTTGTTCTGGACGGTGATTTCGAGATCGGACAGCGCCAAAGAGGTTTGAAATGGTGGAAAATTTCCCGGAGCTCAGTGGTCGTTGAGGATGGTAGAATGATTTTCCATTGAATAACCATATTTAATCGGTATCACACATTTATAGATGATTGGAAAGCAAACCCAGATTGATTGAATAGGTTATGTTGAGATGAAGGTGTAGTAAATTCGACCAATTGGTCTGAAGAATTTGTGTTTACATCATTGCAACAAATACTGACACGAATATATTTCCCAAACAAGAAACAAATACAATATAAAACAAATAAGCCACGTACACACAATGGCACCTAAACCTCACAACAATAATGAAACCACCGCATGGTCGGAATTCCTTCAAATAAAAAGAACAAGCGTTTCTTCTCCTCCAAAGATCGACTATCCAATCATGTGCAGCATGAAACGGCGAGATGTAGATCATCGATCGAATATGTCTTCCATCACGATCAAATTAATCAATTTCTCGAATCACTGAATCATCAAATAAGCCCACCAAACGCACTATTCTAACATGCCTTGGCAATACAAAGTAGATCGCTCGTAGTGTTCAATTATTGTTTTGACGGGCGGCATCCCGAGGCACTTTTCTCGTCAGTCAGTGGGTCAGCGTGGGGAATTGCCGCACATAGATACACTGCACCCATACACCCTTGTGTTTACCTGAGCTAGAATACAAATTGAATCATCCGATTTTTACCGCCACAAATCGAGCGCAAAACAGAGAGCACCGATAATCCTCGAATATCTTCCTACTCTGGCCAATGTATGCAGCAAGCATGGAAGGTGGTTTGGAACAAAAACCAGAAGTTTGAAGAGAAAATTGAATAACCTGCGCTATAACATAATAATCGATCCCGTTCTCAGCAACCAGTTTGGGTTCACCCGAGATGGGGCTGGAAAGCATGGGGCTGGTGTCGTGACGCAGAGCGTTTCGTTTGAAAATGGGCGTGCATGGGCGGGGGCTGGTTTAGGTAAATACTTATCTGGACTACTTTGGCCCTTTCAACACCGAATGCATAGTGATGGAAGTCATTGTCTTATCCGGATGGAGTTAGACGCACCGATCCAGAGTAAAATTTAAATTTGATGGACGTAATAAGAGTTGCCATCCTCTTTAAGCCTCAGTGGTCGATCACAAAAAATATAAAGGAAGAGGGGATGTTCATAAGCCACGTAAAAAACTTGTAAGACTACTGAATTGACCCTGTTTGCTGGCGTAATTTACGAAAACCACATAACGACACAAATATCCATATTCATCCAACTTTAAATCAAGCATCCTGCAATGACTCATGGTTGGTACATCGTCAATTTCAATCTCACAACCCTTGCACAATCTCACACTTCAACAACTGACAGCATGACATCACCTTAATTAATGCGTAGAGGATAATGTTTAGATTAACATGGAAAACTTGCTTCTCAATGAAGCTCTGGTGGAACTTTCAAGACACTCATTTAAAAAAAAACCTACCATTGGAGCTGTCAAATTCCATGAGGATCAATTGAAATCAGCCGTAATGAGTATGGTATATGGGATATGCGTCGCACTGCGTCCCTAGTAAAAGTTAGCACTAAAATCATCAAAAGAAAACCGAAATAAATCCTCCTTTGGCAAGATGAGGTAGCATCTCATATTCGAGCTCTTACGTACATGAACTGGGTTTAACTTTTAAAAAATATTTAAACATAAGTGAAGAATCTAGAGTATTTCTAGGGTGTATATTAGAATGGCCCAAAAAACTTATGACGAAAAAATCATTATTTCCGTCAATGTTTTTGTGGATATACACTGGATTTTTTCGTAAGTTTGGTAAGCCCTAGTTGTTTTGAAGCAAGAAGCAGCTTCAAAGAGTACAAGAAAGCAAGAACAGCTTCAATTAAGTCATTTGAAAAAATAAATTAAATTTTAATATATAAGAAGCTTGCAAATAAAAGCTATAAATGTAATTATTATAATAATGTATATTTTTACTGCACAAACATTTCCTTACACAAAAACTATTCTTCGGAACCACTAGAGGAATTTTTAGAATATCGGGTTGTTCTTTAAAAATATCTGAAATTGGTTAATTTTTAATTTTACCATTGTGCACCTTTGACATTGTGACGTTAATTTTTTTTTTGATACGCTTGTATATGACATGTATCTACACATGTATTTTCCAAAAGAATATAACTCGAAAGAATAATGTTTTTGAAAAATATTTCATATGAAAGAGAAAACCAAAAAATTGAATATATTCGATCTCGAACGAGCAGTGCACAGTGAAAGGAATGCTTAAAATCACCTTTTTTTTATACTACTTAAGGTGAAGGTTGGTGGAATATTAAATGGCCGCCATCAAGTTTCATTTGATTCACCACTTCGAATTTATGAAGGCACAAATCTTAGAGAATACAAATATTTCACATTCCGAACTATATTAGAACTCTAGAATTCTTACTGCACTGCAACATACAAGTCTTAATGTTTTTTCATTTAGGATTTTAGTAGGTTCGAGGACCTTTGCCTTCTAAAATTCAAAGTGGCTGTGCAAATAGGTTATTTTTGCATTCCTGTGACCTTCTCTTTAAGTAGTGGTGTTTTCTGACGAATTTTTGCATATTAATAAACACATTAGGTTTTGATAACCATTGCAATACCCAGAAGTATTGCCTTCAGTAAAATTGTAGATAATTTTAATATCAACAGCTTTGCTCACAACAATACAACTCAACGTGACTTAGTTCTTGTGATATTTGATTTTTATACTAATTACTGAAAAGTTGCAAAAACTATAACTATTAGAAGGTTACAAATTTCGAGGAATTATGTAATTATATAAATTAAAATACTCAGCATTGAAGAAGACTTCAGAAAGGTATGGTTCATATACACTCAGTTAAGCTTGGCTATTTTTTGCCACCATATACACAACCAAACGCACGGCAATTGAAATAATACATCATCGAAAAAAGAACCGCCCGTTTCCAGCAGAACCATAGAGAACCGCTGAATCAAACGTCAATTTTGTTGAGATTTCTGTAAACAATCTTTAACCGAGATCCAGCTTTGGCCCAAAAAAAATTCTTTCTTTTTTTTTTTAGGAATTTCCCCCCAATTCCATCCCCGAAGGTTGCGTTCTTTAAGAGACTCGAAAACAATCCATCTACTCCAGCGATCGCTTCGCGTAATGTGCCGAGGCCAGATCCGGCATGACCACGACATCGTCCTTCGGGTGGTGTTTCTTTATGGAGGCCGCAACTTCCGGTAAGAATTTCGTGCTATAAACCTCCCCGTTGACCGTGAATTCCGAAGAAAAGAAGAGCGGCTTTGACAGCCCCTTCTCACACACCTTGTCAGCCACTAGAGGACCTTCGTCGGGAACTTTGTGTGGGAGATGTACTTCACGTCGCTGCTCACCTCCTCCTTGGGGGACGTGAAATAGCCGGTCCCCTGCCAGTCATTGACGTCGAGCGTCAGGTACGTCTCGTCGTCCATGATCACAACCACGTTGCGCTTTGCAGGTAAGACATCATTGACGAGCACCTTCAGCCGCTGCTTTTGAGTGGCCGCTTGCGCTTCCAAGACGGCCGACCTCAACTTTTTCTGCCTCAGGACGATGTCCATGTAGGCAAAATACTTGTTGACCGTCTGGCCGGTCTCACTGACTACCCAGCCTAAGGCGTAGAAGGATGTCGCCACCTTGCCCTCAGTTTTCAGCTTAAGTCATGCTTTTGTTTGCACCTTGATGCACCTTCCGGTCACGCAAACATATACAGCCGCTCGGCTGTATCCGGCCGACACAAAGCGCAGTACGATAACGGATTTCTTCACTCTGGGGTGGAGCCGGCTGTAATTACAAACCATCGAACGTAGTTGCTTCACTGTTTTCGCTGTCATAAACGACGAACTGATAGAGCTGTCATTTTTTTTCTCTGAATATAGCCTACTTATAATTATTCACGATTCACCGGTGGACCCACCACCAAGTGGTAGTATAATCGCATGAAAAATCGGTGAACTTTTTCTTTCTTTTTTCTTAATGCATGCATTACAGCCCATCTGTCAAGCCGGTGGTGTCGGGTACAAATACTGGTCCTGTGTAGAACATTTACCATTTTGCAAAACTTCCAAAATTCTCCAGCATAGCGTATAATTGTGTTTGCCGAAAGAAAGTAAAAGCTGGTTTATATGTATAGCTCTGGAAATGATCTCTCGACCACTACCGATCGAATCTGAGGATGGCTAATAATCGACAAATAGAAAGGGTACACAGGTTTTTAAAAATAAAAAACTTCATCATTTTTGATCGAAGCTCACCTACACATACCAACAACATCATCAGATAAAATAAAGCTTCTCTTGTCCAAGACTGATTTCAGTATTATGGGATCTGTTTACAACTATCTGTCCCAAGTTATTTGTACAAATGCTTCAGTAAGCATAGCATACCATAGCAAAGCATATCATGGCATAGCATACCATAGCATAGCATGAAGATAAGATGGAGTGGCAGGGACTACACAGTTTCGAAGAATCATGTAATCTCCTGAATTCGTGGAATATGTTTAGTAAATTAATGTTAGATATCATCTAAATCAGGTCTGTTGTATGGAAGATTGCAAAAATTTCGTTGTTTACGCTAGCTTTGGCTTGTAATTGAAGGGGAGTGAATTTAACGCCTCTGTTGAAATTCATATTTTCTGTATAGCATTTTAACTGTGATTTTAAATATTGCCACGATCTTCGATGACGAAGACACACTTATCTGCACACATCTTGCAAGTTTTGCATTTTTTTTCCTTACTAGTTTACGTTTTTATTAAGTCCGTATACCTACTAGAAAAACAAAACCTCTTGAATACTGTAAGGCTTTGTTAGATGAAGGAGGTAATAAATAAATGTTATAACATACACGTAAAGAATGTAATTTTCTGCGTTACCTAATGCACATATATGAAATGCTAGATTTGGCCTAAGTTCAGGTCTGTGTAGTTTACAAGTTAAACGTGAATACCAAAACGATATTTAAACAATTATTTTATACTTGATCCATGTAGATGATTGTTGATTTTCGAAGTGTTATACCTAGTTATCGGAATGTTATTATTTATTGAATCTTTTAAGAACCTCAAGCATCTAAATTAATCAGCCCGGCTGGACTTGAGAAGAATTTTCAGGTGCAAATTTATTTCTTAACGATCACTTGCAACTACCTACACCCGGCCTAAGGTCTGGGTGTTCTTTGGGTATACTAGCTTCGTTCCGTTCTATTTTTACGCTTTTATCTGACAACAGGCCTCGTTGATCTACATAAAATCTTTGTACCGTTGACCTGAAGAATGAGAGTAGGGTTACTCAGCGGCTGAGTATTTTTCTTGGACAAATTGTCTGAATATGCAAAACAAATCCAGAGATATTACTTATCATATACTTGGCTTTCTACGCCCTACGGAGCTTCCCCTGCCACTTTAATTCGTGTTCTTTTTTAGCGATCGCACAGTTCTTAATTGTGGACTATTTTTGCCATCGTAAAGCATCCTATGATATGGTTTGTGGCAAGTACAATAATACGACTATGCTCTTTCGGAGTCGGACGAGTTTCCTTTCCGGAAAGACATTCGACTGTATCGGGAATCGAACCCTTGACATCCGGCTTGGACGCGGCGACGCGTTTACTGACTATGCATTTAATCTCCACTTTTCTTTTAATATTTATACACAAATACATTTCCTATTAACGTTGTTATCCTTTAGTGATAACAATAAATTTAGAATTTTTCTTTCAAACATATAAAAGGAAAAAAATGCATTTTTACCTAACTCTATGTGTGGATCACTACATACATTTGTTGCATCAATGGAAACTAGTACATGTAATTTTGTCGATTTAAATGTGAACTCAATGCTTTCAGTTTAGTTTGTAGCTACCGTCAATGCAAACAGCCTCCTGAGAATGCGTTATCAAAGTTTTTGAAACCAAGATTGAAATTAAATGCATTTTTAAGTACAATATGGACGGCAAATGCACAGTCCACTCAATTCAGACCATAAGGACGTGGTCGTAATCGCGCTTGTGATCTAAAGTCAACCGGTTGTTGAACCTGTTTAGTACTCTTGGGACTGTTGAATTATAAATTTGCAGCATTTATCCAAGAGCATGGTGGGAGAGCTCCGGATTTTCCACAGGAGCGTACAAAAATGTTTCACTCCCTTCCATTCTGACCACAAAACGCAAAGAAATAAACCACACAACTACGCAATTCACAGGATGCGAAAAATACACTTCAAAGTCGAACTGTACAAAATTTGGTTAATGTCTATCCAGTGGGAAAAAGTTACAGCTAGTTTTAAATGTTGCAATATTTCCCTTTATACGTCCTACGTATACCATTGAGAAAAAAAATCACACTACCTTTTCAAACTCTGTAGAAGCACATTTTGTTATCAATCTTGCATATTTTGTCACCTGTCCTTGGAATAAAATATAATTGTACATAAGATTGATGTAAATTTTGAAATTTCACATCCTGATTGTCTGCCTAAAATTTGAACTAATTTGATGAAAACTTACACCGCATAAGCTGTTTGAAGTTTACATCGGATATAGTATAGGGAAAGCAAGCTTTTTTTTTCTCTGCCTACAAGCTTTTTCCAAATGTTGTCGAAGAAATGTTCTAAAACTATTCTTATTGGAAATATCATCGAAAATAAGTCAGATTGTCTTTACAAGACTAATTCAAATAAAAAAGTTATTAATTAATTTAAAGACTGATAATCTTATGGTATAATCAAACAGTTGGTTAGTCAGCAACACTATATTGTGCAATGTAACGTAGTAGCAATGATGTTGTGCTCTATTCCCCATTCCAAAAATACCAATGTTGCCTGCAGGGCAGTTTATTGAGCTTGATTATAATTTGTTTCATACATTTGAAAAGTTATCTACTGCAAAGTTGTAGCTGTAGAAAACTATCAATTAAATGAGTGTTTTCAAAATTGTGCTGAATTGATAGCGTAATGCAAACACAAAACATGGATTCCCCGCAGTAATTTACATACAAACTTCAAATAGTTTGTGCGATACATATCTCAAGCTAAATGTGTTTAAATTTCGGGTCGCTTATGAAGACCTAGTTTGAAAATAACGAAGCACTGTGGAGCGAGCTTTTCAAATATTGCGTCAGTCTATTGTGCATCTAATGCACAGTGTTAAGAGCCAGAAAAATTCAAACTTAAACGTAAAGAAGCCATAAAGCAAGCGAAGTCAAAGAGCATCATGAATAAATAAATAAATCAACATTATACATCGAAAATAAATGATCAGTTTAAAAAAAAAATCCCTAAAAGTGCGGTAACGAACAACTAGGTTCCCTCTTCTGCGCACACCGGGGTACAATAGAGTTGGTTATCTACGCAAGCGCACACACATCCTTCCTTTGGTGCGTTCGTTGATGATCTTTGCCACACCGAACCCCACAACCAGCAACAGCAGCAGCAGCTAAAACGGTGATAAACAGTTAAATAATTATACCAGACCTGTGGCAGCCTGCTTCTCGGTGGCGCGCCTTGGGATGGCCTGTGATAAGGGGTTCAGACCATCGTGGATCGAACCCGGTAGTCGAAGATGCGCAAAACGCATTCCTATTCGTTGTACACACCCGGTAGTAACGGTTGCATGGCCGGATTCTCTCTCTAACTTGAAGCCCGATCCCGCGCATACTCTGCGAAAGGTAATCATTGGTTGCGTTTAATTGTGTACGATTTCCTTGCATACAGAGTATCTATTGGCATCGTAACATAATCTTAACACCCTTCAGGGGATTCTTCCACCTAAAGGCAACTGAATAAGGAGGTGATTGGGATTATAATTTCCCCGTACGAGCATGATTTGCATTTCCACCAAGGCCATCATATCATTGGTCTTACAAACCTGAGAACTAGATTCTTCAAGCGACGATCGTATTGCGCGTGTCGGATTAATGGACTTACTAGAGCTGTTGTGAGGCAAGGTAGAAGAAAATTGGACATACAGTCGAACAAATGGCACAACGGAATTCAATCATTCGCCCAGCAACGGATTTTTGCCTCCAGGGGTGCCAAGCGTAGTAGTTGGAAAATAAGGTCTACTCTGTGATAATCTAATTAACGAACTGCACTTTCTCATTCACACTTTTTGCTGAACATTCCAAGCGTAATATTATTGAAGCGAACAAAAACCTTGTTTCGGCATGTTTTTATCTCAAATGGATAATATAACGTTACCTCGGATAAGACAAAATTAAACAAACGACTTGTTTCATTCGAAGACCAGTTCCAGTTTCCACATGACATAAATAATTCCATTACAGATATTGGTGCTAAAAAAAGAGAACATCTTGCCATCGACCATCGAATTGAGACTTATCTAATTAAGTGATTTACATTTCATTCAACATCAAAACAAAAAAAAATCACTCCGCGCAACGGCAGGCTGCTCTTGATATTAATCTCGCTAAAAAGCCGCAGACGCAAAAAGCGCTCAAAACATCAACCCGCAACGGTCCCGACAGAATGCAACCCGCAGAATTAAAACGCGCCGCCCCATCCACCAAACAAGGCCGGCGAAAAAACGGAACCACTTGTTTCTCGCAATGACCGACTCTGGCTACCTGAGAAAATGAAATTAGACACGAAAGAGCAAAAAATGCTTACACCTTCGAATTATCCCAAAAAGGGGAACTGACCCGACAATTGAAATGTTTTGGCATTGCGCATGCAAAGTGCCTGTAATGAAAGACCGAGCTGCCCGTTTCCTCCTTGGGCTCGCTCGTTTGCGCAGAATAGGGTCAGCAACTGTATACTCCTTGTTAGGGCAAAAATCAATTTTAAACGTTGCGTTAAAGATCTGCTCGGGTTTTGCTTTCGGGATCGCTGGCCGCGTGATACGCAATCGAAAAAATGTTTTATAGGTCAGGAACTGGGTCATCCCTTAAGTGGGTAAGCGTTGAGGCGCCAGTCGGATTAGCCTCAGCAGTCGGGCCAGTATAGGAATGTTTTGAGCTGTTAATTGATGGTGGTTGCACAACAAAAGGCAACTAATTGGATCAATGCAACTCGATTTCTATAATTATATTATCAGCTGAAAGATATTTGGATCAGCGCCTAAATAATGTGGGTCTTCTGCTTTCGAACCAGCGGGATAGTTGAACATTCCAATGCTGTTTTTTTCGGTTGTGAATGTTTACCGAGCAGTTAAGTCCGATTGAATTATTGAAGTTGAACACATGGGACCAGCGACTGAACTAGTTCGATTTATAAACGTTGTTTTAGAAAGAACGTGGAAATTAATCAATTCAAGACGATTTGAAATAAAAAAGCATTTTCTATTGCTAGATGATAATGTATCGACAGTCGACGTCATGTTACATACCATATGTGATTGTATGAAGCACGAATAATAAGAACAATACTCACGATCTCAGTGCAACATAACTCGGCGGAGTGACTGAACACTTTTCGGAACTCAGTCGCGCTCAAAATTATTTCCGAGGGAAATCATGTCAATTGACACTAACTAAAAGGTGAGAGTTTGAATTCTGCTTGAATTCTCGATTCCGCAAAATGCAAACCTTACTGATGCAATTGTCATTATTGAAGTCCTTCTATTATTGTATGTGAGCTTTTGGAATTCTTAAATAGGCTACAACCTTCTTTTTGGTTCAAAAACTAATCAGAAAACAATTTATTAACACCAAACTTCAATACATACATTCATATAAGGGCATGAATCATAAACGATTTTTGTTTTACTCTTCTTTACTCAACAGTGCCTAATGTTTTTCTATTCTCTTTATTCCAGGTAATATTCTACAGCGCTGGTTAGCAACATCCCGAGACTACGAGACATTTATACAGGTTTAGTAAAGAAATAGTATTATAAAAGGCAAAAAGGTCGTTCGGTAGTTTGAATCACGGTTATCACTATTATTATTTAAATGTTGACTTATTCTTAGTCAATGACCTATGCAATGGCCTTAAATCAGCCAAGAACAAAAGGTTTTATATTTATAAATATATTCAATATCTTCAACTGTTTTCAATTATATTCAATTTTTCGAAATTTGATTTTCATCTTACGTTTTCAATAATATCAGTTTTCAATTTATTATCAAATCCATCCGTTTATGAGATCAGGCGAGCAAATATTAGAACTTAATTTTAATAGCTACCTTTAATTATCAGTCTAAATCCGTTCCCGGAAACAAAAACAAAGAACATAGATCTGCAATTCACACTTCACCATGGATTCAAAGATTGCAGGTCAATCACTTTGCTGAATAGCGATATAATTTTGGCCTCAATTGTCTCGTTCTCACAATATATTATTAAAAACACGGAGACTTCAATGACCACTAGCTACCTGCTCTTACCGATAAAAGCCTATCTTTTAACCCTAACTTTACCAACTATATCTGTGGTAAAAAAATGTCTAACTCTTACGCTCTAGGCTATAGTGGCCGGCATGATAAATGTACGGCCCCCTTCAGCTCAGTCATTAAAGGCGCAGCTACAAAGCAACACCTTGATGGAAGTTCGATTCTTGGTCTGGTCTACACATTTTTCGTTAAGGAAAATTTCTCAACTCCCTGGGCATAGGATATGATTGTACAAGCATACTCTTGCAAAGTGGTGCTTGGCATCGAAAGCTCGCAATCAGTAATTGTGGAAGTACATTAGGAATGTTACTTTGCGAACAGGCAACAACGTACGAATATTCACAAAACTTAGGTATTTAAAAACAAGTCAGTTGGTGTAATTTATAAAATCGAAAAAAAACAAAATATTTTACTGTCACAACAATACTGTAAGCTTCTATTTTAGAAACGAAGCTGAAAAAATATTGAAAAAGGACTTTCCTGTGGTATGGCATTAAAAAAATCCACTTGATGTTTTAACAAAAAAAAACAATCAAACTCAAACATAGTCGAACAGTGATTTGTTCTCTCTTAGTATCGAAGATCATTTGTAACGTTTTGGAATGCTCGCCATCAAGTTTTTGAAGGTGTTGTGGATCCAAATAATTTCAAGCATTCTCAAATGCAGCAAAACAGAGTGGTTTATTGAATACACAGTTTTTTTTCACTGCTATCGAGAATGGCTCAAAGATTCTCAGCCAGGTGCAAAGCTGGGGTGGCCATTCCAGAGTTTTGATTGTAAAGGTACTATTGATTGCGAGGCTATTGTTTTCTTCAGGGGTGTCTCATGGGTCCCAAAAGTGACTGTGCACTAATCCAGTCATAAAGAATAATTTCCTTGATTGTCCATACCTTTCTGTGGAACATTGATGACCAGGATAGGAAACATCATTATGACTTGCATTTTAATCACTAAGTAGAACGTTTATGGTGATAAATAACAGTACAAAGTAGAAGACACATCTCAGAGGATTCCAAATATATTATTGAATCCAATCAAAAATCAACAGGAACTACTAAGAAAACTTAAAGGACAAAATTTTAAGGAAATCCTCAGGAAAATCATAAGTCAGTATATTAGGAAAAACATCAGAAGGACCATTCATAGTAATTACCTTCGAAGATTCTGAGGAAATGAATTGAAGCATGTCGATTTTCAGCCTTCAGATGTCATAAAAACTAGCAATACCCGGAAGCATCCTACAAGATCCAACGAAAAGTTTTAGGAAGAACTAGAGGAAGTCACATAATAAAATCCAATAGAAGACCATAGAAACTTTTAGATGATGGGTATTAATTTTTCCAATAAATCGCTGTGCATTCCAAAGCAATCGGGAGAAAGCTCACCTGCAAATGATTATAGACGAATCATCCAGTCTCCATAAATATGTTGACGAAGTATAATGGCAATATTGATAAGTATTTCGAATGATCTAAAAAACAAAACGGAAGGCGAAGATTGGTGGAACATTTCCTAGAAAATGAAGAAGATCTACCCAAATGATCTTAAAGCAGAAAGCTTTGCAAGACATACGGAGAAACACAATGTGAATATTCGGAGAAAAATTATTAGAAAGTCTGAAGGTTTTTTATAAGAGAAGATCTTTAGCAAGTTTAAAAGTCCTCAGAAGAAACTTTATGGAGCATCTAGGGAGAAGAATAACTAAATCGAAAAAGGTTTTGAAGGCTTTGGTAAAATTCTAATAGAATCAAAAGCATCATTTGTAAACATCGGTTGAGCCTTGTGCATCAAGACTTAACTGTACTGTTTTTCTAACTGGTTTTCTTTGCCTTTTGTTTGGGATATTAGTGTTGGCGAAAGACAAATTGTCGAGCCCCATTTTCCGCAACGACTTTTCCAGATTTTCTTTCTCAATGTCAATGTGTATCTTGGTTGATTGAAGATGTTAGTCAGCAGCCTTTCATCAGTTCTTCGCCGTATTTGTTGTCGTTTTTTGCTGAACAACTTGAATTGTGAATCATACAACCAGACAACGCGTTTTTGGAACTCCAGCCGCTATTCAATCTTAACCTTGCTGATGAACAGCTGCTTCAAAGCAAAATGCTTACTTAGCAATGGACCTAGCTTTCATTTCGGTGTCCTCCTTGATTTCATAAATGATTAAGTTGTCTGTACGTCAATTTTACGTTTTGATCCTCGGCTAGATCGATCTGCAACACTTCCGAACTTCTGGTGTTTCAAAATAATCATTTGAACTGCACCGTTTGCGTCCTGAATGATGAGATTACGGATTGCCAGTAAAATGTCTGCGTCCGGAGTTCTGTAGCTTTTCGGTAGTTTCACCATACTTCTTCGCGATTTTGAAAAGAGCAGACTTCGAACACTTCACTATTTTTGGCAATTCTCGAGACTTTAGCTTTTCAGCATACCATTTGTGCAGAGTTAATCTGCGTGTTAACAAGTTGATGCGGTTTTTTTTTGTAATCTCCATCTATTTCGACAGTTTTCAGGTCTGCTGCCAAAAAGAGCATTTTAGTTCCACACTAAAAAATGATCATAACATTTCATAAAGTGTCTACTTTAACCCAATAACAGTGTCCACTTTCTAAAATGAACAATCGTTATTTGTGACATTATGAAACAAATAAATGCCAAAACAACAAATTTCGAGCGATTAGGAAATGGAATTACAGAGTTTTGCTGATGGATCTTTCTTCACGTCATACCAAAAATGAAGGTTTCTTTGCGATCGCAAAAATGGTTAGCGGAAATTAAAGAGAATATCGAATATTTAGCATGCACTATCACAAACGATATTTGTAGAAATTTTTTACTTACATTAACATTGGTTTTGAAGTGAAATTGTTAAATTTAAAAGGATTAACTAGTTAGGCTGGTAGTGTTTTTTTTTCTGCATTCGAAATTTAATAACTTGACGAATCCTTTCTTGGCTTGGTCCAAATTATCCCGAGCAGGAACGAATAACTTGATAACTGGCCTTCGTATTTAAGAGCTCAGATTAAGAGGTAAAATACCTGAGGATAATAATATAAAATACCAAATTGAAGTAAGACAATACCAAAATAGTACCCCTCACGTATTCCCAGGTATCCGAATTAACAAGTTTTGTTATTCGAGAGATATTTTGCTTGCAATTCTTAAGTATTTTGTTTAGGTATTTTACCTCTTAATCTGAGCTCTTTAATACCAAGACCAGTTATCAAGATCAAAATTAGGTATTCATATGTTGTTGTCTCCTGCTCGGTAGCTTGACTACTTAGCTTTAAGATGTCTGGGTTCGATTACCGGTGTGAATCGATTTTCCACTTGAAAATTTTGCCACTTCTTAGGCATAAATATAAATGAACTTACCACACACAATCAGTCAGTTGCAAATACAGTAGAGGCATCGAATGCTCTCAATTACACAGTTATCTTTGAGGAAGTGTACTAGAATAGTATGTTAGATACCTATAGTAAGTTGATTGTAAAATGTAATAAGCTTGAAATACCGAAAAAAACGAATTCTTGGCGATCCCATTTAAAAAAAAGTAGGAGGCATTTTTCGAGGCATTCCATATCCGTTTGAGGTAACTTTTACATAAAATATCGACCGTTGACAGATAGATAATGATTGATTGATTGATTTATCTTTATTTAAGAGCCTTTCAGCCACAGCTAGTTCGGCTCCAAAGGTAGATGATACTGTAAACTATTTTACAAACATAACATATCAAATTCTCATCAGATGCCAAATCAAATTTTCTGAAAAGTACGCCTGATTTACATCACGTTAATTTGGATTGTATTGGAAATACATCAATATACTCACATAAATTAGTAAAATTTTCCATTTGTAATAATGTACAAGAATGCATTTAAATAATGAATTAAAAAACATTTCCAAACGCATTGTTTTCAATATGTGTATCGTTTTTCAATAAATAGGGAAGATGTACCTATATTAATCTCATCACTTTGCAATTCATCCTACTTGAAATAAAACGACTTACACGAGACAGGATTTGTTAGTAATGTTTGTTGTAGTTATTTAACGTAAGCAAACATTATTAGAAAACGAAACCGATTCTTCAACTGCCCAATTGTTTGATTCATCGTAGCATTAATATAGGAACAATGAGATTAATATGGGGGCAGTTTCCCTTAAAACTAAGGTTCATATGAACGTAAAAAAATATACGTTCTCGCTTCGAAACCATAAAAACAATGGCACACGATTCTTTTGCTGCTTTATCCTCTCAAATAACTGTTATTCGTTTCCCAACAGCATACGAAATCATGCGGAATCACAGCGCAGTTGGATATTTGTGGTTAGTGAGGATGAGAATGAAGTCGTCGATACCAAATTTATTGTTTACATCAAACCTGTAATGCTAACTGTTTTTATTTCACAACAATCTCTCTGATAAGCGATCCCCAATCGTGAATCGTGAATCAGGAAAAAGGGGAAATTGGCCATTACTTATCAACTAAATGAATTCTGTTACCGACCAAGTAAGCAAAAGTTCAATTATATTTAAAATTACATCCGATGTTTTCAATTCGTGTAAAAATAAAGTCGCATTTAGTTTTAATTTAGTGTAGCTCAATTTGAACTTGAATTTTTTAATCTTTTTCCATGCTCAAATTTTGTACATGAAAATCAATTTAAAATAACATTATTTCATTAACTGTGTGGATCACACCAGATCTCTTCTCCAAAATTAAGCCAATCAATCCAAATCAATCGAATTCTAATTTTCTCGATGCTTTTAACAAATCTCAACCGAAAATGATCGGAAAAGTGAGGAAGGGTCCTCCCTTAGTTCAGTCGGTAAAGGAGCTACTTCAAAGCAACACCCAGCATGGTGTTGGGCTGGGTTCAATTCCCAGTCTGGTCTAGGAATTTTTCGTTAAGGAAAATTTCTCGACTCCCTTCACAGGGTATACTTGTACTTGCCGCACAATCATACTAATGCAAAAATGGTACCTGGCATCGAAAGCTCTTAATTAATAACTGTAGAAGTGCATTTAGAACACTAATGAGAGCAAGCAATAAGGTAATTGCAAAAGAAATAAACTTGAAACGCTAAGAAGGAAAAGAAGAAGGATGCAAAATTATCTCTTCTATTTGGCAACAAATTTTGGAACTTGCTATACTGCCGTTCTACGCATAATTGTCCAATTTTCTATGGGTTTCCCTATATACATGGGATAGTTTTGCTTATAACGGCAGTATAGTATCCATGGATTTGACTTCCGATCGAATTCCCGTTTATATATGTATTGTTTTACATGTGCAGATGAGAGCCCTGAAGGCAGTCGATTGAATTTAAGAATAAACGAAATAGTAGAGACTTGAAACTTGAACGAACCAGACGAGTTTCCTTATTATTCTACATACCGAGTGTCTTATGATAATTTACTTGCTAGTATCAAAGCATGGCCTATTTTGATGATGATTGCCACATAATTATGGTACCGAATATTGGTACAGAAAGTTCTCAATTGCAAAATTAAAAGTCAGCGTGAATCTTCAATAACAAATAAGATAAAATGAATCATGAAATGAAATTACGTTCATCAGACACGTGAATTTCCTACCAAATAAAAAAAATTGTTAATTTATTGTTTATTTATCATAGTTTAAAATTAATGATGTGACAGAAACCATTGTTTGATAAACATAGATTTGCTGCAATATTTAATATTTGTTGGCATTTTTTTTTTTTTCTCTGTTCGGGACATAAACCACTGCGACCAGTAATTTGATCTATTGTAGTATATCCCGTATCCTTTGTTTAGTTCATGTCGAGTTACTTCATCACTATTGAGAAATGATGAAGTATTCGGTGTTGTTACAGTTGTCATTGTTTGTTTTGTTGGCAATGAATCGAGTTTTGTTGAAAGTTTCCGCTATTTAAACCCTTTGTGAGCGACAGTACTCTTCAAAGGCGCGTCCCTTTATCCGTCAAAACCGGATTCATTGCAAACAAAACAAACAATGACTCCGATACTGACCATGCATCAGAACCCTAGTCATAACCAATTCAAACTATAGAACATCAAATAGAAAAATGAGAATTCACATAAATGAATACTAACCATGTTTCCCTTATTCCAAGCTCATCCTCGGTGGCTCATTCCGAGTATTGTCACTTTTCACAAGACATAAAATGTAATAAGGACTAATATATGTTCCTTTGATTACAAAAACAAATATGTTCCCTAGTTTGAATTTATTCAAACTAGGGTTCGGTGGTAAATGTGATACCCCGTAATGCACCACGAAAAGGTGATCTACCAGCGTTAGCGGGTCAGTTACGGTTTGTTGGCATTTACTGGCACAATTCCTGCTAGGTGTTTTTATGTTTGAACCGTTTGAAACGCTTAAACTTAGCTATTCAGCACTGTATTTGGAGGAAATGCTTATGTAGAACCCGTGGCTTCCGGGAAAATAAGCCCTGGTTGGTGCGAGCCAAAATCGAACAAATGTTTATGCTCCTACATTTAATTCACATTTTACACCAATTCCAAACGTTCTAAAATGCAAAAACTGGCTCATCAAGTCTACCTATTAAATTGAGTTCTATATACATCCTAGTAAAACAGCTTGTTATATAAAGTTCAAAAATTCACATGGTCTCGTGTATTTTTTTAGTAAACACGACATAATTTTCTACTTGAATATGACCAAATCAGCGCAATATCAATGTTTTTGAAACATCTTTAAGTTCACACAAAAAGTTTTTAATTACATAGTTAAGACAAATAATATGTTCTGAAGATGCACTGAATAACATGCCTTCAACATGATGATGTCTTATCTTGGTATAATTTAGCATCACAATAACAAATTGTTTCTCCCCAAATTATTTCAAAGTAAAGAAAATTGCAAGAAATGCATGAAACCATCAGATGATAACACTGATTGAATTGGAAAATAAGGTTTGTTTATGAATTCTCATTATACACAACTTGTGATGTGATGTGATGTGATAAAAATCCACCACCAGTGCAGGACTTGCCATGGCGTACAGTTCCTGGCAAGATCAAACTGTACATACCTGTAATCCTCACTATTCCGTTGTATGAAGGGCCAAAACCGGGGGTGTGGACCTGAAGCAGAAGCACTTACTCGAAATCCACGGAAAGTATAGAGCGTCTCCTTCCAACAAAACGCCCTTATTACAGGAAATGAACAGTAAGCAATACACATTAGGTTTTCCGTCAGGTGGTTTGTTAAGAATAGGGTTAGCAAACTCACTGTAGACTGTCGGAAGATAATTAGACCTACGCTGATCTCGATCTGACGATTTCCATAAAGGAAGGCATAATTGTCATTCATGACTTGGGCCAGATAACCACGAATCCCTCATCCAGCCTACACTTCGTGTGGCACCCTATGTTAATGATTGTATGTATGTAATGTACGCAATATAATATATGTATTTACTAAATATAACATACAGCCACTGGATTGTTACTGCAAAATAAAAAAAAAGGATATGTATTATTATCTTAATAGTCCTGTAAAAACTGAAAAGCAGAGTAGATCAGTCCTTTCAACCAAGATAAAATTTCAATGAAAAGATATTTGATTTGTTTTATTTTTTAGAGAATCAATAGACTATTCTAAAGGTCGAAGAAAGCAGTTTTAGTGATCGAAGAGCTTGGTTTGATGATACGCTGAAATGCTGAAAAACAAATTGAGCATTACAAGCATTCAATAGTCATGCTGCTCCATACTCTGAAACGCAAAGATGTCCCAAAGCGTGCTGAAACTATCAATTAAATGAGAATTGAAAACATACCCTTCTTGAACACGATCTTGAGTCACTCACTTCCCTACAACATTTCCCAGGCTACGCTAAACAGCTTCACCATGCTGAAAAGCTTAAAAAATGTGTAGATAACTACAGTAGAAAAACTTATTAATGTGATATAACCACAATGGAACTGACTCTTAGCTTCGGGTCTTGACAGAGAATCCCTACTGAGCCCATGTGGCACGTCAAGCCGGCCAGTTCAGCGCAAGGGAGTTCTCATTATACACAACTCGTGACCAAAAAAGGCTTGCCAATTAGGATAATCTATTATTTAATATACATTCTAATTCCGAAGATCATGAACGCTCAGAACGCAAATAAAATTTCCATATACGAGGCAAACTTTATGGTGCAACTTTCTATTTAACTGTTGCTTACACTGTGCACCATTTTGAATACACAAAAATACACAGAAAAATATAACCTGCCTGACCTGACAAGTAAAATTTCCATTTGTTCAATTGCTAGTCAAAGTAAGCGTAAGAAATGAAACTGTTTGCAATCTTTCATATAACAGAGCTGCTTTAGGCGATATTCAATTAACATGAAAAATCGCGTAAACATTTGCCAAATCCAGCATGGGCATTAGACATCGCAGAAATTTGGAAGATTTTTTTTAACCAAACAATTCTCTTGAGTTATGCAATTTAATATATGCATTTGAAGCATAAAAAAAACTGCTGGTATTAATAAACATCGTATTTTCAACCAGCACTGTAAGTTATTCCATACAGTTGGCCGGAAATTAAAATTGAGTCTTAGATACATTTTGAGAGCAGTCTAATAACTTGCTCATGATAATTCATTGCCAATTATGGAGTAATTGAGTAATATAACTAATATAAACTACTAATGGCCGTGTCTTATCAACTCTGACACTGGATCAACTGCTTCATTTACGTTGATTTTTATTGTCTGCAGAGTTCCTTAAGACATGTGTTTTCTTTCTTCATATTGGTAGCTAAACACAGACCGTTTCTCAAGAAGATATTTGATGTGTATACTAGGTCTGCTTTTCAACTTGTACAATGAGAATCCATAAGAAAGCCTTCCGAGTAGAGTCTGAGATCAAATAGCAAACTACATATATTGTTGTGATGTGTTTGATAAAGATTACTCAGGTCGCTGGCGTTTTGTTCGTTTTAACAGTCAAAAGATCAAAATTGATCGCTAAAATGTATTCCTGTGACATCAAATTTAAAACTGATCCGGTTATCAGTGGGAGCAGATTGAAAAGTCATTTTGCTGTACTTTTTTTTACTGATGATAATGAAATGAGTATTTCACTAGATATTCTGTCAAACAATGAAAACAATACTACTTTTCTCACAGAAAATTGAACGGAAATTACAGCAAGATGAAAACTAAATTTGTTAGCAAACTTGACAATTGGCAAATGAAATTAAATTTTGATTTCAATTTTATGTTGATATCCGAATAAGTTTTTGAATTGCTATCTTTATAAGACTTCACTCGGGCTTAAGGACTGTATCGTTAATTATGAGTACACGTAAAAACTGCTGTATTTAAATATGTTTTATTTATTTTGCAACTCAAATTCATTTACATTGTTTATTGACCATCAAAAAATTTTCGCAAAAAATCGATTTCTCCGAATTTAGGACACCCGTTCCACGCTTCACGGTGTAAAACTGTGCCCCTGGAAGTGCCCTGTAGTCCAATTTGACGTACGTCTCGTCATTCATGATAATGCATATATCAATTTGCTCAAAACGTCGTCGTACAGCTTCCGAGCCCGAGTTTTCACGGACTCCGCCTGAATTTGGCTGCGTTTCGGATATTTTTGTTTCCGGTACGTCTTCGGGGATTTCGCTGCTTTGCGCGTTCAACCATTCCAATCGTCGTTCCACACTTTTTGCGCAATCTCTGATAGATACCTTCTTTTTTTCCTTCAAACACATTGCAAATTTGTTTGTCCAAATTTGGGTTTGACGCACCTGTTTTTCTACCACGACCGGGAAAGTCCTTCAATGTATTATACATAACAAACCGGTTGATTGCATTTTGAACCGCAAGACACTAACACCTTCTTTTTTTGCTAATTTTCTTAGCGACAATCCCTTTTCAGTGCAGTACTTGGACACAATCTATTTTCGCTTTTCTTCCGTAAGTCCTCGCATTGTTCCGCTTGAAGTAAAACTTTAACTTTTTCGTTTGTTTACAAGGCAAGCAACACATTGACATTATACCTCAGAGATACACTCAAAATAAACGATGCAGTCCTTATTTTCCAATTTAATCTGTGATTACATCTGTTGGTTTGACACTTCAAATTGGCATGTAATGTGAATGCGTATGGGCAATTGCTTATACTTTCAACGACTTGATTATACCTTGTGTATTATTGTGATACTACTAACTGCTATGCAGAGCATCGTTAGAAGGTTTTGTGTTGCCTACGCAGAAAAAAATAATGAATTTTAACAGGCGCGTAAAATTTCCCCTCGTTCAATTCCAAGCAAAATGAGGCATAAACAACAAAATTGTTTGCAATTTTTCATGCGCTATACAACAATGTTTACAATATCCCATTATTTTCTGCCAGTTCGTTATTATGCACCACCAATGCTTTGAAAAACTTTATTTTTTAGTTGATATGGATGTTATGTTGGTTTATTGGCTCTATGCCGGTTCTTTTCATGGATGCAAATTTGTCTTGTTCTCTCAATTTTACATTGAAAACTATTTTCGTAAGGTTTTGTTCTATTATTTTTTAGACATTTTATTGCTAGCAACATTCTTTTCAATGAACAAACAATTTCACAAATCGAGAAAAGATTTTCACAAAAAATCTGAAATGACTATTTTTAAACACTGGTCGTGTTCAACCGACTCTATTACATTGTAGTTGACATATTACAAGATTGTTTGCTAAGATATTAATTTAGATATTCTTATCGGAAAATATACAGCCACAGACTTAGAAACTCACATTACATTCTTACCATTTGCAATATTTACCTATCAAATAAATATAATAGGCAATATTTAAGAAAATAAAATAAACTTATCCCTTAAATTAAGCATACGGTTTTCTTGCGAAAAAACTATTCATTTTTCCGAAAGAATACTTGGGATTTGTGACTATTTTTTGCGAACTTAGGTGTATTCGATAAAAGTCACATTTGGGACATGTGAAGATCATGGAGAAAATCTATCAGCTAAACCAGTGAAATAATCGCAGGTATAAAGTTGAATGAATCTCGATCAATTTTGTCGCAATAAAGTAATGAAAAAGTTCTCAATAACTTAAGAACATTTTGATCGCTATGGTGTAATCTTGGATCTATCGATTATCGATGAATTTATAACATATTTGTTACATAGGCCTTGAGACTAACATTACATTCCGTATTCCTACGAGCCAATATTTAAGTCAAGTATTGATTGTTTGGACAATTATTGTCAAATCTCATTCATTGAAGCTCTTTGCTTGAATAAATTCACGTGTGAATAAGACAACCAAATCTCATGTTTAAGATTCTCATGCATATTCACGTTCTCATACTTACAACACCAAAACTCATTTATAATATGTATATTTGTTTTTTTTTTTTTGTAAGCAAGATAAGAACGTAAATATTTCCAAAATGTAGGTACTCTTACGCAAACAAGCTCTACAATGTTGTCGGGAGATTCGAACAGACGGTCTGGACTCGTCCTTTTGATAAAGTATGCAAGAAATGCTTTAATTCCGCCTTGGAAAATTCAGATGATAGGGAAAGTTGCATGCATAATTGGAAATCACTTATCTACAATTTGATTCCTCAATCCAAGATCACCCCATAGTACTATGCGCAAGTATATATCCTGCTTCCATTCGACCGATGCTTTCACCTTTAACAGTTCCCATAAATAAACCACCCCGTCCGTGATAGGAGAAGCATTACAACAGCTGTGTTGGAACGAACTGCAGCCCACGACTTACAGTGCCGAACAAAAGTATATCACGTTGCACTTTATTATTTTTTTTCCCCTCTTAAACATTAAAACATGTGTAACGTTTACACATGTAAATTGTAACTTGTCTTCTGGTTAAACAATAAGTCCGGCATAAAATACCTGTCATCCATAAATATGCACTTGTTCAATCTCACCACCAGTCAGTTTGATGATGCTGAACGGATTAGAGTAAAACACAAAAAGTAATAGCTCTGCATAACATTAAAAATATTTGTATACATGGTAAGTGACGAACCTGCTCCAGTTGCTGAAGATCATGTAAATAAATTTTTAAAAGCTATACATCTGGAAACATTGCAGATTTGCAGTTTTTTTTCCTGCACTGTAATGATGGGACACCCTCTCTGTAGCTCAATATCGTCATCGAATATCATTGCCTGTTGCTCCTGGTTTTGAGTGGCGCACATGTCGCGCATCCCAAATGAAGGTGCCCCAATATGTGTGTATAGACACAGAAGGGAAATTACTATAAAAACAAATCGCCTTCCGAGCTTTCTCCTGACAACGCGGTCTCGAAGCTCTGCGGTCTCCTTGTCCAGGTTCGCTACCGCATGCTGAATGAACAGTGTGGCATGTGTGATAGGGAAATTTTTCCCGCCAGGGCATAGTGTACGAGCATCTAAACTCTCACTCTCGCTTGAATCTCCCCATCTTTACATATACGACGACCGCGAATTCGCCCGATGGGTGCTTGCCTTCTTGGTTGATTTTCCCGCCAATGCCACGCCATTGCATCGTGTTTGCCATAGTTTGGTTGTTCGGTACGGTGGTAGCCCCTGGCATCGCATTTTTCCTCCCCCGCCTTCTAATGCAATTCTCTAATTTGCATAAATGAAATTAGGTTTTTAGGTTCAAAACACTCCCGGCTTCGGAGTGCTGCGGTTTTCGATTTTGCTATAAAGCGTGTGGTTTTCTACTATAGTAAGATCTCGCGTGTCTTCCATTTGTACCAATATAATGGCTGAGAATCGATTTTGGCATTTTTTTTAAATGATCCACGGGCTGCAAAGTTTGTATTTTGTTCGGGCGCTGTAGAGATTGCACTGGTGCACTATTGGGAACTGTAAGTGGCATTTTACGCTAGCGAACCCTAGCCTGTGGGAAAACGTTAAAAAGGAACTGCAGAATGCTTGTCACTATCAATATAATCATCGTTAGACAGGTAAAGTAGAGAAAGTATTCGGTCTTTAGTGTTAGCGGTAATGCTCCCAGTTGCCTCTACTCGTATATAATTAAAGTAAGGGAAAACTGTAAGGTTTCAACGCTTGCGATATAGAGCGAGGTTTGAGAACATAATTTCCTTCACCGGACTAATTCAAGTCAAATGCAGTAATGAACCAAATTTGGGAACTCAAGATTTGATAAACTTCCGATTCGTCTTAGAATATAAATTATATGTGTATGCCCAACTGCTCAGTGGTAATTAATCTTCTAGCACATAGTTAGCGGACTCAATGACGTCAACGTAAATTTGAAATACACTAGTCACTCGCAGTTGCTTACAGTTAATAATAATGGTTATAGCGCATCCTCATCTTCACCTTCTTTACATTTTAATGTATATTGGTTGTCGCATAGTAATTATTGCTACCTCTCAAGTACATCCAGAACATTGAGAACATTTGCTGCAGCCGTCGTTCAGATACAAGGTTTGAACATGTAAGATGGACTGAACGGAACCTGACAAATCATGTCTAAGTTCAGTGATCTCTGTGACGAAAGCAGATTTTTTTATATTTGCTGAGTCAAGAGTGTCGTTTTGCGTGAAGTAAATAATAGGTTTAAATGAAATAATTAACTTTGTGTTAAAGTATCTTAAACCTAAAAGCTGATATAAAGACAATGAATTGGTAAGCCCAATGCAATTTTGTTCAAATATCAAACACCGTAAAAGACAGCACATGGAGTTAAACAGCACTAAGCACACGTTTTGTGAGATAAATATGCGGTCAGTTAACTTCCAAACGACTTCATTATAGAATATTTCGGTAATTTCATCCAATGTCTCAAACGAAAAAACATCCAAGCAATTTACAATTACCTACCGGCAGCACTTGGACAGATTGCAGCACTTAGGAACTTGGTTGTCTGACCACCACCAGAACCCGCGCCAGAGTCTGTGGAGTTCGTTTCGCCAAACGGTCCACCGAATGCAACGTGCCGGGACAAAGGCCAATTTCACCTGATTATCCTCCCATGGCATTAGTTCCCCATATCTGCCCGAGTAATAACATAATTCATCCGGAAAACGCCCATCCGTCGACACTCTCCTCCGTGGCCATGATCGTCTGGTAGCCCTTGCCGACGGGCGACTCTTTTGGAAAACGTGTCTGTTGTTGTGTCCCGAAACCATAATAAACATTTCAGTAATGATCACCATCATCATTATCCGTCAACTATCCGGCTCATTACGTGTTGAGAAGCTTGTACTGCTCGTAGGTCAAAGTATCGGTAGTACTACTGGCTCATATTAACAAGAATAGCTCTATTTGAATGCTGTCTAGGAGAGCTGCGCACCGGTCCTCAGTGTGACCCACATTTGGCACTTGGATACCTCGCTCTGTCTCGCTATCTCAGTAGAAACAGCCGCTGTGGAAGATTTGTTCTCCCTTCTTTCCCGCCGTTTGGGAAGATGAGACCTGATTCAACCGCACTAGCATAACATGTTGAAGCACTAAATTGCACATTTAGTTCCTCGTTTTACACTTCTCGTTAGGGTGGTCATAGGGCTAAAATTAACGCGTTTTGCTTTGGAAATCAAACCACCCCATTTATATTTATTACTATTTGTGTGTGTGTGTGTGTGTGTGTGTGTGTGTGTGTGTGTGTGTGTGTGTGTGTGTGTGTGTGTGTGTGTGTGTGTGTGTGTTTGTACAATCCAACGCCCACCGTCCGGCAGTGTTTTTTATGGAAGAAAAATGTTTGCAGTTAAACGAACTGTTGTCGACTCGACAAACATTTTTAGCCCGGGAGTTGGAAGGTGATAGCTCTGTTGGGATCCAGTGACCCATTTCAGAATGCCTGGTTACTCACGTCCATTCCGAGGTCACTTTCACTTACAACAAGCCCCGCATAGACACAGTACAAACATCAAATGGATATAGGTACTGTGCATACACTTCCATCATCAAATCTTATTGTTTTGAGGATGGCACGTATTTAGCAGTATCGTTCAAATTTAGTTATAATCAGATAGATCTCACCGAAAATTGTTGCTGATGTTCAGTCTTCATTTGGGCGGCTTCCCTGTGATGCTTAAGGATGCATTTATGTCTCTACAAAAGTAGCACTCCGCTATTCGGCAAATATTTTCACATCATCCTTTTCCAATGGAACAGCCCGAACAGAATTAGTACTTCGCGCAAAAATTCAAAACAATGAAAATCACAGGTAAAAAAACACTTCCGAGAAGAAATTTAACATGAAAAATCACAATCATTGTGCAACGAAAGAAAAAAAAACTTCACAGCTCTCCCTGTACACCACGTGGTGAGTGCAGCTGAAATTCTATGCCAGCCACTCACGCGTACATGCGCGTTAGCTTCGTTCTTTGCTTCTGACCAGCAAATGGCCGTTTTCGGCATTGCACTGGTTTTCTTATTTCTCTCTCCACACTATGTCAGTAATCAAAATCCCCCGCTATGAAGCGACTCTATATCGCATCCAAACTGCTTATAATTATCAATTCACTCGCGACAAAGCGGAAAAATACTCTAATTTAATCTTTTATGACCGCGAGGCACAATACTAACAGCACTAACAAACACAACCCCTCCCGCGGGGGGGAGGAGGCAAAACAAAAAAAAAAAAAAGAGAAAAACTATCGACCATCACAAATTTCGGGAGGAAATTGATTATATTCACTAAATGTTACACAAAACACGTGGAGATTTTATGATTGATTTACGAATATATTTATGATTTTATTTTTCGCGAAAAGGACGCAGCAAAAACAAAACACGTCAGTTTCCAAGCACGGCTTGCTACGATCTCTTATTAGTTAAAAATTAATGAGATCTTTCATGTAAATTTAAGCCGAATATCGCTGGAATCAGGTATGATGTATGGAAGATTGTAAACAATGTTGTATGTTGTATGAAAGATAGCAAACAATTACGTTTATTACGCTAGCTTTGGCTTGCAATTGAACGAGGGGAAATTTTACGCGCCTGTTAAAATTAATTATTTTTTCTGTGAAAACACTATCAGCCACAGAAAAACCGTAAAATGTTCCATAAAAAATATGAAAAATGCAGAAATACTCAAATGAAAAGTATTGAAAATGCCAATACCAAAGATGGAACGCTCGATGAACATCAACAATTTCTATGAAAAATTTTAATACAAGTTTTTCATTAGTGATTTTTTTTTAAGAAACATGCAACCCTCTTTTAAGGAACATGTTGTCTTCTTCGTGTGTCGGCAATTTACTAACCTGCCGATGATTTTTTTTAGCTTTAAAATCGCAAGGATGGGAGAGCGTCTTTAATATATTTCCATGAAAAGATGAAATGTTCTCGTAAAAATATAAAAAGCATTCATAGGAATTATGAAATGTGCCCATACAAACGATAAAATTTGCCATAGATATCGCTCAAGTTGGTAAAACGTTTTCTTTGAGACAATTCATTTTTTCAGGAACAATTCAATATTTTGCCATGAAATGTTTCTTCTTTTTACATGGCTATTTTCTTGATGCTATAGAGAATATTGTGAAATTTTATATTATTATTATAATTATTTGTTTATATTCTTGGCATAACGTCATTTACAACATTACCTGATACACAATATCTCTCCAAAGTTCTCAGTTTATGGCAATTTCTCTCCAATCCAGTGGGCACTTTGTACTCCCTAGAGCTTGTCCACTTGGTCTTACCATCTTGCTCGTTGTGCCCCTCGTCGTCTTGTGCCAACCGGATTCCCATCGAACACCATTTTCGCAGAAATAGTTGTCCGGCATTCTCGCAACAAGCGTTCACCTTACAAATACTGGGTTCGACAGCGAGTTGCGCGAGCTCATGGTTCATCATTCGCCTCCAGACTCCGGCCTCCTGCACTTCGCCAAAGATGATTCTTATCACCCGTCGCTCAATAACTTCGAGTGCTCCCAAGTCCTCCTAAAGAATTTTACACGTTCATGTCCGTAGAGATCAACCGGTCTTATTAGTGTTTTTTAAAGGATACACTTCGTACGAGAGCTAAGTCTGACCGCAGTTGCTTGTGGAGCCCGTAGTAGGCACGACTTCCACTGATAATACGCCTTTGGATCTCATGGCTGTTATCATTGTCCACAATCACAAGTGAGCCGAGATAGACTACCTCGAACTCATCTCCGTCAATCGTTACACTGCTGGATAGTCGAGCCCTGTCGTACTCGGTCCCACATGCCAGAATGTCCATCTATTCGACGTATTTATCTTCAACCCAATCTTCACTGCTTCGTGCTTTAGTCTAGAGTACTGCTCTGCAACCACCTCAAATGTTCTGCCGACAATGTCAACGTCATCAGCAAAGCAGATACATTGACTGAGTCTGTTAAGAATTGAACGCCGCTCGTCTAACAACGCCTTCAAGAGCAATTTTGAACAGCAGGCAACCTTGACGAAGCCCCTTTCAGGATTCGAATGAACCCAATAATCCATCCGATATCCTCACAAAGCATTGGGTTCCCTAGATTCGTACCCTAGATTTGTCGGGTCAGCTTCCCGGAAAGCTGTTCTTGGCATGATCTGCATGATCTTTAGCGCTTTTCGATTAACTGTATCATATGAGGCTTTGAAGTCGATGAATAGATGATGCACCTTTTGGAGGATCTGCCGTAAAGTAAACATTTGATCCGTTGAAGACCGTCTTCGATGAAGCCGGCCTGATATGCTCCCACGAATCTATTTGCTAGTGGTGACAGTCGCTAGAAGATTATTTGGGATAGAACATTTTAGGCGGCATTAAGGACGGTTAACGCACGATAGTTTTTTCAGCCCAGTTTATCGCCCTTTCTTATACAATGTCGAAAAAAAAACAATATGAGCTCTTT
This sequence comes from Aedes koreicus, assembly GCA_024533555.2. Lineage (NCBI taxonomy): Eukaryota > Metazoa > Arthropoda > Insecta > Diptera > Culicidae > Aedes > Aedes koreicus. Next base: position 268,891 of record JAHHFK020003605.1, on the reverse strand, counting down.
TTAATCATATTCGGTATCAAAATAAAAAATAAGATTCCCCAAAATGTATGCTTTTTGTCTCTGGAACTTAGTTTATGATCTTATTCGAAGAAATTCTACATTATTGAAGCTATAAAAACAATTGAAACAAAAACAGCCCTAAAAACTAAACGACAATAAAATAAGACCATCCATCAGTTTATTGGGAAAATCGTATCCTTTGGCTTTAACTGTTCAATATTTGGTTGTATATCCATTGTTGGCGATGACTTCTCGGACTCTGCGTGGCATCGACTCAACAAGACTTCGGCATACTGACAGGAATAGCATACCACCCCTCCTGGGTTCAGCTCCATAATAACTTCTTTTGATTGTACAGGATTGACGGATTTCTTAACGCTCTACCACAGGTTTTCGATCGGAATAAGTAGTCGACACGACTACTGTATGACATCGATGTTATGATCCATGTTTAACTGTTCGTGCAATATGTTTAGGATCATTATCATGCATGAACTGCCACTTCAAAGGCATTTCTTCACTCGGTATGTGGCAAGATCTCTGCATACAAATATTGATCCATAATCTTCTTTATCCAGAAGATTGGATCAACACCGTACCAGGAGAAATATCCCACCTCCATGATACATCATCCTTGTTTGAAAGTTTTTTTTTATGTACTGGGATTTGAAGGCAGAATCAACGGGGCGACAAAACCAGCGTTTTCCATCTGATCCGATCAAGTTCACCTTCGATTCTTCCGGCCACAGGATATTTCGCCACGGTTCTGCCGTAGCCCAAGCAAACCTCTCCACACATTTTTACCATTCTCGGGGCCAGACCAATCCGAATGTTCCTTTGCAAATTTGAGTCGTGCTTGGAGAATTCATGAAGCTGGTTCTCGACATGACCAGCCATGAAGCTGGTTCTCGATAAGACGTCTCTGAACTGTAGCTCTGTAGCTCACGGATCTACGTGCGTTTTCTTTCCGTGTAGTGGTAGCTTCGGCCCATGGTAAAAATTATTTTCTGAATAAAACGAATACATATCACTTGATCCATGTTGAGCTACATAAAAAAAGTTTCATCTCTCTGTTAAGCTTACTTCAGAATAAACAGCGATGAGTACAAAGAATTAGTTAAAACCTGAACTGGTCTAGTTGTTTTGTCGCACGATTTTAAAACCACTCGCAGTTTCCTATGCGTCCTGCTCAAAACGTTTGTTTTTGGTACTACGAAATGACTGCATTCTATTATCACGATAGTACTGGTGCTCAACACACGGTGGTCCATTTACTTATTTCAAACTGACGGTTGGAAGGCTCGTGAGATAACACCTCTCCACTCCTTCAGTTTCAAGGGTACAATTATTATTACTTGCGGTACTTTTATTTGTTTATATGGTAGGGTAGAGCAGAGCTGGTTGGTCGATTTTAAGAACAAAATTCAATATTTCTTTCATTGTGATATTCTGCGAAAAATCGGACTAAATAAGCAAAATCGGTTCTTGTTTTCAATTACTTTTGACATTGTTTGCGTTCGCTACAAGGTGTATCAAAACTACTTTCCAGTACGTAACCAATGCATTAGTATGAACTTTTAACATTTAATGTTAATTCACCTAAAAATAAAAATTGTGTTACGTGTGGTGAATTCATTGTTTTCAGTGCTTCATAACCAGTTATCTAAGAATAGAACATCTGTTCTCTATTTTAGTTTCTAGATAACCTAATAAAATAAAGGAACCCTGAACATTTTACGCGTCATTTCACTTAACATATGAAAATCATCTAACTAAAACATTATCAACTTAGAATCTCGTGGATGGAATTACATACGAAAAAAGTTACACATCCAAAACATAGATATTTTTGTAACAATTGCAAAAAAAAAAAATTGGGGGTAATTTAAAAGTTCCTGTCAATGTAATCCAGCTGCATCCCCCTGCATTGCCACGATACCACTGAACAACCTCTTCGCTGTAGTAACAACTCGTCAAATCAGGCCATAACTTTTCATGAAGCATTCTTCCTTCTACAACTTCGAGTCCATTGTTTTGTTCATGAAAAAAAATGTTGGTTTTCGGAAATGCTATGCCAAATCGCGAACTTCCTAACAAATTTATCCATTAACGCGAACCTTAATCTGTCGGGGAGGTCTCTTCGTTGCGAGGCTAAGTGAAATCTTCGACCAGGAAGTTGCCCGAATTCCATTCTCACGTAAGTTTCATAGTCAATGAGCAGGAGTCCTTCATACCTCATCAAAATCAGGTAATATAACCACCTAGCACGAGTTTTGGTCACTAGACTCTGCTTTAACGTCCTGGTTGCATGCTTGTTCGGTAAGAACGAAATCCGGCTCACAGATGGATCCTTCGAACGGTACTACAAGCGATACTGTATTTGATTGCGGCTTCATTATCTGACAGTCCAGGGTTTGCTTTGATGCTTCTCATCCTGTTTTCAAATAAATTCTACATGCGCCATAAAAAATGGAAGAAGTTCTGAAAATTATCAACGCTGTTTTTGGAACTTAAATATGTGTATGGAGTCATAAGGGTCCCAGCTATCATTTGATACAACTTGGTATTTGAAAAAATGGCCAAAATGTAGGCAAAATAATTTTTTTCAAACATGCTACTTTCCCAGAAGCCTTGACAATAGGTTTCCTTAAGGGATTGTCCTATATTGTGGTGAAAGAACTAATGCGTCTTAGCCTGAACAAATACTGATACGGAGCAATCAAGAGGGTTAAAATCTTTGGGCCGAAATTTGAATCTCTGCTTCAGTCATATTAAAGTCCTCAATCTTGTTGAACAGCGATATCCTGAACTTTGTCGACGATGATTGCAACCAGATGATTTTAATTTCAGTGGTGACCTTAACATCAGACTTGGAAGCATTGGACGCAGTCTCTCAATAAAATGCACACCTACAAATGATTACGAGTTGTAATTCATCTTTGTCGTTAAACGAAGAACAGAAACAAAAATTTGTTTTAAAATTATGTCCTTCAAAACATAAAAACATACGCAACTCAACTAAGCGTGTGTTTGATGGAGTTTACTTTATCTCCTTTCATGATTTCTTTTGTCCAAAAGGGCTCTTGTATGTGTTGGTCTTAGTGTGAAGATCACTTTCAACGCAAATGGCTGCCAAATGTAAATCGGCCATGATGGCGGCCATTTACATGACTTTTTGGTAGTGTGTACTTTATGGTTTCGGAAACAATCTTGATTTTTCGAATCTCTCGGTCTTAATTAAAAACTAGGGATAGCAGGGTAAAAGTTACTCTTCATAAATCGCAATAATTAGGTGCTTTTTTAACCACATACAGTAAACGCTCACCATGTAGAGTCGTTCTAGGGTCTGTTTTCATGTGACATTTCACTCCTGGTTTAGATGATGTGATTCCACTGTTGTGATCCCACTAAACGCTATTGAATGTTTATGAAGCCGGTTCAGTGATTCCGGAAATACATACGAATTCCGGTGAACATGGGTTGTTGGTGTGTAATGGGCCTTAATCACGATGAATCCATCTTGCGACACCTTTAAATATTGAAAATTTCAGGACCAAATAGCTCACACCTAGGCGTTTTCCGGATATCCCCTGATTTTAACCCAAACCATTTATGGAACACTTCATATCACATAAGAAGTCGAAGAGAAGTAAAGGGTGTTCCGATTAAAATTTGGTCAAACAGTAATGTGTGTGCGTCGATCAAAGTTTTTATTTATAAGTCAAATTCTTTTTCTTTTTCAAGTTCAGTTAATACAGAATACAGGAGAAATATTCAGCTAAGCTTCCTTTTTGCCGAATGCGAATTGCCGGGCTTTCGTTTAACACCTGCCATACGATTTTGTACAGTCTCTTTGTCCACTTTATTCGCCGCAGAACGCCAGGTTGCCTTGAACTGTTTCTCGCTCACAACAGCCTTTTGAATCTTCTTAAGGTTCCGCTTGACGATGGCCCAATATTGTTCGATTGGGCGGAGCTCTGGCGTGTTGGAAGGGTTCTTGTCCTTGGGCACCACTTGAACGTTGTTGGCAGCATACCACTCCATGGCCTTTTTTCCGTAATGACATAGAACGGAACAATTGTGTCGCTTCAGGAAAGGCAGTAGTTTTTGTAGGCACTCGATTAGATAAATTTCCTGGTTGACGGTTCCGGTCGCAATGTAAACGCTGATCTTCAAGTCACAGATGGCCTGCAACACCAGATTTTTCTTTGCGAGCTTTGAAAGTTTAATGTGCTTGAAAATATCTGCCACCGTTCCCCGTCCGGTTGCCGTATGAAATACCTGTCCAGGAAGCTGTTCAAAGTCTGCCTTGACGTAAGTTTCATCGTCCTGTACCACGCAATCAAACTTCGTCAGCATCGTCGTGTAAAACTTTGGCGATCGTGCTTTGGCCGACGTGTTTTGTTTATCGTCGCGATTTGGAGTCACCACTTTCTTGTAAGTCGACAGTCCAGCTCGTTTTTTAGCTCTGTCCACGGTTGAAGGCGCCACTCCCAGCTTCTTGGGGGGTTGGGGTTCCGCTCGAAACAGCGGGCAACTCTTTTTATCGTCGCTGTGGCCTCCGGCTTTCGATTTCCCCCCGATCCAGCTTTTCTGGCTGTCGACAAACGTTCACCGAACACTTTTAATACGTTAATAACAGTTGATTTATCCATATTCAACAATTTTGCCAACTTGGCGTGAGAGTAGTTTGGATTTTCGCCATGTACGTGCAAAATTTTGATGCGTTGCTTCTCTTCCTTCGACGACATTTTGATAACTGAAGTGCTAACCTCAAAACCAAAATAGAGGCATGATGCTACACGCACACATCTTCAAAATGAGGGGTGTGCTAAATTTTTCAATGCACGATGAAAGGAAATGCGTCAAGTTTAAGTCGACCAAATTTTGATCGAAACACCCTTTATTCTGCCGTGAAACGCATATCAGTTCCATCTTTGCTTGCTTTCCTATTCATATGGGACTAATATGCGTTTTCCGGCAGTACTATGGTAGTAAAATCAAGTTCACAAGATCACATTGAACACATCCGGACTAGTTCGGGTACCACAGGGGTAGTGGCAAGTACCGGACTTTAGACAAACCTAACACACCAAGTGCCCACATTACTCATATATGGACAAATTATCGAAACCACCCGTGATATGGTCAGTAACCATTGGGCGAAGAATTCAGATTTTTTTACCATATTCAATTCATTGAAGTTAATCATAGGGTATCAGATCATTCAATCAGGTCACACTTTCCCCGGGGGAGAGCAGATTTGTCTCTTCCCAAAATGTATCATTATTAATAATTAACTAACCATTACTTTTCATTTATATTTTATTTCCAGGTGAGCATCCAATTATATGATATTACATGCATTTTAAAAAGTGAGTAAACCGCTGAATCCAAACTTTCACATAAAAGCAAATTTGATCAAGTAGCAAAACGATTCTAGAAACTAGAAAGAATCAAAATTATGTTTATCTACCCAAGAGTTCTATCAAGTTCATACTCACCTGCCGGTAGCTAGTAAATTTAGAACACATTACTAACTCATTTATCAAAATGTGCCATCTTGTTCTCTACAACCAACAGACATCAATCAATTGGGGAATCCAACTAGCAACTCTCCTTTGCAAGTAGTCCGTCAATCAAGCTCACCTAAGTTGCGAGCACGTATATAACAAAAAGACGACAAAAAATAACTAGAAAACCCACCCAGACCAACTGGAACGAACCGGTCAGCCATAGCGGCCAGTGACAAATTACCTTCCGATAGCCTACGAGCAACTCATGAATAATTCAATCCCTCGGGGTCCATTGATTTGAATGTCAGAATCCTTTCCGTTTGCTTTTTCATCTTTTGCCCTAGCTCCTTGGAATGAAGTTCTGCAACAGGAAGAGAACAATAACACTTTATATGATCGAAAAAGAGTTTCTCAACTTTCCGATAACCAGTGCTCTAGGGGAGGCCTTATTTGTCAAGAAACAAGTAAGGAAGTAAGTGTTGCCCACAAGAACAGGAGAACTCTAGCTCCTACGATCACCAATATTAAACGAATCCAGATTTTTTTTTAAATGTAAGATGAGTATAAATACCGCCTCAGGGGTCGTTGCTCTGATTGAAATTCAATTATTTGGGAAATGTCTTAACGGTTCTTAATTGGCACAGAATGCCTCCCAAAATTAGCAGAACAAAATCTTCGCGTATTTGCATAAACATTCGAAAGAATTAGTTTCCCCCATGAACGGTAATCTTATTATGAGCGATCACATAAGCAATAACATCAATAATGGGAGCTGTCAATAGATATGGGTGCAATAAATCAGAAGATTTTTTGATACACTTTTATTCGCTTTTTTGCTATTGCCTACCTGGTTTATCAGACTTCAAGGTTCATAAATCTAAATCAATGCTGTTCGCATAACTATTTGAAGAATTAATCCGAAAGTTAACTAATTTATAGCGGATGGAATCCATTAACATCACAGCACAGCTGGAACGGTTTATGCGAAAGTCTTTTCCACCACAATGAATAACAAGAAGCTAGTAACATTTCCACACATAAACTGCATGGATGCTGGCTTATTTGCCAAACTGACCAATAACCACAGGTTTGTGATCCCGTTAAGCAATCATTGCCTCCCGTAACGCAAAGAAATAGAAGCACACAGCGAAATGACATATTTGCCTTCTAGATTTATGTCAATGTTTACTCCATTGTGGTTTTCCAGCTGCTAAATTTATTTGCAAATACTGTGAGGAGCAGGAATTCTTCACGTGAAAAAATATGTCATCATCTGTAAATTTCAAATCAAGCGGTCACTGATCGAATATGATGGTGGTTAAATTGATGATTATTCTTAACAAACAATGGTATTGGAAGGAAGACATTTGTCACCGCGAATGTGGTCATGCCTAACATCCCAATCCAGATTAGAACCAGACTAGGCGAACGAGCGCGTGGGTTACGTCTTTATGTGCATGACCTTGTTTCGTCCAAATTGACAAATTTCTTGTTGATTGGATCATTCAGCAAGCTGAGTCATTGCTGGATGGAGTTGAGAAGAGAAAACGAAAACCAGTTTATTCTATACTTGGCCGAGCACACCATTTTTTGGGTCAATAAGACAGAGAGCCGGACTTCTTTGACATTTGTAAGAATCTGTGTTTATACAACGGTTCTGAGTCATGCAATTGTGCGAAAAGAGAAAGCTGTACATGATCGCGAATAATCTTGTTATATGTATAGCGGAGTTTTCGGATGAAATTATTACACATGAATTTATAGTCACAATCTCTTAGGAGTATATTGATTACTGTAGAATGTTGAAATACAGTTTATCATTTGCCGAAATTATGGAAAACATTTGTTAAAGAATCCAAAGGGACGAATCTGCAAAATTTCTGTAGAAAAATATAATATCGAGAACCTTAAAACGAAAAACAACAATGCATTCCTTTTGCTACCTTAAATCAAGAACTCGTTCATCCAACGTAGCACAAATATACAGCGACAAACATCACAAACAGACGCACCGTGCCCCTTTCATCTGTAGCTAAATGGTGATGCTTCGATATCAAAATCCACGAGCCTGATAAGAATGAAATGGACCGAACACTATTGTAGTAGTATGTAGTTGTGATAGCAGTTCCGTGTAATGGACGATTTGCTAAGCGCTCGACCAAATTGTGCACTTTTTGGCTCGATCCACCGACGCCAGGACGGAGCTGAACGGATGCCAACTGACGGCGGTTACCGCGGCGCCACTTCCACTGCGAAAAAACCAATCACGATCAGACCTCGAAATTTGAAAATTAAGCGGTGATTGAAATCAAACAAAAGACTATGCGGGGCAAAAAAACGGAACAATTGTTCAAATATTCAAACTTACTTGGGATCCTTTAACACTGTTTCCAGCGGACCGTTGACGTTCCAGATGTAAACGGAACCATCTGCCGATCCAGCGGCGATTCGTTGACAAGTTGGACTGAAAGCTACCCGAGCCCAGTCACAGCCTACTTTATAGTGATCGTGTCTGGAAGAAAGTAGAATTGAATTGCTTTCTTGAACTTAACCTAATCTTACAAGCCAACATACCGGAATGTTCGAACAATCTTATTCTGCCGAAGGTCCAGCAGGTTTATGGTGTCATCTCTCACGCAACATAGTAAAAACTTACAATCCTTGGAAAGATCTAACGAAGTGATTTTCCCCTGCAATGGAATATCGTTGGCAGTGCAGTCCGCCGTTCGGGTGTCCCAAAAGCGAATCTTTTTGTCGAAATGCCCACTTATAATGGAAAAACTGTCCGTCGTTACGAGGTCATTGCAGCTTGAGCCGGCAAACTTGGTTTCTGTGCCTGTGAATAAAATGATATGATAAAAACATGAGATGGTTATCTGAAATGCTGCTCAAGTGTCAACATTGAGAGTGGATCTGTCGTAATTGTCTTATACATTTTAGAGATAGACTGCCTTGTGGTGGAAGCTAATATTCGTGCACGTGTTTTGCATGGCTTATATTCTAAAAAATGAAAATCACCAACGAAAACAAAGTAGATGTGGAGCGACAGGAACCTGAATATATTTCCAATTCATGGAATGGACTCACCAAGTTCTTCTATTCGATGAAATTGAACGTCTGACTTTTCCTTTGAAAATCTTGAGCTTTGGGAAATTCTTTCGAGCTGTGGACGCGTCAGTTCGAATATTTCTTGGGATTCTTGGAAGAAATGGTTTCTACTACTTGCCATATAAGAATACAAATTTGAGTTCTCAGCGACTCAGCGAGAAATGACTTGTACTATTTTCGGCTTTTGCCGAATGTTTGTATGAAATAATAATCATATTTATCTTACTAACCGCATTTTCTTTTTTGTACATTGAGCTTGAACTTGGATGAACAGGTTGCACTTTTGATCACTATACGCCTCCGATGAAATGCGACTTTATCCTTTAGAAAGTTCTTAGGCCCTGTGTCATAGGAAAAATGCGTTTGTGATGTACTTGTGTACCCCAAAGTCATTCACACTGAAATTGTTTTGAAGAGGTCAACTAGTGTTTTAATGAAGCTTCCTTAACCTATCAACCTTTCACTTTTATTCCACCCGTAGAAGGAATTTCTTCAAAATCACACACCACATATTATTTCAACCACCACATACAAACTCTTTCCGCAACTCACGATACTCCTGGTATCCATCAAGGCATCAAGTTTTCCTTTTGGAAATGATTTTGGTAAAGGCCAATCATTTTCGTTCTACCTTAGATAGGGTATTAAGATTGGGTCTGTCTGTGTTTTGACTAGTTTCAGGTCACTTGAATGGCTTCGACAGTTTGAGACTCGCACTGGCTTGGAGTTCAGTTTCTCACTGGGTTGGAATCTATTTAATCCCATTAATAAACGATTTAAATATTTTTCGTGCTTCTGGGCTGCATTATCTTGCCTCATACTTATGAGGTAAATGATTTTTATTGGACCTATTTTGGTGATTATCATACTTATTTCGAACACATGCAGATATTTTAAAACGAGATATGGCTAATTTTGGTTGGGACTGAGCAATATAATCAGTCGTAAGAGCAAATATTTGATAAACTTGTCCTACAAACAAATATGCATTTGAACTGGCATTTGGGTTTTGAAATCTTGCAAGCAAATTCTGGTTCGTAGCATGGCTCCTGACTTTTCTGAAGAGGTCCACTGGGGTTACTTTGATTTTTCCTTTTAAAAATATGTGACTATAGTCACTCAAATACCTCTTTTGGGTATTTTCGTAGTTTTTTCGGCAGTGTGATTCGAACTCGGCTTTGGCGTGAAAGGTTTGGATGTCAACCCATACACCGGCGTCACCCCCAATGTGTTTCGAAAATATATAATACAGCAGAAAAGCAACTCTAAAACAAATATGGTTGGAAATTGTATTGCAAATTTCGTGAAACCATGTTTAGTATGCCATCATATTATAATAATTTCATTTGCTTATGAACAAGTTCTATTTTCCGATACATTTAGATTATTAGTATGCATGGGATAATTTTTTAGCGATTGAAATTTAAAATTTCATTAAGAAAATATATGGTTTTGGTGAACCGTATGGTGTACGTTTCACTGCCAATTGATATAGCAAACGGCTTTTTTCTTCTTCTTTTCTTTAAGCTAAGGGCCTGTTTATAAACCACGTAGACTCATTTTTGAAAATCTCAGAACCCCCCCTCGTTGACTTTTCTCCATACATATTTTTGAAAGTTTTTATGGAGAAAACTCGTAGAGGTTTTCACTATAGTTAAAATTTGATTTATTGAAAGTCAGCGAAAGGCTAGACTAAATGAAAATTGTATGATACAATAGTTTTTTGGAAATGATATTTTATTTCATATTATATATTCATATTGTTTGCGTGGAAAGGCTAAGGGTTTCAAGAATTTAATGTTTGAATCTTTTTTCCCCTCTTTGTTTACTAAATTAGAAACGTCGTTTTGAATACGTTGTCAAGAATTGTGCGCCAATGAACAAACAGACTTCCATGTTTCACTACTCACTCCTGTAATGAACTATTTTTGGGAAGTTTGTGTTGGATGATATTTGCTAAAATAAACTTTTGCTTCATCATTAGAAGAAAAACTTTGGATTTGTAACAGTTTAAAATTTGAAATATAGTGTTGGTAGTTTTTGTTAAATTTCTGTATTATCGACATGTTCAGCCTCGGGATGGTACCTCTCCCGTTAGAGTCACTTCAAGCCCTTTAAGGTATTCTTGTGGCTTGATGGTATGTTAACCACTACGCTGGGGTCACTCCCAATGCGTTAATCTTTAAAATTCTTTTTAGCACATATTTTTTCCAGCAATTTGTCAGTAGTTATAACTAGAGACATCTAGCATTAGGTTATAACTAATTTGCTGGGCACTATCTTGACTACATTTTCATATGATATAGCTAGCTCCAGCGAAATTGTTGTTTCAAAAAAGTTTTCCTGTACTAATTTCCAAACAAACTTCAAATACAATGCGGTAAGTAAGAATACCATCCAATTGCAACCAAAATTTGTCAGTTGTTCCAAACAACATTTATTCTTGCTCCTTGCTCAATATGCTCAAGTTCACTACTTCCATTCAACAATGTCCCACTCTCGTGTATAAACCTAGTAGAATTTACATTAGGTTTAATTGAGGATGAACCATTTCGCATTATAAAAATAATTTTATTTGAGAGCCTTCGTTTTTTTCTGTTGTTAGAAAGTTTTTGTGATTAAATTCTATAAGACAAAAACAAATGAGCGTTAGTTTATTTTGATTGACGGTTAAATCTTAACAAGACTGAAATTGTTTTTCTGAAATTTCTAATATTTATCTAAAGAGAATCCCTACAAACTTTAATTTTATTAGTAAGTTTTTAGCTACCCGAATAGACGCGAATAGCAAAACTAACTATTAACAAAAGTAAGAGAAGCAAAAGTAATTATTAACAATTTTTTAGCGTATCTTGAAAATATTGCGATATCTCGAGAAAAAACGCTATGCATTATTCTACAAAAAAAAAACATTTTATCATTTTTTTTTAATTTTTATGATATTTGAATGCTAAACTACAAATCAGTCAAATAAAAGCTCCAAAACATTTTCTTTTATTCTATCATACTTTCAAATTAGTTTCTTATTTCATTTTGTTCTGAGAATGGAATTTGAATTATTTCATGAATTAGTTTCATTAGAAACATTCAGGTTTGCTTTTATTGCGATTTCCTACAGAACAATATTTGTTATTTTTCTAATTATTTTAAATATTATGTCAATCAAATTACTAATAAGTCAATCAAACTACTAAGTAAACTAAGTAGTTTACTGACAACAAATTGAGACGTTCTGATATTCTTTGTATATGATAAAATTGATATTTTCATCTGCTCTTGATACCCGATAGATCAAAGTTATCCACAGGCATTTTTAGTTAGAGTTTTATTCAGTTAATCAACTTATCATGTAAATTTTCATACTCTCGAAAAAGTTTCTTCTTTGTTCATCTATGTATGTAGGTGTACGTGGCTTCAAAATATCTATACAACTTCACCACATTCAATCAATTTCAAATCAGCTCCAGTTTTTTTTTTCCAAAATTTGAGCAGTGTTGGTTGCGTACTCACTTTTCGGATGGATTGGAAATGTATGGAATGAAAATGACAAGATATAAATATGGAAATGTGTGCATACGAGAAATGAATCAATTAGAAGGGGTGGAGCTGGATCGATACCCCGAACCCTCTACTATACATGCTTCCTTTTTTTATGACAGCTTAAAAGATCACTTGTAAACCTCTTGCTAGGCAACTAAATTAGGTTTAAATGTCTTTTAGTTCAAATATACTTTGTGAGATAGATAAGTGATTTTAAAGTTTGAAATCTAAATCCTTTTCAAGAGTATTACAAACCTTACTTTGCTACGGTACCTTACGATCATCATTAAGCTATCGTAGATAATTTGACCAGGAAACTTGAGTGTGATGTCATATCACCGGTAGGAAAAAATGATCGTGGTAGTAGCGCGTGTCTTCAATGGAATCAATCAAACCTCCAAATGTGGACTAATTTTTTGTCTCGACCAGTTCGGCTCAAATATTATGCAGTTTATTGCACTAAAATCTGGAATCAAAAGTGCGCTGACAATACTTACATGAACGGTTCTTAAGGTCCCAAATTTTAAGCGTACGATCGTGACTACCGGTGACTAGGAAGGTTGTACCGAGAAATTTGGCTGCCAGCACCTTTCCGCTGTGTCCGGTCAGGGTGTGCTGAAAGTAGAAATAAACAGAACGAAAATCCAATTTAACTCTCCATCGTTCAATGCATACAGATGTGCTGATAAGAAACCAATCATGCTCGTCGTAAGTTTCACGACCAGTGCCTCCAATCTTTCACTTTCATTTCATTCACCGTTGTGGTAGACACACAGCTCAAATTATCTCACCCACGATAGACGCGACCTTTTCGCAGCTCACGAGTCCCCGGTTTCCGACGAGTCATGAAATTTTCTCATGGAAAGTCGCGTGTAGTCAAAATATCTCACCCACATAGCGCCACGCCATTGCCAAATCTGTCCATCCGCCTCACGCAGACACCAATTCACATCCGAATTGGGTACCACTTTCCATACACTTTGTCTGGGGCGAGTTGACGATAGACAGCAACAAAAAACTTCAACAACAACTACTCTAATCTTAGTCGAGAGACAGGGAACAAGAGACCAATTTCATGTCGAGTCGAGCCCTTCAGTCAAAGTTTGCAGGCTCGAAAGCGAAAATTCCCAGAAATCGAAAAGACGTCGAAAAGCAGCAAGAAAAAATGCTCCGAAAGCTTGCCAGGGAAAACTAATCAACTCACGCCATCAACAGTTTAGACAACTGCTCGCAGCATCAAGATAGTGGGTGGGTCCCCATGGGGAAAGCGAAAATCAAGCTAATAGAGTTCAGCGCGTCGAATTTTTTGCCGCCTGATCATTGAATCCGATGGCGGTGTGGGAAAAAAGACTACCATTTCCTCCAATAAACACGAAAAAAAAATCAATCTGGATTTCGAAACAAATTGAACAATTTATTCGATCTTGCTAAAAACTCATCTGTGCGCGGTATCTTCGATTCCAAATGAACAGACTTATTTGACACGCCAATTGTTGACGTGCGACTTGACCGCAAATCCCCATTCACTCATTTCACAGTTGTCGCAACAACATTTCAATTATTTTTTTTTCGGAATTGATGAACTTTTCCTGGCGGCATGAAGATCTTGTAGTTGACAGAAGTAAACCTAATTTTTTTGTTAATTCAAAGAGCTGACCACCACCTGTCTTATTGGCTTCTGCTCAATCGAGGCCGAACTAATTGTTGCACAATTCAAATATGCTAATTTCAAACTGGATGCGGGATCTATATAGGAAAAAAAAACTGGAGAGAGCTCGCAAGTAATTTACTCTTATTAAAAATTAATTACACTACCGGTAGCCTGGGTGCACAATAACAAACTTTGCTGGCCCCGTGTGTGCACACTTCGCTAGGAGAAATCTTAAAGAAGCGAGAAGCGCGTCAATGGTGTGCAGATTTATTTATACATTCGATGTGAAACTAGATTTCTTGCTAGCTCGCTAACTTCAGCGCGTAAACTCGTCCTCAATAAATCAATAAATATGAAGTGCTTGGTGTTGGCATTGCTGGCCAGTTACCAGTTAAACAGAGGCTATTTTACAACTCCCGAATGGAAACGGGAGGGAAAAGGTGCTTTCAGATTTGCTCTTAAGATGAACGGAAATTGTCTGAATAATTTAAGTTGGTGTGAATGCAAAGTGATTCAAAGGGAAAAAATGATTAATTATATTTTTAACATTCCCATCAGCCACAATTCCATTAAGATATGATATTAATTCTGTAATAGGGAAATTGTTTTTGATTTAGGCGTATGGAAAACAGATGAAGGGGTGATGAATACGGTTCTGATGGTTATTATCGATGTTTTACCTGCTTTTTTATTTTTTCAAAAAATGTTCAAATTATCAAGAAATTTCTCAGCTCTAATTTTTACAGTGGTTAAGTTGAGATCAAAATCCGTTCTAATCAAAATGGCATTTCAGTTTCTTTAAGAAAATGACATTTCAGGTCTTTCAGATCTAGACCTAACTCTCCTGGAAATGCTTAACAATTTGTTTTCATTATTTGAGACTAAAATGCTTCTAGTAAATAAAATCAAATGAACAATTCAAAATGAAGGACTGACAATAGCACATTATATTCTACAGTCTTTTGCAATTTAACGGCACATAGTTTTTAAATGGAACAAAAATTTAAAATTCATCAATGGAATAGAGAGAGATTGACAAAAAAAAACTGGACGTAAAACTAGCATTTTGAATTTTATTAAAAGTCATTGAAAAAAAAACAATCATCCAACTTCCCACGCAACAGATTAATGAATATCAAAGTCAGTTTAATGATCTCGGATGAAGTTAAGCGTTTTACTCAAGTTTTCAGCCATTTGCCACTGCTAAAATTTTAGGACCAAAGCAATGTACAATTTTATTATCATATTTCGATAGTTATTGTCCTTCTCTAAGACGTGCTCTCGTTCTCTTTGAAGTCGATGAGAATATTCAGCTCTTTTTCGGACACTTGAAGTTATTTTTCCTTGAGCCATTATCGGACTCCAATCTCACACTCATCAACTAATAAACCACAGCACCGCACGTACACATCGAATTTTTTGGAGCAAATTAATGTGTTGCATTTTTTTCCCTAGCCAATGTTATATTTGTTCTCCAAGTTACAATTCATAGCAAAACATTGAAGAAAATTATGCGAAATCGCGATACAATCTTGCTTATTTATAGTGGGTGAAGAAAAAGCTTTTCTTATTATTAAATATTTGAAGCTAATATCAGAATACGTATCAAGAACATATTAAAAAGTACTTCACTTTTTAAAAAACACTTTTACGAGCGTATTAGTAGAATTTTAAATTTACATTTCGCTCGATCACTTAAAAGTGCTGGTGATAGTTTGAAAAAGTGTTTCAGTTCTTTAAATTTTTCTATTTTTTTTTTTTAAGTCGCCGAAAAATTATAACAAGTTTTGAGAAAAATTTGCATTTTTATTTTGAGTACACAGATAACAAGAAACATTGAATTTTCTGCGTTATCTAATGCACATAAAGGGAATGCTAGATTTGAAAGAAAATAATGGGATATTTCATGTAAATTTCAGCCAGATAAGGCCTGAATCTAGCCTGTTGTATGAAAGATTGCAAACATTGTTGTGTGGCACATGAAAGATTGTAAACAATTTCGTTGTTTACGCCTCCTTTGGCTTGGAATTAAAGGAGGGGAAATTTTTTAAAAAGCACTGGTCGCGCACGGGCGGGGATCCTACGTTGTGTATTGAATACTTAATACACAAAATAAGAGCAGTTTTATATTGTAGAAGGTAAATAAGAACTGTTAAAAATGGTTGATGATAAATAAAACTAAAGTAATGATTTAATAAAACAAAAGCTTATTTTCAAGTCGTATTAATTTTCCTATCTAAAAAAAAAAAGAAACAGATCAATGAGCGAACCAGCTTAATTTTTGAAAACGAAATAAAAACACAAGTCAAAAAGAAAGTCGCTGCAAATACAAGAAATTTCAATTAAAAAAAAATCCATTATGCCATTCTTTTCCACATTCAATCTGATCTAGATTATAAAAGGATTGATTTATTTCCCTGTTCCCTGTGTTCAATCTACGACATCGCTCCGAAGGGTTGACAGACCTGGCCGGAAGCGGATCATTCTTCATCGCTAACTCCACATTAAAGCACGATTGGCTGCCTTCGAGGAGAAGTACAACCTGTTGTAAAACCAACAACACCCAGAACGCCACCAAACTGGTCCAACGAGTTTATCAAGATCCACTATGAAACCATGCGCACAGATCCGTAGCTTTAATGAAGATGATCATCATATTGAGATTCGTAAATACCAATCATGCATCCAGCAATATCTCATCGTTTGCTCCTGCGCTGCCGTTGCACTTTGGCATTAGAGCATGATGGACCACCTTCCGAGACCTATGCGCAGCAACCTTTACTAACATCAGGTTGGGCAAAAGAAAGTAACTTCACCTTCCCGTTCGGAACTTGGAAATCAGGTCAATCCGCTGCAGGCTGGATGCAACATGCACAAGGCATAAAAAAGTGAAACAATATGCATTTATATTCAGACCCGCATGAATTTAATAGACGTTTTATAAATTGCATGTGCGTTTTCCCAATGGTTTTTCATATCACAGAAGCGCTGACTGCGTGCCAACAAACTTTGATGTAGTTTTTGTTTTATCTATTTCACAAAGATCTACCCGTAAGTACAAAGCAGGCAAGCACAACACATTCAGGGAAAGGGGTTCCAAATACGGGCAAAAGCAATCCGGTATTGCGAGTTGTGGATGTCGTGAAAGCACTTTCTGTGTGGTTTTCTGTGCGAATATGCCAATAATTGAGAACGCGCCGTTGATTTGGTGGGATGTTGCCTGCTGCTGTGAGGGATAAGAAATCCCGTACATCGGGTATGTCCTCCCGTCCACAACCTGTTCTATTCCTGAAGAGGCATAACGAAAGCGATGAGAATGGCTTGTGATATGATGGTGATGGTGACGACGATTGCTATTGGAACCGAGGGATGTGAAACCGCGTTGCAACAGATTAAGAGCATCTCGTAGGAAATAACGTCTATCGAAATACTCAACATCAAACTGGTTCGCTCGTTCGGTGTTTTTTAGGTCTAAAGAAGGCTGCAACAACGTTGGTTGTCGCGGAAAAACACAGCTAAAGTGTGCAGCTATTAAGCAAAATTGATAGTGTCGTTTAAATGGGATTACTGGAGGCGCTCTCTGAGGCCTCTCTTATGTGTGAAGGTTATTGGGATTACGATTGGAGGGAAGAATATCAACTGCAAGTGGCAAACTCCGGATATCAACCTTACAGCGAGAGTACTTAACTTTTACAGCAGGAAACCTTTCTAGCCAGCTGAATGTGTCGATTTAATCATAAAAAATGCAGGAAATAAAATCAACCGTACGGCAGTCTATTTTATCAAAGATGATCTGCCTCAAGCTCACTTATCCTAAATCTTTGTGATAAAGGTGTACGTTTTGAGTTACATCATCCACAAACCTATCCACTATAATAATAATCCACTTAGTTCAGTCAGTGAACTTTGTTGCCACTTCCAGTCCTCATAATTACGTTCTGATTGCGATTTAATCGTGTCATTATCGATATTGTTAAACCATTAGAGCTTTCAAGCTGCTCCCTAATTCGGCTCATCGCTATCTAATCGTCACAGTTTACCATCGCAATTTCAAAACGGCTCCCATTTTTTAGCGCGCGCCTCAGATGTTGTTGCCCTCATGTCGGCCGGACCAATCAATACAATGACGAATCGTTCCTGAATGAGTCATTGATCGATGTGTATTTGCTCACGGACAAAAGCCGGCAATATATTGTCGGGTGATAGGTTTGTACGTGATCGAAAGTGTGAAATCTACCTTGTTCGTTCACTCAGCCGCTTTGTATGGCCGTGGGGTGGAAGAAGGCGTGGCGCGATGTCGTCCAATGCGTGCCTTGCACACGAACCACCCCACAACAGATCTTTGCTTTGTGGGAACGATTCACACGAGGGTGAAGTCCGGCACGAATCGGCGAGTCTGCGTAAATAGCGTTTCCAATCTGGGCACTCGTGCAATTGCCGGCATTATTTTTGGCTAGCAACCGTGGTGGGCATTAACCTCTGTTCCTCATTGGCTGGAAAGAATGAGCAAGGTGAGATTTTGGTTCCACTTAAGGGGTGAAATGAGTTCTCACTAACGGTTCGGAAGAATTCAGCCATATAATGCTCAAGTTTAGATAATGGAAAAACAAGTATATTGTTGTAACGCAGCGTAGAATCTCATTTGGAATGTACGGCCAAGAATAAATTAATTATAATTTCTGACTATGAAAACGAAATCTCAAACTCCTCTAATAAATTTGATTGTTTGACTTTAAACTTTTGTTTAGTTGCTTGAACAAAATCGTGTAAATAAATTATTGATCTTAAATGATATAAGACTGTCAAAACAAATTTCCTATGTATTAATTGGTGCTTGTACTTCATAACATAATAACGTACATAATTGATTATGATTGGAAGATCTCCTAAAACTTGGTCACCTCACATTGAGTTCATGAAAAAAAACCTTCGTCAGCATACAAAAAACGCCATCTGCATCATCCAGAGGAAAAAAATTGATTGCAGTCTCAACGTCCCAACTTTCTCCTAAATCCTATTACAAAAGAAATTGAGGAATTAACATAGTTGGATTATATCCAGAAAGTATCGCATGACGTCTCCCTTTTACCAAAGTATTTAATCTGCATGAGGCATTATAAGCTACACAATGTTTGCATAAAAAAACGCCTAAGGACGGAATTAAACTTCAATTCAAAATATCAAAAAAGTGACCCGCTTTTTCCATTACTTCTCTATTCTAGGTGAGTCATCTTATTGCAACGAAAACAACTGACAAAAGCGTAAGTTCATGTTCTGGACCACTGGGTCATCTTCAAAGATCCGCTACCTGTATCACACATCGCAGTCTATCCCGCTGACCACAAAGGCTACACACGCTATCTATCGATACGATGTATGTATAAAATTCCGGTTGTACACCTGACACATTTTGATGATTATCTCAATTGCTGCTGGTTGGGCTACAGTTTGTGCTGCTGCTGTTGCTGCTATGGAGATGGTATTATTATTGGTAATCTCCATGTACTCTTTCTGCTAGGAGACCCAAGACAAACTGCAGTTATATGCTTATGTACCAACCACATCCCCTCATCCTACATGCTGAGTGCGTCTGGAACCTCATACTCTTTGGTTTCGTCGAAGAGAAAGATGCAAACAGTGAGCATTATTTACATAACTTAAAGCCAACAGTTTGCTTTGCTCAGATCGTACCTCTCGGTGCGTAGAAGATAGAATGACAAAATATTCATTGCCCCCCGAACATCAAGTTAAAACGTCGCCCCAGCAAGCAACGGGTTCCAAACAATACGACAGGTGCTCTCCGACTACGTGATTCACAATGCGTTATACCTTGTTCCATTAGCTGAGATTTTTATTCGTGGTCCCATTCCAGGGTAGCACTAATTTCCCGCGCAGCAAGATTTGTGACTTAATTTCTTCTCTCAATCCAGCCCTCGGAGTGCGCGGTGCCGAATTTGGGTGAACCTTACAGACACACACCGGCAGACACAGGAAAATTAGGTCATTAGCTAACGAATGAAAAAAATATGTTTGGCATTTCACTGTCATCGCATGATGGGTGGTGGTAGATCTTCCCGGCAGATCCCTGCCCGAAGGTTTGGCATAAAATACATTATTACTGAAAAAAGCAATCAATCCGTACTTAAGTTAAGCGCCTGTGGCCTTCGTCAGGGTTTAAATCAATCTTAACAGGAACAGTATACATCTCGATTGAAAAACGATTTTCGATCCGAGTTTGCTGGACGAGTGTTTTATAGATTGGACTTTATAGCTCCAAAAAATGATTGACATGTGGCAATGTTGAATATGAGCCGCACTATGCTTTCTTATTCTACGCATTTTCCCTCTATTTTGAGAATAAAAATTACTGAAAAATTGGGTTTGTGAATTGCTACATTTGAATTGAAGTTTTTTTTTTCTTTCAGGGTACACTCGTGCTCTGTTTTTCGAAATTATGGAGAAGACAAAAACAAAATGTATGTCCATAAAAAATATGTGACGATAGAGGGCTATTAATCGACGTTCTCTTAATGCTTGTTCTAAATCAGTTAAGATGGGAAGTGATTTTGAAATTTAGAAGAGATAAAATTAACTTACTTT
The DNA here is from genome assembly GCA_024533555.2 of Aedes koreicus. Classification (NCBI taxonomy): domain Eukaryota; kingdom Metazoa; phylum Arthropoda; class Insecta; order Diptera; family Culicidae; genus Aedes; species Aedes koreicus. The sequence continues at coordinate 248,476 of JAHHFK020003605.1, read as the reverse complement.
ATTAAACTTCAACCGCGATTTCTAAATGAGCTGAGCATATCATTTTTCTGAGAAGTAAAATTTAAACAAACCACAACAGTGCTGTTCAGAAGAACTGAGGGTAAGGCGAACAGGCTAAGTAGAGTTTCAATATCTGGATAGATGGTGCATGTTTTATTTTATTTATGTGCAGTATGATGCAGTCTATTGTTATGTATTTTTTGCCATGAACAAATTAATTTTTCATTGAAAACTAGTATCTCATGTAAACACGAGCGTATACCTTTAAAATCCACTAGAATATATATTACCCTTTGAAAGCTAGGCCAAATCATGTTCTATGTTGGATCTAAAATGTTTCCTTCTTCTCTCTGATAGGTATTATACGATTGACGATTGGATTGCCGTTTGTAAACTCGCGGCATTGCTGAGTAACGAAATAACTGAAACCATTGTAACATATTCATTCTCCGTCTTACCCATACAAGCATTTGTTAGTATCACCTCACAATCGCATCTATATAACACGATTTTTTAAATCGCACACAATTCTTCACTCGCACTTGTGTTTACCTGTTTATTTCATTCTAGATGTCGCTTCAATGATATTTTATCAAAATATGTTCAGTATTAAAAAGCATTTTGAAAGAAAGCAACTCAAATTTCATAATTTGAACCTCACAGAAATTACAGCCGCTTTCTAAATCGCTTTTGATTCTCAGTTTTTGTTGACATTTTCAACTTTTGACGAACTCAATATTGTAATATAGATGACATACCATAGAACATGATAGAGTGCTCATCTGCAGAAATTTAGAATTCAATAGATAAATGTTGAAACTTTTTCATTCAGAACTTCTGAATGTTTGAATGTTTCACAGAACCGAAAGTTGTTGTTGATGATGATAAAACGTTCACCATGGCGGAACGATGATTTCTTATTTTTTTTTAAACTTGTAGCTCCGCCACAGCTCGTGCAACATCACTGATTTATGTATGTAAATAAGTTAGTATACGTTTTGTAAAGTAGTAAACGATCATTCAATATACAAATTCAATGATCTTTTCAAAACAAGGAGCCGTTGAAGTCCCTCGAATAGAAAATCAAAAAAAAAACCTATTGTAACATATGTTTGAGGAATCAATGACAAATACTGACACAGCAGTTATGAAGTTATGATTTTTGTTTTAAATAGTTAGAGTTATAGTGAGCCTCATAATTGGTATTGGGTGTAAAAATTGGTATAGTTCTTCCTTCTCAAAGACCTATACTTGTCTTTCTTTTTATTACGCCATTAGGGTGACCATTTCCAAAAAATCTGTTGTTTTCAAAAATGCATTTTTTTTTCAAAAATACAGAACTTCTGAACCACTTAATGGATTTTTATGGTTGTTATGGTTGCCTGAGATTAGTATTGTAATGTAAATATGCGCGAGTGATTATCTGATTGAAATACAATTATTATTGGTACTAATGGTTTTGGAAAGAATCAGGTGAAAGTATATGTCGGTTGGCGTAACGCTTCTACTTTAAAAGGTTTAAGAAGAAACAGCAAGAATTATTAATTTGCGGTGAGATCTTCCCGATTATTAGTAAATATTAAAAACGACACTAAATACATCTCGTTCTGGTTCTGACTGGCTTTGACGCTCTTTTCAACGAGCTTTTGCCTGCTCACAACATAGAACTCAAAAAGTAATTCCACTGTTATTAATTAGGAGTTGCCTAAGCCAACACCAATGCATAGAATTATAGAAGCTTCCCTCGACCGTACCGAGAATCAAATCCACTATCTTCGGCTCAGTGAACTGTTCTTTTACCAATTGGACTACCTGTGGCCCCAACATAAATACATGCCATCTACAAACACTTACATGCTTTAATGATGGGAGTGTAAACACAATACCAATATACATTTGATGCTCGCAATGAGTTTATGCGGGGTTTGTTGTAAGCAGTGGTGGTAAATGTACTGAATTTTGATTTGATTTGCCTAACATTTTACATTTTTCATTGCGATCAAATTGAAAACACCCAAAGGTGCACATGTCATGACAGTCTTGTACTGTTTTCTACAGGCGACGAAACATTTCTGCTGCCAAGCCGGAGGTTGAAAAAAAAGGTTGCGACCTAGATTTATGCTGATCAGAATATCGTTGATTTCTGGCAATTATTGTATACATATGATGTTCATTATATGAAATGAAAATATAAGAGTGAATACCAACTACCCATAACCAAAAGGGACCAAATAAGTATGTTTTAATCAAGCTATCAATTACAGTCACACGCAATTTCTAAACTTTTCGAAACTGTCAGCAAAAGTAAGGCGACATGTTTCTCTTTCTGGTTTATGTCGTTCGCGTTTGCTTGAACTATACCTATAAAATGCTGCTGGTGAGCAGGCCTTAACATTTCGCAGCAAGCAACTGACTTGCGAAAAATGTTACATTCACCTTGCGGAATTCGGGAATAAGTAACTTTAACTCAACAGAGCTGTCGCTTCTCAATTCTCGGGCAAAATATGTTTGCTGTGTCAAACAACAGTCAAACAAGATGTACAGTTTAGCTTTTTCCTCCACAAAAAAAAACTTCTAAACTATGGGTGTTGGGTGGTACAAACATAGATAGGAATGATCATGCCAAATATTGCAAAATTCTACGATGGATATATCTTTTCTATGGAATTGCTGCCTTTTTTCCGAAACGAGACATCAGCAAATGAATCTAAATCGCTGGAAATGACTAAAGGGTATTTAGATCAAAATTTGGTCAAACAGTAATGTGTGTGAGTCGATCGAAGTTTTTATTAATAAGTCAAATTCGTTTTCAAGTTCAATTAATACAGAATACAGGAGATGTATTCAGCTAAGCTTCCTTTTTACCGAATGCGAATTGCCGGGTCTTTCGTTTAACACCTGCCATAAGATTTTGTACAGTCTCCTTGTCCACTTTATTCTCCGCAGAACGCCAGTTTGCCTTGAACTGTTTCTCACTCACAACAGCTTTTTAAGTCTTCTTAAGGTTCCGCTTGACGATGGCTCAATATTGTTCGATTGGGTGGAGCTCTGGCGTGTTGGGAGGGTTCTTGTCCTTGGGCACCACTTGAACGTTGTTGGCGACATACCACTCCATGGCCTTTTTTCCGTAATGGCAAGATGCCAAATCCGGCCAAAATAGAACAGAACAATTGTGTCGCTTCAGGAAAGGCAGTAGACGTTGCCAGTTTGCCTTGAACTGTTTCTCACTCACAACAGCTTTTTAAGTCTTCTTAAGGTTCCGCTTGACGATGGCTCAATATTGTTCGATTGGGTGGAGCTCTGGCGTGTTGGGCGGGTTCTTGTCCTTGGGCACCACTTGAACGTTGTTGGCGACATACCACTCCATGGCCTTTTTTCCGTAATGGCAAGATGCCAAATCCGGCCAAAATAGAACAGAACAATTGTGTCGCTTCAGGAAAGGCAGTAGACGTTTTTGTAGGCACTCGCTCAGATAAATTTCCTGGTTGACGGTTCCGGTCGCAATGTAAACTTTGCTCTTCAAGCCACAGGTACAGATGGCCTGCAACACCAGATATTTCTTCGCGAGCTTTGACAGTTTAATGTGCTTGAAAATATCTGCCGCCTTTCCCCGTCCGGTTACCGTATAAAATTCCTGTCAAGGAAGCTGTTTTAAGTCTACCTTAACGTAAGTTTCATCTTCCTGTACCACGCAATCAAACTTCGTCAGCATCGTCGTGTACAACTTTAGCGATCGTGCTTTGGCCGACGTGTTTTGTTTATCGTCGCGATTTGGAGTCACCACTTTCTTGTAAGTCGACAGTCCAGCTCGTTTTTTAGGCTCTATCCACGGTTGAAGGCGCCACTCCCAGCTTCTTTGCGACAGCTCGGACGGAGAGGTTGGCGTTCCGCTCGAAACAGCGGGCAACTCTTTTTGTCGTCGATGTGGCCTCCGGCTTTCGATTTCCCCCCGATCCAGCTCTCCTGGCTGTCGACAAACGTTCACCGAACCCTTTTAATACGTTAATAACAGTTGATTTAGCCACATTGAACAATTTCGCCAACTTGGCGTGAGAGTAGTGGATTTTCGGCATGCACGTGCAAAATTTTGATGCGTTGCTTCTCTTCCTTCGGCGACATTTTGATAAATGAAGTGCTAATCTCAAAATCAAAATAGAGGCATGATGCTACACGCACACATCTTCAAAATGAGGGGTGTGCAAAAAATTTTAAAGCACGATGAAAGGAAATGCGTCAAGTTTAAGTCGACCAAATTTTGATCGAAACACCTTTTATTTACATCACTGATATTCGGAAATCGCTCTACCGAGCCTTTAGCTTAGGATCGAAAAATAGAAAAGGTGCGAGGTCTTCATTAAATCATTTCTGTGTGACTCTTTAAGCGCTCCTATTTCGCTGCTGTGCAAATTTTATGCTGCTCCTTTGGAACAATAAAGTCATTTTCAACTATTCTCGAGGAGTTCTCTGAAATGCTTCTTCCATACTCTTGTCGATTCTCATCCAAGACAAGAACTGACTATTACGTAGAGCAAGAATATTGTGAGATGCTCTATTCAGTACTAGGAGCTTAGTTCACGCCTATGGAAAGAAAATCTCTTTTGTTTGACAAAATCTCTGTAAGTTTAACGATATCAGCTGTAAAAATATTGCAAACATTGTGTGTTATTTTTAATTGGTTGAGCTCGTTTCTCAAGAAAAACTAGTACTAATCCATTCACTTCAATTTTATTCGTTTTTGTGGTTTTCCGCGGTCCTTTAGTGAAAAAAAACGAATAAATATGTATGAAGTGCAGTATTATAAAAACAATCTTTATACTTCAACTATTGATAGGTATTGTTTATGAAAAATCGTTCTATGCAACTTTCACAGCTATCAGAACCATAGAACCAGTAAAAGTGTAAGTCGAATAATTGCACCTTTTTCTTACTGTTTTTAAGTAAACCCCGTTCTTCAAGAAGATTAACAATAAGCATAGCCCGCGAACCCAACTCAATTTGAGCCAGGGACATAGTGCTTGCTGTTATTCTCTATTTGGTATTTAGTATATATTTGAACATCATTTGAGGCTATAATATGGTGATGATTTCAGGCTACAACATGTTTACCGTTGGTGACAACTGCTCGATGTACCACTTCTCAGTTAAAAACGATCGCAACATTCCAATATCCAAAGCCGAAGATTTCGAAGCGATTGAGCGTCTACATATATACGCATTTATGTGTGCGTGACAAAATAAAATCAGTCAATTTTCACAGCAACCGCGCTTCCAAATGGAGTCCCATTGATCGATATTGAATAGTTTTGGAATCAGTTACCATGCTCCGTTGAGTATGGGTCGTAAAATTAGAATCCCATTAAGATAATTCAAATCTATCATGCGACATGCCATCACTCTTCTCTCATGAAGACAAGAGAATTAGAGGAATAGAAGGACCATAAATACAACATCCGGATTTTTAACTTTTTTCTTTATCGGGGAAGTTCATGGAAAGTAACCTGTTTCTAATACAAATTTAGAATATAGTGCAGTATGTTACTGCAAAGATACGGACATGCTCTAGATCCAAGGTGAAGTAGCCAGATTTTGAATTGGACGAAACCTAACAATACGACATTTAAAATGAAATTTGGACAATAAACCAATAACTATTGGGTGATACACGTAATAATTCTTTATTTAAAACTTCATTGCCAGTTCATCCCCTGGGAGGCGATACAAACCGCATAAAGAAAAATCAAGGAAGCAGTAGGAAATAAAACTTTTGGAACAATCTTTAATAACCTTATCGTATGCCGTATTCCTGGGATGAGTTAAATTTGTGGAAAACCGATAAAACTTTTAAAGCACCCTCAAAACAAACGACGGGCAAAATTCGTTGGCCACATATGGTATGGAAGAATCCATCAATCGAAAGATAAATATTCAAAGGCATACGTTGCCTGTCTGAAGTGAAATTGGTGTCAACCGTGAACCTGACGGCTTGGCGTCGGGCTGATGTCAGACAAGTAACGCGCAACATGCGCACCGTGTTTCGCATAATAATTTCATTAAGCTCAACCACTTGTCTTCCTCCATCTTCCCGTATCGTTGCTGTGTTAGGAATGGAATACAGACACACACTCGTCTGGAGCAACCAACGGGATGATTATGATGATGACGACTTGGAAGTGGGATGACGACTGAGGGCGATAAACGCTCTTTCATGACTGAGTCATTCGCTGAGGTGCTCGGCACTTTGCATCACAGGTTGACATTGTGATATTGTACTGCACTGTAAGTGTTTTCACGGTCTGATCCCTACCGTATATTCGTAGGGGAACTGGGAGAAATATTCGGTGGGCTTTCCATGGTTAAGACACCAATACAAGCTACAATTTGGGAGGGATGACCAGTCAACTGTATTACAGCACGTGTTCGATGACGTGCTTCTTGACATTCGTATTATTTATCGAATATTAGTGTTTAACCGGTTATCCACAAACTGTTCTCTAGCACAATCACGATTATTCCGATGCTAGTAGTATTTTGGCAGTAGTAACACTCAACAGGCAGACAGGAATTTTACAAATCGAAAGTGATCAATACTGATTTTCAGTTAATTTTATTAAGAAAATCCTAAGCTCAGCTATGTTATGTCACTCGTTTGAAAGACATGAGATAGCTAACCACGGGTGTGAGTCACCTGGTTAACAATAAAAGATAATATAAGTTTTTCAGTTATTGTCAAGGTCATTCATATATCATTTGAAAAAAAAAATCTTGAACCCTTCCATCCCCTTCGCGGACAACGATAGACAATTAATGAAACACCGATCGCTAATCTATCATACTCATTGATTTAATGAAACTGTTTGATTTCTTTTGAAGTTGTTTTTAGATATACGAGTATCTTAAAACAATGTTTGAAACATATGTGTGAAGCTTCAGGATGAAATCAAGTTGTCACTGCTCGAGACAAACAAAATTAAATCAAGAAAAAAACAAGTAGAAGGCAATAATTAGTAAAAAAAAATAGATTAAAATAGATATAGTGAAACCTTATTGAAACCAGTTAAATAATTTTACATCAGTCACAGATCTCTAAGCACGGTAACGAATCAGCCCAGGTGACTAAAAGTCATCCAAGAATCTCAAATATACAAGTCTCAAGATTAACGAAATTACAAACGATCGATTTTAACTTAAGGATAAAACACGAAATTCCTGACTGTTAACTTAGATATTAATTAAAAGAAGCATCAACTAAATAAGATGTTCTAGGCCATTCAAGTACTCTCAGAAGCCTTTGTATTTGAACTTTACTACGATATTAGCGACGTATTGCTTCTTAATATGTAAGAAAAGGAAGATAAACTCACAGGTTAAGTTTGTTTCAATTTACTTTCAAACCAAAGAAAGTTGATCATAACAAGGGATAAATTGACAATCATACACATCACAAAATTATTATTCTGTCCGCGCAACCTGTCCGCGTTTTCATCCGAATGCACGAGCTTTTCATTTAATACCATCTATAAAGTTTTGCACAGTGCACCTGGGCAATTGATTGGATTTCCCAAGATTTCGCTTCACGATTGACCATTATCTTTCCATTGGTCAAATTTCTTCGGTTTTTGGAGAATTTCAGTCCTAAGTTGACGTGGTTTTTCGTACACCATTCCTCAGCAATTCTTCCATAATGACAAAATGCCAGTTAAGGCAAAAACAATACAGAATATGTGTGCTTTTGGATGAAAGGTAGTAGCTGTTTCTTTAGGCACTCTTCGGCGTACACATTCTGATTTATCGTACCTGTTGTTATGAAGACATTGCTCTTCAATCTATAACTACATATAGCCTGGCACACCACAAACATTTTAGCGAACTTTGGTAACTTTTTGGCTTTAAAGTAGTCGTCGGCGTTATCCTGTTGTAATGCGGTATTAAACCAATTAAAGACCAAGAAGCTGCTTGAAGTCTGCCTGGATTCGTTTCATGGTCCATTGCTTGCTGCTCCGTATCATCCATATTGAGAAATAGGAAATATGTAGCCAAATGACCCTCGCTAGATCTTACTATACGCAAACCTTATTTCTGTTAAGTTGGAGTAATATGTTGGAGAAAACATATGGTTGCACGGTTGTTCTAGGTTGTTCACCTTAGAGCTTCCAAAGGTAAAGATATTGGGATATACAACCGTTATCAAATGGACTAGTTCATTCATAAATTTAATTTTTCTTGAGTTTAAATAAACTAAATAAAATACCATATTGAGTGCAAAAAAATATTAAGGGGCATCCAAGAATTTGCTGAAGTACCAATTTTTATATGAACTGGCTTATTCAACGATTTTTGTTTAATGATTTCTAATTACAATAATTTATTGAAAGATTGGAGGTTTATTGGAGGTTCGAATATTCTAGATGTACATAAGAACAAAACATTTTGTTTGTAGTTTGTGAATACTAGAATCGTACAAAGTTCTTGATCTAAGCTAAATAATATGTTGAGTTCCACAGGCAATCCAGGTATTAAAAAAAAATCATGGAGATCTACAAGCATGATCAGAATCATACATCTTAAATCAAACTGGTACTTTTCGGTTATTTCAAATAATACATGAAACGATAAACAAGTATCTCGAAAAAAGGTTTCATAACTCACGTTTTGGATAGTCTACCATGTTTAATAAAGCTATTTGTTTTTTATTTTTTATTCATCTAACATTATTTTATTAGAACATGCAAAAAATCTCTACTTGTGTAACACGTTCAAATGCAAAAGAATTCTCTAAATATTAATGTTTTTTTTTTCGAAACAGCAATGAGAACTTTTAGGAACACAAATTAAAAGATCTTCACTCATAGTCTAAGTACTAAATTTCATCTCAATGGTCTTAAAAAAGACAAACACATGGATTGTTAATTGCTGTTACAGGATACAATAGAAATTATTTAAGGGATTTCAATCAATATCCCGGTTATTTCGTGTTTTTCTTAGTTCGAATATCAGTTCCCATAATTTCTCAGTTGTAGCTATCACCCAAATTATTTTTCACTCCATTTATGTTACCAGCTCGTGAGTGACTGTAAAAAGATTGTACTCGGAAACAAATTGACATTCAAAAATGATGCCTACACGCTAAAAATTTACAAGCTAATCATTGTATCTCATTTTTTCGAGTACAGTCTTTATTAGGAACAAATTTCATCTCTAAAATTTCCAACTGAGGCTGAAATATATCTTTTCGCGAGTCGCGAGATTTTTAGAAGCTACTTCTCAACAGGAACAGCATCAATGTCTTTAAACATTTTTCTCACGTGGTATATGGAAAGCCCATAAGTTCTGTTCGCTCTACTTTGTTATTCGCTAGATGTACATTACTGTGTTAGTGGTTAGATTAATCCTCACACATGCTTTAAATATAATTTGATGGAATTGAATGTGAATAATATTTTATCTATAAATTGGATATTTCTATGTTGATTCCGTACATTCTCAAAGGATTCTTTCAATTACAATACGAAACACGTGTTGCTTGTAGAATACTGGATTTCAAACATGTTTTATGAGAATTCTAATCGTTTGCCCTGCATTAATATAAAAATACTGTAATTCAAGAAGTAATGTTTTTTTGTAAATTTTATCACAGTTGAAAAACCAACGTGTTTCAATCATGATGGAAGATGATCCATATTTTGTATGGAAATGTTTCAAAAAAGTGTTTTACTGAAGTAAGTTCAGTAAGAACTTACAATCATGACAATTTCATACCAATACCGCCCAAGTAACAAGTTTGTTTTTATGAGGATTCAGAAGACCATGATTTGGGCCCTCCCTCAGTCGGCGAAGATGCAGCTACAAACCAACACCATGATGGAGGTGGCTGGGTGCGATTCCCGGTCTGGTCTAGATATTTTTCATGAAGGAAAATGTTAAGGTTGAATGCTAACTTGCTAAACGTAATTTTCATTGAAGTCGTAAACGCAGATGTAATCGAAAATTAACTATCCACAAACTGAATCGATTAGATGATTATCTTGTCAAACTTAATCAATTCGAATCCTGCAATCCTTGGATCGAAAACCAGGTTTTCAAGCGATAAGCATACATATCCCGAGCAAAGGATTATACCTTATTGACAACAAATTCTTATACCACGTTATCATTGTTTGATCATGTTCCTGTTTACCTAATTTATTGAACTAGTTTCAAATACCATTATCAATTTGATATTACATTCTCAAGCTAAGCACTGAAATAATTGTTTTGGTATAACAGCTATAACAGCTGAATTCTAAATTATACTTTGAACAACAGAACTTGTAACTTATATGATACCAGTTTGTTATTTTCCTTTGCTAGGTAAAGAAAAGTAAAAACATATCATGTCCACATGAGTAGACCGACAATACCGGTGTCACTGAGGCCTTCATGCATTGATGGTTTCTTAATTGGCTATTTATATTTCTTTGGTATCCCATTTGTCACAACGACTTTGAAAAAAAAAAGCAATGGGGAAGAAGAGAGGTTCGAGAAAAGAATGGTGTATCGTAGAATACATTCAGCATTGCTTCAACTGTCCAGCTGTTTGTCCCATTACCGATAAACACACACTTCGCCTAATGGCAACAACGATGCAAGCAACAACTCTTACGCTCGTTTGAATCACAAACCTGCTCGTTTGAATCACAAATGACTTTACCGTCGTCCGAAGCGATGGGACTCTACACGACACACTCACCTAGATAGCAGAAATAACTTTTTATTTTTCACTTTTTCCTGTGTTGTTTTGAAAGAAAGTACGAAAGCACAGCCGTACCGCCAAGCAGCACGCCGACCGGCTTTGCTACAATCAAGTGGCAATAAATAAATCCATAACATTGATCGCACCACTACTCCACAATGAATTGAATTTAGGAAGGCGGGACGTTTTGTGTAGTTCGATCACGTCTCAATGGCACGAAGTGGTCATAACAAATATCCAAGAAAAAAAAGTTCTACGCTGTCGCTTTCGCTGCGTAGCGTTGTGGTGATGACCTGGAAAACGTGAGAGCGTGGGTGTTCCATTGGAGGTGGTTCGAAATGTGTCAAGATCTGATTACTCACATCGATGGTAATTATAAAATCACTAGCACGAATTCTATGGATAATGAACGCACCTGAAAGTGTACTCAAGAAACGGGGGGAAATGAGAGCGCAGCAATGAAACTAGTTCATCACTCACAGACAGGTGCGTGATGCGGGTACACTGATCAGGTTTATGTATGAGTATTTTAATTAAAGGTGTTCCGACAACGCGTTGGATGAATAGATATCAGCAGAGATGATATGTATTCAAGGCACCATATAGGACCGGACTGTAAAGGGGTGACGGGTTTGTGCGTTCATCTACGCTATGGCATTCTTTCCAAGGCCCTCGCAGTAGGGTGACCCAAATATCAGTTGGAAAGTATCATTACCTCCTAGCAAAGATTGACTTTATTTCGTAAGATTTGTGTGCATCTCAAACAAATGAACACACAACATTTGAATGATCAATAATATCCGTCCATGCAGCCATAACAATTAATCACTGCGGGATTCCACCAGCTAACCACGACCTCATATTTCACTTGTCTTTAGATGTTGAAAACTCATAACGCCGCAGACCAGCCGGTATGGCGAATAGAGTTATCAATCATGCTCTTGGGTGCGTTCTTTTTCTTCGGCATTCCTACAGCGATTAAACGCCGGCCACAAATGAGTGTTCTTTAAGGTAATACGCGAGCGAAGTAAATTCGGCTGTAGAACACATGTCTGTAGCATACTGGTACCCTTTCTAGACGTTATTCGCTTCTATAGCAAGATTTTTGCTGGCTCTCAACCTAGTGTTCTAGTTGCACCTGCATAGTTTTAACTGAGAGCTTTCGATGCCAATACCAATGCATGAATTTGTATATTGGATGGCCATGATACTCTAAGCGCAAGGAAGTCGAGAAGATTATAAACCCGATGGATCTCCTCGACGGGAATTTGCTCACTCTAGATTGGCAATACCGTGCCTTAACCGGCTAGGCGATCTGTGACCCCCTCATGCGCAGGCAATTCAATTCTAATTTCATATCACGTCAAACTCACACTTGAAGTTGTTGCTAATGGAGAGCCGGTACCATTTTCCCCATCCCCATCCCAAATATGAAACCTAGAACTGTTCGGCTCTATTTTAATTGAATGAAGATGTTTTAAATTTTTTTAAGCTGCCATTAAAGCTCCAATAAAACTTCAAAACCAACTGATTGAAATGCTTTTTTCTTTTCTTTCAGAAAGTTTCAGTGCAGATTTTTTTTTAACTGTAACGATTAATTTATCATGATGTGGCTTGGAAGCAACCTTTATTAAAACTATTCGGCTGTAGAACATCTGTTTTAATTTTTTAAACAAATTTAAGCCAATTTTAAAAAAAGGTTATGGCAAGGATGGAAAGATTCATTCGCGTGCATGATTTCAACCGATGCCGTGCTTTGTTGTGACATTTCTTTTTCGATCATGCACAGTCGCATGGTCATATTTCAAATAAACTCTGCTGATTGTTTATACCAAAAAACCCATGAATCAGCCAAGCTAGAGAATGAATGATTCAATCAAAGCGACCCACGCAATATCCACATTCATTTTGAATCATGTAAATCATCTATTAGCCTTCTAAAGAATCATCCGTGTTTCAAAATTTTAAATCAATATGAATGCAAGTTTGAATTCATGGATTTGCTTGTAGAGTGATTCAAAGAGCACCGTGAAGCAAAACGTGAATAAGTTAAATCAGCAAGCAGTCAGTAGCAGCAAACAGCAAAGAGCTACAGCAAACAGCATCAGCAACACACACACACACACATCAGCAACACAATCTTCGCGAATCAATGAATGCATTCATAAACGATTCTTTTATCTGTCACTCTTAATACAATGAGTGAATTGTAGGAATGAATCATCGAATGAACAAAATCATACGTGATTGCTGTCAAATTTTTCTTCTCTTTTCTCTCTCTCTCTCGTTCATTCATTCCGGTATGTTATGATATAGGCAGAAGATCACTGAGATTGAAATACGTCCAAGAGCGTGCTCGCAAATGATTTCAAATTGAACGTTATTCCAAGCGAGTTTTCCCATCACTGCGCGGTTGTACGCTTATATCAAAGCATGACTAATTTGAGTGTAAACAAGTAATAATAATTCAATGAAAAAATAAGAAAAAATAGAAAACATCGCATTGCTTGAATTCATTGTGCTAAATTCAGCGGACAAAATATAGAAACTACATTTGTCTAGATAGAACCATAAAAGTTTTACCTGTTCATTAATGCGCATGTCCTTCTTTTTATTTTATCACTTCGACAAATTTTTGCGTAGTTTCTGCCGGAATAGCATTCCATACACCTTCAATCTCCTTCAGCTGCTTTCTATTGGAAACATCTTTTGAAATTTTCGACAAATTTCATCCCACAGATGTTCGATTGGGTTTAAATCCGGACTTTGTGGGGGGTGATCTGGCACCACAGTATATACGCGTTTATAGAAACGACAAGTGTAAATAAAAAAATAAATATATACAAACGATCTCACCAAAACCGAGCATCTGTATCGTATCAATACGTAGCAATGGGTCGTTCGACGTTGTCCGGCCGCAACATCCATATTTTGTTTGTTCAATTCTCATGTACGAACGCTCTCCTTGAAGACGGCGAATGTCTCTCGGCATGGTGACGGCATAGATGGCGAACAGATTGGTTTCCTCGAATAATCCCTGAAGGTTCACTTCGCTTGCTTCTTTCAGGGCGGTAAAGAGTGTCACTCTGGAAGCCCAAATCTGTTTTGAAGTCCTCTGCAAGCTCTCGCACCAGTTGCTAGAAGAAAAGCTTGCGGATCAGCAGTTCCGCCGGCTTCTGGTCCCTGGCCGATAGTGATGAGGTTTCTCGACACCACCGGTGGATAGTGCGCTGTTACGGGCCGCTTTTATAGGCAGCTGTTTATGAGGAGCCTTTCCTCCGGTTGATTTACTAACGGTCTGCTTGGTACGTGCTATTTTTCTTCAGTACACTCCCAGTTGCGGTTATCCTTACTTGTCGAGGGGTCTTTACACTTTGAAATACGCACAAAAACTACACTTTTCAATTCGTTATTTAGAGGAGAAGCTTAACTTTAACTTCAAAATTTACAACCGCGAGAGAACAGAAAAACTGTGACAGCTCTCGAAAAACCAATCGTTTGCGGACCGGTCATTGTCGTCTTCGCATGAACACAAAGTTACTTACTAACCAAAATTTCGTGCTGGATTTAGTGATGTTGCGTTTCAGGATATTCCTGTTCTCCTGCTCAAACATTATCCTTTTAATAAACTCCATAGTGGCTCCTCCAGCGTAGAACATAGAACCCCAAACCATAATCGACTCACCGTCATGTTTGACAGTTCCACGCATATTTTGTTTTTGTTTTCAAAGCGGTACCATCAGTTCTCCAAACTCGGACTCGACCATCTGCAGCCCAGACATTAAAATTGCTTTCACATTGCATTGCATTCAACATTCAAATTTCGTCTGTCCATAATACTCTCGTTCAGAATGACAGAGGCATGGTGGTGTATTTCTTGGCGTAGGCCAAGCATTTGATCCTGTTATGTTCGCTTATGAATGGCTTATTTCTTGGCGTACGACTGTTTACCTCTTTCAAAGCTCTATGAATGGTGCTACGAATAACAGGTTTTCCAACAACGGATTCCACATAGAAACGGCTCTTCCTTTACCAGCCGCACCAAAAATCTTTTGTCTCCCGACGATTAAGCCGATATCTTCTAAGATTTTCGATGCTTCCCGTAATTTTGAGTCAAAAAATAATGTTCGACACCGTTGATTCCGGACTTTCAAGTGGTTCCGCGATCTTACGGGTAGTTTCACCACGATTATGAAGCAGTACTAGTAGTGAGACCCAAGAAAGACAACCTTACACTCAGTAGCAAAAAAAAAAAAGCCAAGCAAAATTTTTCTTACAAAAAACGCCATGTTAAAGGTGTAACAGAAGGTGGAACTTTGTCAATTATCAATATTTTTGACTGAAAATTTGACAACACTATAATCAATGTATAGACCTTATGAGACCAAAATTTTATGTTGATAAAATTTATAAATTTTATGTGTCCAACCCATCCCAAAAAAAATGTCACCTATTTTAACTTCGGGTAAACCGCGAGTATACGGCCCAAGTCCTACTAATACTAGTATTAGGACATTAAGTTATACAAAAAACAATGAATTATCGACTCCGTGAAGCTAACGCAATTGAGCCTCCCATATAAATGAACAAGCTAAAAAAAAGCAGTACTAGTAATCTAGAAATTCAACACTCGATTTAGGTCCATTAACCCTTGTGTTTGCAACAAATGTATTGGTTGTCCAGTTAGTTTTGCACACTGTTACTAAGGTAATAATACAATTTATGTGTTTTATGAACAATTTTCTTGCCAACAGATCATTTTTAATTATGAGCGAAATGAGAATGAATGCATACGAGAATTTAAAAAATACATTACACCTAAGGAAATATGGTTTTGTCCGATAAATTGTGCACCATAGCGTATCAATAAAAAATAACTTTGCGCACCATAGCACCATGGAAAACCGCTATTATCAAATGTCACTAATGCTGATATTTCAGCATGTGCTGTGCATGTCAAAATCAAACTCTATTGAACAATGATGTTAACAACACTCAGACATTTTCTAAAACTAACGATTTCCAAATAAAAGATAGTTAATTTCATCGTTCTATTTCTTGTGGAATAGAACAACATGGCAGGTTTGACGGTTGCTATCATGAAATTTTCACTCTATCGATTACATATTATTACCTACTTGGTAAAATTCGTATTGACTAGTTAGAAATTTAGGAAACAAATTTCTATATAAATGGAATCATAATGGTGTGTTTAGATATCGATGTAACCTAAGAACGGCTTCAAGGTTTGACATTATTTTTTTTTTTTTTTTTTTTTGATTTTGAGGTTTGATATTTTAAATTTTAATTTTAAATAACGCAGTTGTTGACAGTACAGTTAGCTGTAAGCGGGTTAGCTAGTAAGATATAAGTTTAAGAGGCGATGCCTATCATCCCGTAATTGCATTTTACTAGATGCAACAAATTGTTTTTTTTTTCTTTTTTCATAATACAATTTACTTTTCTGTAGATCTGCGCTGTATCACCATATTCAAAATTCAATGTGTATACGCCTTTGAACTATGAGAGCCATGAAAAAGTGAACATTGCAACATTTATTGGAAATCAACACTCGGATCTTTTTTTGGCTTTAGATTTAAAAAAAATCAAACTTACTACTATAGTTCTCGTGGAACAAAAAAAAAACAACAAGATAATTGAAAGCTCTGTTTGAGAGAATGCAATAAATTAAATTTATATTATTTTTAAAGAGGTTATGAGAAGTTTGTTTCTACGAAGTGTTAAGGCAGCATTACCATTACACTCCCAAACGCTCTATGGAAACAATATTATAGGTCCACTTAGTAAGAAGACAGCTATACCGGTAATTATAAGGTTCTGATGGAACTATTATTTTTATAAAATTGTTCCTAGATCCGTTGAAAAAACATAATAAAACATGAAAGGTTCTATGGTTTCCACGATGGATATCGAGAAATTTTCCAACCTACAAAAAATCTAGAGCGGGCCGGGAATCGATTCCAGCCATCTCTTTGAGACCGCCTTATCATACCTATTATGAGGTTTTAATTTTCCTTCCATCTTCCAGGAAATCATAGGGTGAACTTTGAAGACAATAAAACTTCTTCCTATAAAGCACATTCGCAAAAAAAAGTTATGTGCGCTAATAACTGATGTTTTGATTCAATCAGCGCCAACCGCAGTTTCGCAATATGCGTGAAGCTATCGTTTAAGGCAAATGAAAGAGCGGAAACGACTAAACCGATTAATGGTAATAACTTCTTCATCATCCACCCTCCGCCTAAAAACATTATTATCCATGATATTTAGGTAAACCCAAACCAGGTAATCTTAGATGGGCTTAAAGACGCTGAAAATTATGCAATTCTTCGGCAAGAAATAAAAGAGAAGAAGGACGGAACTCTCACGAGTCGGCGAAATTAGAACAATTCCCACAGGGTATCTATCCACAAGACAAGCTTGGCAAAGTGCTTTCCCTCGAGCCGTTTTTAGCTATACAATCCAAGCTGGAGAAAGTGGCAAGGTACAGATTTGCAACAATAAATAAATGAATGAAAAATGTGTATGCAAACTATCCGGTTTTTTCTCAGCGGCCGCGTGCTTATCTTGAATACCTGCGCGAACCCACCGGGACGACTCAATTCTTCCCATTGCATTATGCATCACCCATAGGCAACGCGCCAAAGACCTTGGAAAACGACAACGGCAGCGCTCATGTCACAGTTTCCATACAGAGGATTGTCTATTTCTTCTGTTAAATGTGAGATAAATAATGCAGTAAATGGGTCTTTTCATGTGATCTTCCACTTCGGCGAGCAAGTACCACTTGATCCTTAACGACCCACCCGATACAATAGCTTCGCTCGAAAGCAAGATCTTCGGAAGAATATGGCACAGGTGGATGGTGTGGGTGTTGCAACATGAAGAACACTTGATATCAGGTTTTAGCCTTGCAGAATACTGTTATTCTATCCACTCGTGCCGGCACCCCTCGACAGGGTCGTTTGGACAAATGATTGTTCTTTCGGCACAGCGCCCAAGACATCATATAAGACGATGGCAAGTTGTGCTACAATAAACCATGTGAATAAGGTCTATTAATAATGTTTACATTTATATACCCACACATATATAGATATTTCCAAAGGCCCATAAAATTACAACGATAAGAAATTATGATGTAGGTTTACCCGGTTTCCATGTGCAATTCTTGCGGTCGACACGGTGCAGCTCTAGGGCAGTGGGGTCGAGCTGATTTATTTTCACCATACAGATGGGCACACACTCACCGAGGGGAACTTGCTGGCCTATATTCTAGAGCTGGTCGTTGGTGTTTTGCGGTTAATCTGCACGCCGCGTGCCACAGGTTCTATCCGTACATGGTATAAGGCCCCTTCGGAACGATAGCCCAATCGACTTTCTCGTCTGTAGTCTGCGAAAAGTACAAAGAGCACTTGCTCCAGAATAGCCCGACGAGGATGACGACGTTGTAGGCTTGTTTGGACTTTCGATGCTTCATACTTACAATGTAACAGAAAAATTGATTGAGTGGCGTTGATAGATTGACGGATTTAATTAGCACGGTCTACTAGGCACTAGGCCGTATCATCGTCATCCGCAGCATGGTTCAAGACGGCTCAATTGGGCACCCTTGATCATCCTCCTTTCTATATGAGGGGAAATAACCCGATAGAAGAAAAAAAACATCAAACGACTATGTCTGGCTGGTCTTATCATCTTTATCGTGCGGAAACCACTGTATTGGTTAAATGACTTTTTATTAATATGGTTTTACATACTACTAATATTTGTAAAATCCGCCTGAAAGGCATTTCTAGATTTAAATGAGATAACGTTAATTTATGGGGCAACTGAAGACTATCAAGTTCTTTATGAATTGATTTTTTTTTTAATGAAAATATCTGAAGCAACAATAGAATAGGGCCGAAATGCTTTTGTGAAGAAAGCCTTGTAGGCCCGTTTCTCGCAAAGCATCACCCATGCATACCACAAACATAAAATTTCCCCTTCATAATGATGTCAGGAAACTTACATGATCAGTCTAATTCTGATTGCTTATGGAAAGCTATTCCCAACTAACTAGCTGCCTATCAGAGATCTGAGTAGATAAGCATGAAAAATACCATTGCTGGCCATGCCGATACTGTCCGTTATTAAGAAAAGGATGATGATGACATGACAGTTATTTAACGAGAGGTCACCAATTCAAAGACGCCCAAGAACGAGTAATATGAACAGCCTCGTTTTACATCTTTTTAGTGGATGCATAAGTGTAGTTTTGTTTGTTTGAAGATTTTTTGCACGATGTTTAAAAATATATATGAGAACGAACTAACCGAGTCAACATCGAATTTGAATTGATACCTGATGTTACGTTATTCTAATATAAACCTGTTTAAAATCGCAATGTTAATCAGGCAGGCTATTGGGCACGGAAAATAAAATTTCCGTAATTTTTCCAGGTTTTTCCAGGTCACCTTGAAAGGTTCTATTAACCATTTTAAAAAAATATCCAAATTGTGTAACATAATATAAGAACAGCATAAGTGAGATAATTAATCCGTGCCCGGATTCATGAACGGCAGTCATGAATTCGAGAACAATCAAAAATTCATCGTGAACTGAATCACGTAACCGAGAGCTAATTCACGCATTTTTAGCTGAAGAATCCAATGAATTAGATTTCATGGAACGGTGAGTCCCTTCCAATTATTGTAAATATGTCATTTTATTGACACCTACTTTGTTTTTGTTGACTAGTTTTTTTTTTCTGCTAGACTACAATTCATTCGACTATGAAAAAACAACCCACTCGAATATCAGCTTCCACATTCCTATCAGTTAGTTTCGGGAACAAGTGCAAACACGAGAGTGCCTCATGAGATTTTTGTTTATGGATTTTTTTAAAAGAGCATATTAACGAGATTTGATGAAATCTCGAGAATAAAAGAATCATAAACGAAAGACGTTTGATTTTTGCAGGATTCTCAATATTATTCGTCTGTATTCGCTCCAGAATCATTCAAACCTATTTAAGATTCTTTAACGTTTATCCACATTCTCTATTGGACACACGGAAATGTTTATCGTGACTTACCAGAATTCTGGGCGATATTCGCCAGAGAATTCATTAGAATTTTCACCGAGGTTTACCGGAATCCTCCAAAGGAGTAGGCAAAATCCTCTACTAAGTTTTCCTGAATTTCTTTGATGAGTAAGAGTTTTATTAAAAAATCAAAAGCATTCGATATGATGTTCTTTAAGATTTGACAGAATTATAGAATCGGCCCTGAAATGTTCAATATTTTCTCCAATATTTTCCATATTTTCACCGAGATTTGTTACGGCTTTGTTCAGAAATCATTTTGATCTTTATCGTCAGCATCCTGTATGTCAAAAAACATAATTTACCGAAACTCTTGGGAGTCAACTGGAATACTATCCGAGATTCGGAAGAATTCTCTCCAGGATTTGCCGCCAGAATCCTCTTTGGGAGTCGCCACCGCCCCATAGCCTCTAGTATTTTTCAGGATACGAACCGTTGCGAGTACGAAACTACTCCTTGCTATGTTGAAAAGCACTCCAGGAACTTCCAACGTTTAGCGATATCCTCTGCTGGACTTATCTCAATGTAAATCTTGAAACTTGTCAGGATCCTCGCCAGATGATTCGGAATTCACTAGAATATTTACTGAGAATTGCCGGAATTTTCTCCGAAATTTGCCAGAATTCTATACTAAATTTACCATAATCCACTACGCCAGAATTAAAACCGCGACTCGTAGGAATACGCTCCGAGATTTGCCAAAAACTATTTCCGAATTGCTTCATCAAAATTCGTCAGAATTTTCAGCAAGGTTTAACAGGTACCCTTTCTTGAATTAATTGTAACTGTCACCAATACTTGTAAGAATTCTATCTGATATCATTGGAAATTTTATCATTATTGTATTTCTTTTTCTTTCAAATTTGTTTTGGTTGAAAATCTCTTAAGCTACTCAGTATCAACCAATATCATTCTTTGAAATCTTTTTGAAAAAAACTGAATTTGGTGTAGATGTTGATATTCTGTCCAGTGTTAATTCCATTATGAAAGCTTAAATTAACATTCGGGCCATGCATCAATACCTATAATTGTGGAACCTTGGGCAATGGCATACTTCAATTCCGATTTTGAATGCTTTCGAAAGCTCCCTTCCACGAAATTTTCCAAGAAGCTTGCATAACTTTCAACTTTCCACAAGGTGCTTCTTCCCACCCCAAAAACGAACGTTAATCCCAATACAACAATTCTTTACTAACCAGCATTCTCTGATAATTGAGGTTTTTCCTGGCCAGCTCAAGCTCCCTGATAATTCAAACTTGTTCAGGTTTTTCGTGACAGTTGCCAACTTATTGATGTAGCTGATGCTTTGGCCGGAATGACCAGAAAACATTATATAAGAAATTACAATCGACTTTTTTTTTTTGATGAAATTTTGCACACACTTTTGGCTAAGAAGGCTATGTATTTTCCACTACTGGCATAATTTAAGCATCAATTTTAGTAACAAACTTAAACACGGAAACCTTTGCTTCTATAGAAACATTGTCTAAGAACAAGCACTACTTGTGAAGCTTATAAAAAAATGTACACTGAGAAAAAAATAGTTTCACACATCAACATGTTGTTTTCAACATCAATTTTGGAGAAAACAAACTCCAGGATGCATATTTCTCAGCCAGAAAATTTCGATCAGGGTAAAATTTTGGAATACTTTTCAAGCTTCTGATATTTGCATGACTAGATGTATCTCAATGGTATGATTTTGATTGTCATTTTAAATTATAAAGCTTTTGCTGCTGAACTTTTTCAAAGGACCTGTTTTCAAGATAATTCAAAATTAAATTGTACATGTTTATTTACGAAAATACGGTGTTTTAATATGAAATCTATTTGCAGTTATCCTGTTCAGCTCAACATTCAAAACTAAGTTAAACATACAGTATGTCCTATAAAAAATGCGAAAATCCATACCTCAGTTTCAAATAAGTTTTTTTAATAGAAAATGATAAAAAAAATCATAATTTTATTTAGGGAATCGTTTATTAAACCTTTCATGATTACATTACTCAATATGTCCACGATTTTTATCGATCACCTTCTCCAAACGGGGACGGAATCGAGAGCATATCTTCTCAATGTATGAGTCAGTCATCGAGTTCCATGCCTTGGTAATGGAAGCTTTCAGGGCGCCAACACTGGAGTGAGAACGTTCACAGGCCTTAGCCTGAACATATGCCCATATTGATCCAAAGGATTCAAGTCCGGGCTGCTAGGAGGCCAAATGTCCTTTGGCCAAAATTTCATGTTTTCCTTCAGCCACGCTTGAGTCCTTTTTGAGGTATGAAACGGTGCTCCGTCCTGTTGGAAAATGAGGTGTTGGTGTACTCCAAAGTTGACTTTCATCCATGGCAGAACGTGGTCCTTCAAAATGTTCATGTAAACCTCGGTATTAATTTTTAATTCCAGCTTTGATAAATACTGGAGGCATTTTCAAGCCATTGGACGCAACTGCCCCGAAAACCATGACTCCGGACGGATGTTTGGTTGTAAACTTGAATTTCACGTTCTCTGGGACATCCTCAATCTTCTTAGGCGAAATAAACCTGTCTGTACGTGTGTTAGATACGGGATCGATGGTGAACATTTTTCATCGGAGAATACGATGATGGTATGCTTCTTTTTTAATGCTGACACCAAACGTTTCGAGCGCTCCAGCCTTACCCTAGTAGCACACTTGTTGCCATTCGGTTGAGATAATATAAATATGACTTGCTAAGTCATAATCAAGTTACTACAACTAATTATGACCGTAGTGTGCTATTTGTGTAGTTGTTTGATTCGGTTCGTTACAAGGTGGCGCTTTACTCTTGCCCTGGACGAACATTTCAAGTCATCTGTGACCAACCGGTGCATGGTAGTTTTTGAAATATCGGCTTCCTTAGCTAATTTCCGGATCGATCTGATAGGATTTCGCCTCACTTTGTCTCTCACTGATCTGATGACCTTTGGTGTGCGAGCGGACCGTGGACGGCCACTTCCCGGCTTCCGTGGACGCGGTCCATCAAGGAGTGAACGTTGGATACGGTTAACGGTAGCCAGGTGGCACCACACAATCGTTGCAATTTGTTTTACGGGCTTTTGGGCGAGCAGCAAACTAGTCACAACCTCCTTTGCGTACATTTTTCTCAACTTTGTTACTCGCGAACCACTGTTTTGTTTACATCGTCTCAGAGTATTCAGTCAGATGATCACACACACGCATTAAAACAGTAAACATAATGTTTAAAGCTACCTAAAAATAAGTATTGAAAACAATTCGCATTTTTTTGGGATACACGGTATATGAAGAATTTACGAAAATACGTTATTTTAATATGAAAGTTATTTGCGGTTATTCTGTTCGGCTGTTTCAAGCATGGTTTAAGTTTTTCATAGTTCATCCTTTGATAGCAAGATTACTGAACCAATGTTTCACAAGATATAGTATAAATTTCTTAAGATAGGATTAGGATTTAGATTTTTTATAATATAATTTTCTTTACGTTTCTGGCTTTATATAATCTAAATAATCGATTTATTGAAATAGATTTAAAAAAAACCTTGGGTGTCAACAGAACAGCATCGCTACTGTTAGTTTAAATCGAATCCTAAAACATTGACATTGTTATTGTGCATCACTAGACAGTGGGATAGGGATAAACCGAAAACACGGTGAGTTGAACACACGCCTAGTAAACAGAGTACAGTTTATTGCGTATCCTTTGGATGTATGTTTGTCACAAACATCATCTGGTGGTTCTGTTTGAAAGCAGTTTATCTTAAAACTAACATAATTGCTTTTTCTTGCACGACCATACTTCTGGTTTGACACAACATTTGTTTCTGCGGTTTACATAATATTTCTCTTTACAATATATTTAGCTATTTGTTTAACATAAGTGTTAAGTTCTTTTTAAATGGCAAGTTTAGATAAACTTCGTCACCTTGACTACTTAAGTTCAACATGAAACTCGACGTCACCTGCTCTGATTCACAAATGATACCACAAACGCGATTTTCCTCAAGTATAACGGTTGTGTACTTGAATAGTCAAACATCAATTTAAGTTAACAACCATATAGGCGACGTTTCTGCGCTTCTTATCACTCGGAGCAATTTTAAACCAGAAGCTAAGAGGCATAAATTATAGAAGAGTCTCACCTTTGCTTGAAGAATATTCTCCTGTAAGACGCACGCAAACTGATATGGAATAGGACGACATTAACGGCCATTGGCATGCTCGGCTCCGCTCCAAACCAACAAGTCAAAATGTTTGACGTATACAGCACCTCTAACTAGCGATCTTGGTAAAAGATGAGAAAAATTCTCGTTCCAGAAATTTTGCATCCCATGGAAGCATTCAATTAAGAAGCCCCAGACAGCGATCAGCGCATCTATATATAGAACGATCAGCAGGATGAAGTCATTAAGCAAACTTGTTTCGTTTCTGTGGTCTAGCAGAGTATTCATCAGGTGCTACTTTTATGGTTACAATCAACTTTTTTTTTCACCAAGCAGAGTTCTAATGTAGGAAACAAACACCGAAGTATAATGGCAAAAGATCCAGTCAAAACCAACCAATCGAAGGAAAATAGGTCAATGCATATCCCGTGTAGGTGTTTGGGGCCAGTTTGGTTTGCCGGATTTTATCGAGATATTGAATATTCGCTTTCTGTTCGTGATAAAGATGCCAATGCCAGTAGTTGTGTAGTTTAAAGTATGTTATGGATCTTTATCATTTTTTAGAATGGTTGACTTAGGTTGTTGTTTTTACAATCGTCATGTTTGCCTTAATCGCACTAAGCTGCTTCTGAAATTATCCCAAAGTGTATCTCATCCAAAGGCTCGTTCGAAGTGAAAAAATAGACAGACTTTTGAGAAATCCGCTTTGAAGTAGTCAGGGTAAGGGTAAAAGCTGAAATTAAAAACTTGAAGCAAGGGAATAAATTATTCCATTATTCGCTTGTCTCCCAAACAAGCCGCAATTATGCATTTCTGTTGTTCAATAGACCCATGTTTTCATAACTCAAAATCATTAGCAGAATAACTGCTTGTTAGGAAATCAGATGGTCTCACGTTCCCCAATCCTTTTAACAAAAAACCTTTAAAAAATACTTTAAAGCCTAAGCAATTATGTAGATTTTCCTCATCTTCTTTTGTAGATTATGAGCTACTATCCGACTACACACTTGATTAAAAACCTACAAAAGCTCTGACTTGAACCTTTTGTTTCGGAATTTGAATAACCCCGTTTATAAAGGTGTTAGGCAAGAGGAAGTCATTCGGAATGGTTTTTATTATTATCTTATGTTGAGCTCTAACGTTTAGAAAATGAAAACAAAATCAGTCGTAATCTAAGTTTGGTTTGTGCTTCTTGTACGCTTCCTAAACCATGTTTTGGATTTGGAGTTGCAATAACAGTTAATCAAAAAAAAAAAAACAGTGAATAATCTCACTGAATGCCAGACTCTGGGGAACGCAGATTAAACAACGTCAAGAAATATCTTGCTATTCTAACAAATAGAAAACAGATTCTTAAGATCAATACATTCTTGAAAAGAAGATTATAAACATGCAACAGAATCCAAATTTTATCAATTCCCCCTCAAAACCTATGTGTACACTGAAAATTTATTTCGTAAATTAGCTTTCACTCGTTTTGTAAACATGGATTTTGAACAAAGAACAAATGTCTCGTAAATTGTATGAAACATTCATATTGCTTATCATCTAACAAAATGCTATCATTACACCATTTTTGTACAATGTACAAAATAAATTTCGTGAAGACCAGCCAATCGCTGCTTCTTTTCGATCGTTCTCATAAATGTTGGTGTGCCTGCTGGGATGGGCAGGAATCATTAATTTATCCCAAAATAGAAATTAAAGCGCTGTCGAGAGTTAGAACCTCATGCCCATTAATCTTGTAACTTCTCACGAGTCAATATGGTTTAGTGAGATCAACCACGGACTCAATAACAGCTCTCCCTAAAAATACAGGATCAAACCCCATGTCAGAAATATTAAAAAAAAAATGCTGATCATCTCTTCGTTGTTGGAATTTTTTTTTCATATATTTTGAGCCGATATTGTAGATCTGCCAGTCGTTCATGTTACCGCCAGAGAGACGTTTCTTTTTTATTGGTAACAAATTACTCATACCTCTTTGTATTGTTTTCGTACAATGAACGAATGTTCTTTCTGTGTCAACAAATGCTTAGTGCTTTTGACAGTTGCGTGTGTGCCAATAATTACGAAGGAAGCTTCATAAAAAGTATAAATCAGTTCCGTTGTAGAAAACAACGAATAGATTTGTCAGTCCTAGCTTCGATTTCGTAATATAAACGAAAATTGATTTTCAGTGTAGAGAACAAACACACCAGACGATGAAGCACAATTTACAGCTTTGAAAACATGAATGGATTTTTTTTTTCAGGTAGTTTCATGAAATGCACAAATGGCTCTACTGGAAAAATAGAAGATTACGAAGCATACAAACAAATGACTTAAACGAACGCAAAACTACGAACAAGGCATTGTATAGTTGATATACTAATAAATCTACACGTAAATTTTTCAAAACTCTCAGTTCCCTCACGGAAAGTAGCATTTAACGTTTGAATCTTACTTCCCCTCATTGTTTACAAAATCAGATACATTTGTTTGAAAAAGTACTCAAGATTTTTGTCTGTGTGGGCTTAAACGTGTTACCGCAGACAGACGTTCAACTTCATCTCATTTACCTGTTTAAAAAGATGGCTTCCTCAAGATTCAAGATTTTTTTAATTGGTAGGGAATAACGGGTTACAGTCAAACTGGCAGATTTAATGCAGCAATATGTTAACTAGGCGGCGCTACTGTGCAAGATGATTCCAACGTAATTAGGTTCGGAATTTTGCATAACAAATTTGGATTGTTTTGTTCGAGCTTAAATTTCTGTCTGCAATTCGATACAACCATAATTGATATTCAATTTTTCAAAATAAATAACGCTTGTCAACATACATCTAAAATGCATTTTTCTTTTCTTTCTTTACAGGTACAACAAATCGTTTACTTCAAAACATAATCCTGAGTATCGAAAAGTATGTCTATATGTTTTAAATCTCATGGTTTTAGCTTGTTGAAAATTTCACGTTCAAAAGTTAAGAGGACCGCATTTTTTCCACTTATTCAAATCAACGAAATAACCAGACAAATGATAAAATGTTTTATACACACATATAAAGAATTTATCGAGCACATCCTACACGTACAAATAAAGAGTGGACACCCAGAAAAGATCAAAATCAAATTGATAACAAATCAAATTTCCCAATTGTCAATGATTGATCACTGTATATATTTTCATTGCGGTTAAACAGCCAACATAACAAAAAGCATAACGAAACAATTCACGTTGGATAGCAAAAATATATACTTTTTTGCTATCTTTAAGAACAATAATAAAATAAATAACATACCCTGTGTCGTTCATAAATTAATCAAAATTTCTGTTATCAACTTGGTATCAATTTCTTACGTTGATACTACACTAATTGGAAAACTTGATAACTGTACAATCTATGACATCATTTTGTTTTCCTCAAATACAAAATATAATTAAAATTTTGCATTAAGCTTGACAAACTCTTGAGAAAAAGTCTGTTTTAAATAATAACATATCATAACAAAACTAACATTGTTGATTACGCAATCTGTTATGCGATTAGAACTTAAAATAAAATAACATTTGACATAACATTGTGATCAGTATGTTACTTTTCTTTGCTCGAAATGGCTTGCTCAGAATGAATGACTTTCAGATTGTGATCAAATCTCACACACAATTTCAGCGAATTTACAATTCAGCTTTCAAGTAGCTTACATTGAGCTACCCTGATTTTTTGTTCAAACTTCTCTTAACTTCAATGATTATTTTAAACTTAACTAAAAATCTTAGTAATTTTTCTAGGTTTGTTGAACCTTTTAGAAATTTTCCAAACTACACATATTCTCATATGAGTATGAGCATGAGGAATGAGCATGATAGACCGCCGGAGGTTGCTACTCCGTTATTTCCAAATCGGCTGTTATTACACAGAGAACCAACAGATGATGCTTGGAGCTAACATACATCCTCAATGTGTGAAAACTGGTGATCTTAAAACTAAAGAAATACCGAAATTCAACTAAATTCTAGTAAAATATTTATATATTAGTATCGATTTCCGATTTGAACCGATTTATACCAACAGCAAGGTTGCTGTCATAATCAATTATGATCCCTACCACCGCCTCACCACATTCGGCGAACCCCCACATCTCACCTGGAAGCAGCTTCATTGATTTTTTTCTCTTTCCATCACTTGCGCCACCGAACAATACATTACCGAAACAAAAGATAATGCGCTGAACTCGATAATAGAATAATGCGCAACAAAGTACCGACACAACTGTTCACAGCCGATGCTCGAAGCAGACTCCAAATTGCGCACATTCTATATGGTCCTTGAAATGTTTGGCAGATTTTTTACGAGGCTCATGAAACATTGTGTAGTATGGAGAGTTCCTGAAGCTCTAGATGACCTACAGAAAAGTTTGGCGGTTTTTGATACTCCCAATATTGCTAGAAGGAAAGAGTGATCTACAAATCAGTTTAAATTGGTCAACAGCCTAAAAATTTGCAAAGATTTTCGAACGTTTCATGCAAGGCTCTTCATTGGTATTCTTGAATTCAAAAGATTGAGAACGTTCTGAAAAGACTTAGAAGGTACCGTACTTTTAAATACAACATTTTGAGAATGAACTGAAAATGGTCTGAAATAGAGGTTGAGTTTCATTAATTCCTTCTTTTTTTTGTATCAAGATCAAAGTTATGACGACTCAAGCAGATTTCGAGAGCTTGTGATAATTTTGATGTCCATAGTTTTAACAAGAATCAATGTTTGCCTGCGGATTTGCACTTGAATTGCATTTAGTGCAACGCAATATTTCTTTATTGTGTATTATTGAAATTTTCGATCCACAAATTTCGACACAATTGGGATTATTCCAATCCGCAGCAAGCGAAAATTTCATAGCAAATCTGCATTGTTGAATGACCCTCAATTTTATTTAAGTGGTGATCGAAGCGCAAATCAAGTGAAAAGATTATAAAATGAAAAGAATATGCTTGTGGTGAAGATAGGCAGGCGACTCAGATAGCCAAATAAGTACAATAACGGTATTATCGAGACTGTGGCGGTAAGTTCGATTGCCTTGCAGTCTTTCTGTAAGTTTGCTTTTCGATCTTCTAAGGCAAAAAGTACGATAAAATAACGTCATAGTACACTTATTGGAAAACTTGTTAGCACAGAAAACTCTCATTGAATATATGTGATAGTGTAACTCGATAACTAAGGAAATAGCACTTCCCTTGAGAAACGTAAAGTTTCAAGACCACTCATTTACTCTACAGTAGTCTTTCTCAATCTTTGTGTCGCAACCATTCTTCTTTAGTATTTGAAGTTTATTTATTTCAAAACTAGCATATTGCTTGCTCTCAACTTCTAATTGCGCTTCCACAGTTATTACTTGAGAGCTTTCATAATATTATGATTTTGTCTTGGGATTAAGTAACGTCTTTGATAACTGAGCTAAGAGAAGACTCAAGCTACATACCTGTTTTCTAAATTAAAAAAAAAAAAAAAGAATAAACAGTTACCTAAAAGATCGCTAGTTCCTATTTTTAGAGTAGAGTAGAAGCCTTATTCTATCTTACTTATCGAGAGGAAAAAGTCCAATCTATACTTGGGACCCCAGCGTTAAAACCGAACGTTTCTGACGATACATATAGATCAATTTTATAATGGCCATAAAATGATGTATTTAAGTGTGAAATGTATGAATATTCACCACCTTTTCTCTGAAATGCACCTAATCCATTTTATATGTTAATGATCGGTCAATGTGAGTCTACATGGCGTTTCAGTGTGGTTCGGCACAGCATCCGCTGGTCGGGTTTGAACCTAAGAAGCCATGTAAGATACTTTAAGAAATCTCAACAATGTGTTACTTTTTAATTGATGTGAAGATACTCTTTGGAAAACAGTGTGAGTTGTGTGAATTCAAAGCATTACGTGTCTGTTTTCCTGCGTTATTCGTACTTTGATAATACTCTGTTACAGCTAATCAACACCTCAGGCATTCCCGCTGCCCCTTATCTAAACAAGAAAAATCATAAATTCAACTAACACTCAGACAACGAAATAGTTAACTTGTATTCAACATTACAGGGTCCGAAGGTCGCCTTCTACTTGATCGATTCACCTTGCTCATTGTGCGTTTTTTTTCTTCTTGTGCCCTTCGGATCGTAATCGAGAATCATTTTAACTGAGCTATCGTCGGACATTCTTACGACATGCCTAGCCACCGTAGTCGACCGATTTTTGCAGTGTGAACGATGAGAGGTTCTTCCAGCAACCCATGCAATTCGTGGTTCATCCACCTCCTTTACGTTCGTCTTCCATCTGCGCTCCACCATAGATCGTCCGCAACACCTTCCGTTAACAAACACCAAGATCGCGTTGGTCCTCCACAAAAAATGCCAATTTTTTGTGGCCGTAGGGCACTACCGATTTAATTAATGCACCCTTTGGAGTCCAAATTAGCTCGATTGCCAGCCATAATGCGCCTTTGTATTGCTCTGCTGGTGTCGTTATCGGTGGTCACCAATGACCTCAGATAAACGAATTTCTCTATCGCCTTTATTTCATCACCGTCGATCTGAACTGGTGGTGGGAGGCTAACAATGGATTCTCGTGAGCCTCTTCCTTAAATACTCGTAGAACCCTCATCTAAACAGAAAAAAGAACGCATTGAAGATCTGCGATCACCAGGATTGTTAATCGTTCACGTATAACGTCTGTTCCAACAACGTTTTTCATCTAACTGACTTTGGCACTTTTTTCAACGAGCTTTCGCCTGCTCTAAACTATTCTAGATATTCTGGATTTATAGTGGCCACTATAAACCTGTTGGTATTTCACCCTTCTTACAAATATCAAATTATGGTATGATCTTCGGCCACTGACCACGAGGTTCCAATAACTTTTCAATTTGGTCCTGTGCTCTTGGTTTGACCAGCAATGAACCCACAATTGAATTCTCGTGTGATTTTAAGTGTCGCATGATAAGTTTTGGTCCAAGGCCGAATGACCACTTCCCCTGGAATACTCGGATGTTTTGGATGTAGTTCTGAACACTCGAATTGACCATTAATCAGCTTTTATTTGTCATTAGATATTTCAACATTGCCAGTCAAAGACTGGCAACTTCCCCAGAGGACTTCAGAACGTGTCCGGGTTTCAACCATTCTATTGTTTTTAGACAATAGAGACGTTTTCACCATCAGTCATTTCACTATATTGACTGTCATAGATTGCAAGGGTGCCCGCGAGCATAATTCATGTCTCGAAGCCGTAGAGGACTACCATTCTAATCAATGTTTTGTACACGATCAACTTCTTAGTGAACTAAACTCTTTTAGTTCATAGCATCCTACAATTATTTAACACACAGCACTGATATAACACTAAAAGCTAAAATGAATACGATATGTCATGTTAATTTGAACGAGACATCAGATATTGAAATACAGATATCGAGATACTGCAAAACATTTCATTGCAAACGCTTACCTGACCTTTGAGTTAGATAAGGGAAATTTTACCCGTCAGTTGTGCTTTCATATTTTTTTTATGAAGCGTTTTAAGCAGCCTCCTTAACTTTTTAATTCACGGCTGAAAATTACATTGTTTATGATGTGTTATACTGCTTTGGTCACAGCTAAAGCGGTTCTAAGATATATGCTGTTTTGAGAACACTTTATAATATGAATAATTAATAATGAAGTATAATGTTTCTTATTAAAACATGAAGAAATTCCATATATTCTACATGACTGTGTTCTAAAAATTGGGCGTACACCAGTTTATTATCAGCCAAACGCCATATTAAATAAGATACAGTTCACAATTTTCTGATGCAATCTCTAAATCGACCAATTTGAAAAATATATTTCCAATCTTTTGGCTAACTTTGAGATTTACTGTATGTTATCCTGAATGGGCAAATTAAATGCTTGTTGTGGTAAAAAAGTTCTAATGAAAATTTAAAAAATATTTTCAAGGAGTTTAGCGTCACGCAATAATGAAGATAGTTTGTTTTCACATATATTTTAGTTACATAAGGAGCAGTGCAATAAAAGTCCTCTTTCATATTCATAACCCGATTTCATTGAGCCATTTAACTAAACTCACCTCTACATAGTTAGATACTGCATTTGAAACTAATTGGAATTTTAAAAATAAACATTCAAAATACAGCTTTCCATATTGCTTTCAGATCAAACCAAGTCTTCGCAGATCAAGGTCCTATATTCAACACAAAAATTCCATTGTCTCGCGCCGAAAGTGAAATTGGGATCCCCATACAAAGCAAATATGATAAATAGAGCAAACGGCTCCCCAGCCAAGGTCCAAATAATAACAAAGAAAGACTACTTTCACTCTTCTGACCAAACCATCGAAACGCAGAATCCCACCGCTTCGTAACTCCCAAAAACAAAGAGCACGCCCAGGTGTTACCATCTACATCATCACCCCATGAGACCCTGTGTTTATAAGCACTCGAAACTGCAACAATAAGCTCATTTGCCGTGGTCCAACTTTTACGCCTATGAATACTAATCACTATCCAATTCGACTCTTCTTTACGAAAAAAAAAAAGACATGCTAATCAACTTGGAGAAAACCCAATGCAGCATCTTGGAGGGCTTCCAAAAATTGTCAGCAATTAGAGTGAAAGAAATTGCTTTCAATTAATTTTGGGTAGGGAACGCGACCGCAGAACAGACATTGACCCACTACACGTAGATCAGAGAGAAAACTCAGATTGTGGGAAAATTACTTCATTTGTGTTTAAGATTTTGGACTGCTCCATTAGGCTGCAAGAAACCCTTGCTTCCAAATTCATTCAAGCGATTGTGCAGCGACGACAAATGTTGGTACTTTTTTTTAGAAAAGCAGCTGCTCAAAAAACAGTTCATGACGGTGATGATGCTCATTCCAAAAAATGTTCTCATAAATTAGCGTCGCAAAGCAACATCGACTAGCAGTAGCAGTACCTAGCGGTGGCGGTAAACTTTATTCAAGAGGGATCACGAATTACGGAATGCATTTCAAATAGCAAGTACCGCATGGAATTCGTAATTCGTCGTACATGAGCTTTTTCGTTTCATTTCTTTTATTATAATACTTCGCCTTCCCATTTTTTGGTAGACGAATAACAGACCCGACTGATGAATGGTGAAATGCGTTCATTAGATTACCGTTTTCTCGCTCCCGAGGGTAATGGAGCACGTGATTCGAAGTACTTCTACATAGGCGTGTTAAGGTTTTATATGAGTCTTGCGCATAGATAGTGGGCACCCATCATAAAACCCTATGTAATGGATACAACATTGGACAATTGTACGAGTTACAACGGTGCACAGGGCATAATTTGACCAGTTCTGAGGCGTGAAATGACACTGATCAAATGGGTATCTGCCCATTGATGTCTATAAGACTGGATTAGCCTGATTCGTTCGCACTAGGCCTAATAGGGGGGGAAAATAGACAATCATCCTCAGAATCGACCGAGTCAGTCTTCCATGTCAACGTCTACGCTTAGAGTTGACTGCGAGTTTGGGAAAGATTCGTCACGCACAGGGTTGCCAAATTAACTGGCAAGCAACTAATCAAAAGTCTGGCAAAACATGAAACAATAAAAGTATTCAATACTAAGCACCGAAGTGGGTTAAGCTCTCACATATATTTTTAAAAATCTTCAATATCTTTTCTGATTGGAAAAGTTCTGGCACAATGAATGGTTTCTCTTTTTGTCTGCTCGCTGAAGAAAAAAATCTGGTAACCCTGGTCAAGCAGAACACAATGGACACTTAATGTTCATTTAGTGTACACTATCCTTAGTCCGTGGGTCTCGAGAAGGGTTCGACATGGCATAACAACAATTCAAACGAAGAACCATAGGCTGTTAACTAGCCAGAAACGGTAGCTTCATTCCTACACACTTTGACGTGAGATTCATAATGTATCACACCGAGCGAAAATATCATCCCAGACGCCAACCAGTCGTTCAAGTGGAACCAAGAGCGACGGGAGGGGAAAATTTGTAAGCATGTCCCCTTCTCGCACCACCCGGCTTCCAAAGTTTCAGAGAAACGGTCTTGAAACGAAATGGTTTTAAATGGGTGGAAAATTAGCATAAGAAAGAGACTATTTAAAATTTTACAGCGAGATGGACCATTCCTGCCGATGGCAAGAAAATTAAACATGAGATAAAGTTAGCGACAACGTACCTAACTGCAAGCGCGGGATCGTTCCATTTTCTGCGCATATTTAAACGTTCTTTTGACGAGCAACCCAGCTAGGTAATACACAAAGCTACATACCGAAAGGGAGAAGGGAATGCGAGGAAAACGGTGTCTCGCGTAACGAGGGAAAAACTCGGTCAAACTTCATGGGTACTCCGACGATAATCGGTTCGGGTGGCGTTATATTCGGGAAGAAGTTGGAAACAATGTTGTTTGCTTTGCTAATTTGTTCTGGCCGAATTATTTTCCAACCGAGATCTAACGATGAGCACAGCTATACTAGCTCAAATTAAAATTTAAAGTTTTGTGAACAGACATTGTTCGAACCCTTTCAGTTTTTCATCGAATATTATTGTTGAGTTTAAGATACGAAGGTTGAAACGTGAAGTACCAATAATTGGAAACAATTGAATATTTCACTTTTTCAGGTAAGTACAAAACGGGAGCAATTTCCCAGAGCAACGGAAGCAACCAATTTGATTAAACCATTGATCGATCGGTGAGTAGTGGCGTGTGAGTGAAAAAGTGGTAAAAAAGATACAATCAGAA
The DNA here is from genome assembly GCA_024533555.2 of Aedes koreicus. NCBI lineage: Eukaryota > Metazoa > Arthropoda > Insecta > Diptera > Culicidae > Aedes > Aedes koreicus. The sequence continues at coordinate 213,712 of JAHHFK020003605.1, read as the reverse complement.
GCATTTTGTTTGGGGGCATGAGTATTGCCGATCATATGCTCTACCAACACAATTTATACTGTAGCACACCTATCCAAGGAGTCTATGTGGTTTGAATTCGAATGAGGTGACTAATTGATCGATTGGGAGCATAGCGGATATGACCAAGTAAAGTTTGCGTATATTGGAGGCAAAATGAGTATAGATCCGGGTCGTTGCCGTTGTTCAAATCACTGAAATGTATGCCTTGGTTTTATTTCTCCAACGCTTAAGTTTCTTTAAAGCCTACATTTTGGTAATTTTCAATAATTTTGTTGCAGAGCTTAAGAGAGGAATTTTCCCATGAGTTTTCAAATTATCAGGCGTAGTTGTTATTAAGCCTGTTCTTTCAAGCATTTCAAGTAATCAAGAATCATAAATTGGAGCATCATAACGTATGTGTTTCCAATTCTCAGTGGGATCGTGAAGCACCTGTAAACTATATGTGCTTATCAACATCTAACATGCCTGTTTTACTCGAAATTTGAATTCAATTGAACGTATATTAGCTGATACGTCGCATTCTTTAATGTAGACAACATTGCGTGTAAACCAGTCCAGTCTGATATAAACTACTTTCCTCAAGATTTTATTTCCTGAAAAGGAACTCAATTTTATCCATACATTCATCTCTCGATAGATTCGCATGCAATGAAAATCTAACCTAACAAAAAAAAAAAAACAATGTGGATGGATTGTTGTGGTCACCAAAATTCTATGGAAAAATGTCCTGATTCAGTCACAAATGCATAACTCGCAATGCCACTACTGCTAAGTACTTACAAATGAGAGAAATGAAAACGTATGTGACGAACTGGAGCGGAACGCGATTTGTTAGTCATGCCTTATTCTAACGGGAATCTATTCATCAATGATCGATAAGATTATGCCCATTGAATACTGAATGGGATCGGGGCGCCTCTCTCACTGTTATGTGATATCCATCCATCCTACTCACTGTGGAAGGTATAAGTGACAGACGGTAGCTAACAGAAAAACCTATATGTATGACGACGGCTTGTAAGGTGATGAAAAGCAAAGCCTAATTGGTGAACAGTGATCCAAACGTACACATTTAAATATCTATAACTAGTTCAAGGTAGCTGGAAGAGGCAAAACCGTCATATCAGGTGCCGTTAAGGAATGGAACTGAAACTATCATATTTTTTCTTCCATCCCGCCTCCTCGAATGGAGTGCACTTGTTGTCAGGCAAACAGATCTCATCATCATCGTCATCCAGCGCTGAATGACAGCCTATTTACTGTTTATCGGATCACGCTTGGCTTTCGACTTGGGACGTTGAAAGCTCCACTAATGTCAAAACTCTACCAGACATCAACTCAAAACAAACTGTCACTCTTCATTGATGATTGCTTCTCTAGGAGTTGCCGCATAGAGATGTTCAATCCCTCCTATAATATATCTTCTCCTGAAATTGCTTCAATAGGAAAACCCGATAATCGCTCGATTTCAGATTCTGGCATCAAGCCGAATCGCAATACGGCGTGGCGGAGAACTGTGTTTCTTGTGTCATGTTAAATTTTTATCAGTCAACCTTCATCTCACCTGTTCATTTCCAGATCACCCGCGTGAGTTAGCTGGATTCGCGCAAGCAAGGTATTTTGTTTTCAAAACGAAAGCATAAATGCCCCTTCGACAAGCCAGGGCAAACGAAACGTTGAACAAGAAGAATGAATCTCGTTAAAAAAAAAAGCTTATTAAGAAAATAAACATTTTTCTGTGGTGAAGAACTGCTTCTGCATTCACCGCAGCACACATTTGCCAGGGAGGGACAGGATTAGAAAGAAGCACACAAAATCAAACTGGAGCAATGCTAGCGATATGGAGTTGGTGGAAAAGGCTGATCAATCTCCCCCCGCCAAGTGTCATTTTGTCGCGAGTGGACACCTTGTCACAGTATCCATTAGTAGGCAAGTGAGCAGCCGGCAGAAATTTAAAATTGGATAGATAACCAGATTGTAAGGCCATTATCGTAATTGGTACAACGTGCTTTCTGGAGGGTGGGAGTTGACTAGGAATAAATTAATGGTGATTATAATTAATTATCAACTGGAGGTGCTTAGGTTTCGGATCGTGATTCAAACGACCTACGAAATCTGTGATGGAACTTTCTATTGCTGGCAAACAAAAGGGGGGTTTTCATAATTAAATATCTTCTGTTCGTTTCATTTCAATGGAATTAATAGCATGACACGAAGATCTCTCCCTGTATGATCGAGATGTGGTTGTATGGTCCATGCAAGATCAGGAGAAGGAACGGCATCTGCATTTTTTTTTCTATATTTATGAGGAAAGACTCATATGCATCAAATTTAATCAGTGTGTCGGTCGTGAATCTCGACGCTGGTCAGTGATTTAAGAGAATTTCGTGATTCTTATTCTTGTATGAAAGAGATATTTTGAATTCCTATTTAGCAGACATTGATCTACAAATATTTTTGATGAAATAAACTCTCTTTCTCTCTGATAAATTTATGAAATTACTCAAATATTTGTTTGAAATAATCCTACCAAAATTAGTCCAAATCACTTGAATTGTATATTAAATTCTCATATGAAATCTCATGTAAAAATTATTTTATTTTTAATAGCTATAAAATTTAGCAATATAATAGCTATACAATTTAATTCACATTCATGCAGTGGCGCCGCCTGCTATATTAACTGTAAACTTCTATACTTACTTAATACTTAACAGTTATAAAATGCCCTTTTTTAGAGAGTAAGGCATGCGTTACAAAATAATTCTCAGCGTCTGCAATTTTCTGAAAACGAATGACTGAGAAACGGCTATACGTTCAAAGTAAGAGACTTTATAATCACACTACCAAAGTGTCATGTAAATTTCTGTCCCCTGAGACCGACACATGCAAGCGTCCTTTAGCACATAAGAATGAGTTGAAAGAGATGAGAAAATGAAGTCAATCAAACACGGCTTTCGTTGAATTGCGTATGTGTCAGTTTCAGAGGACACAATTTTACATGAAATCTTTGTTTACGTTCCCCGACATTTTACAAACATGAATTACGTCTCGTGTAAAATTCATAATTTCTAAGTGTGATGATAATGTTTAACACAATAAACTTGAAATTCCAGTTATAACTTTAAGGCTGAACTTATCATATTTATTATCAACCCGATCCACTCAAATATGTCCAGATGGTATACAGTGCTTTTCCAGAGAAAGCCTTTTACCTGGTCCACTTTTTTTTGTCAGTTGGTCTGCTTTCAAGATTAATTCTCAAGTAACAATTATGGTTTTATGAAAGTTCTATAGCCTCTGATTTAGACTTGCAGAATATTTTAAAACCTCCATTAAATTTAACATGTTGCTTAGATTGTCACAGGGCTTACACATTCTTATGTCGTGCCCAGCCGCACCGTAGTTATCCTATTTTTGCGATGTGGGCGATGCGAGGTTTTCCCAGCAACTGATGAAATTCGTGGATCATTCAGCTTCTCCACATTTTGCTTCCCATTTGCGCAACAAAATTTATGGAATGTAGCAGTTCCCGTACAAAGAAAAAAAGATCGCGTTGGTTGTGCGCGAGCCCTATGTGTGCAGCGTAACCGTAAAGCACTAATGGATCTTTGCAATTATCTGCTGGTGGTATTATCGGCGATAAAACATAAGCCCAGATACGCTCTTATATCGCCAAAATGTGAAGCTATTGAAACTTTCACATTAATCTAAGTTGTCTTCGATGAAAAATTTAATTTAAAGCTTTGACGTATTTGTGCTAAGATATCTATCAAGCCAAAGAATTGGAAAGATTTGCTGAAAATCACACCTTTACCACGGACCACGCCTTCAAATGGTGATCGACAAACACGGAGTTCCTCGTAAATATAATTTTGAAGCTAACAGAAAAAAAACTCCTTAGCTATGTGTCAATTCTGTAGCATATCTCACCCAATTAGTAAATTTCATTCAAAATGCAATACCTGGGTAGAAAAATGCTTTTGATCTTTCCACTTCAGCCATTTTGTATAGTATTGAAACGACATAGTTATCAAAGCCATAGCCAATCGTAGAAGTATTGTTGTTGTTGTTCTTTGGCATTTACGTGAATTTCAGCCAGGGGCTGGTTCGATTAGCAAGGAAGACGACCTGAAACCTACATATCGAACCCATTAATACATAGGCTGGAACCAACGGCTTTAATTTCCTTCCGAAAGAAGACATGATCAGAGGTTTTACGTCTCAGAAAATCTGAAAAGCACTGACTGGAATTAACACCAGTCCAATTGGGGTGAGAGGCAACCACGCTTACCACTACACAAGTGATTAAGAAAGGGCTCAACTTGGCATTTTTTTTCAGAATTAATTTTTTTGCAAAATGTGGGATCGATTCATTGAATGCCCGATTTCTACATTATGTTTGAACATTCTATGAATATTTGCAAACCTTATTCTTGATTATATTTTTCTTCCAGAGACTACAAAATCCTATAAAAATATAGAACTAAAATTGTTAAAGTATATTGAAATAATTACTTAATAACTCTGCCGAAGAAATGAGAGCGCAAGAATGCGTCTCAAAAAAAGTAAAAGCTGTTCAAACATCGATGGTTTGGATTGCTTTCTATCAAATAAATTTTCTGTTAACACTCTCAATGAACTCATGGAAGTAAAATTTCAAGATTAAATAACTTCCAAGCTGCTTGGAGGTCTTGCTGCTCCTTGTCAATTTGGTATGTTTAAGTGAGTTATTAAAAACAACTGCTCATTAATAAGACGAAAAATTTCGAACATACTTCAGTTTGAAATAAGAAATCCTGTTTTAGTACAAAAATGATTCCAGCATTCTACTGCATGTATCAGTTTATGGACATTTTCCTGGGACATTTTAGCACTGCACTTCGTCGAAGTTGTAAGGCACTGTCTGTAGAATTTTTTTTTTATTTGATAATATGTATTTCAAGGAGACCCAGACGACCCACCGGTGGTCAGTCAGCTGCAGGAACCGAAGACAGCTGATCCAGCGAAGGCAAGGGAAACAAGACGAGGGCCTCCAGAAGCGCCTGCTGTCCTTTCTGCGGTCTCACAAAAGCGAGATGCTATTTTGACCGAATTTGGCATCCTGTCACTACGACGGCCGCTGTTAGACTGGTACAGAGATAACAATGTTAGTTTTGTACCAACATACTTCAACCCATGGAGCATGTCGGAACTTCGTCCAATCTAGAATGAAGGCCAAACCTCGTTAAACACCTTAAGTATTCGAGAACTTCTTCCGATACTTTTATCCACTGTTTCTTCAAGTCAAGCCTGCAGAAACAGTCAATAAAAGTATCGCAAAAGGTTGGCCCCACTATTGCCCAAAACAATAGGAGTGATGCCAAGAGCAAAGTGCGAGCATTCAGTCATACCGAGAAGATCCAATAAACCAATCGAGTAGAAACCTAACCTAAATGTTTTAGTTTACTCCCTGAAAGTTTTAAAGAAAATACAAACAAAATTGATTTTTGGGCAATCATTTTTGTGTGTCTCATTTTTTATGAGTACAGTCTTTACATACAAATTTCAAACGCCATGCAATAGCCAAAAATCGATACCAAATTACACAAATGGAACCAAAAAATATTAGTTCTCGTACTATCTGGTCACGTTTACTTTATTCCATGCGTCGACAAACCGCTCTAACGTGAAACGGTGTAGCTTTGATCAGCTGCTATGAATAGATCAAATAAACATTCTCCTTTGAAACATTTACTAAGTATGAATTGTGTCTCTTAATTTGATGTTATTTAGCTTTTGAAAGATGCAGCAATTGATAAAGTTGTCGGTTAATTGATCGCAAAAATTTCAATTCAGTTCAATTCAGGGCTGGCAAATGTCATTTCCGATAAAAATGAGCTCCGATTTTCACCAAAATCTCAACAGGCAAACAATGATGGAGATTTGCTTCAGAATGTCATCAACTTTTTCGTCATGATAGGATTTTGGTCATCGCTATTATAAACACATTTAGTGATATTATTGCTAGTTTCATCGCATAATTTTAAATACAATTTCCACATTATACAACATACTGGTTGGCTACAGTGAAGCTTCACGCCAAAGCCGAGCTCCATCTTCGTCGGTCTTGAGCGATTCATCTCTAGTTGCTCCGATCTTTTAAGGTTCCCAGGCCCCCCTCCACTGCATGTAGCCAGCGTATTCCTGGCCTTCCAAGAAGTTGCCGACCTCTACCTGTTTTCCTGCTGAATCTTAATTGCGCAATTCTTTCTTCAGACATTTGACACTATGTCACCAGCCCGCTGAAGTCTGCCGTATTTTATGCGCTTTATAATATTCGCTTTTTTAAACACTTGATATAACTCGTGATTCACGCATCTGCGCCACACACCATTAACTAATTTCCAGCCAAGTATTGTACGAAGCACTTTTCACTCAAAAATCTCCTTGCTTCAACTCATCTAACGTCACAAACGAGGTTCACACCTCGTCTGCAATCCGAACACTTGATTTCAGTTCAGACATTATCTGCCACAGCTCATTTCTCTTCGACCAATGTAAATTAGTCCTTTATAAAAGTTGTTGAATTCCAAATAGATTTCGTCAGATTCATTGCTAGTAAATCAGTGACCAATACTGAAAGAAATTTAAAAGTTTTTAAACAGAGGTTAATAGTTGAAGAACTGAGAACTGAATACATCATGTTTTTAGATTGCTAGCAGGTCACTATTTGTTTAAAAAATATAAAATATACCAAGTTTGCATTCACAAAGGAAACTCTTTTCAACTTATTCCAAGCGTTAAACTAAAGGCGCTTAAGACAGTAGACAGTTAACACTATTTTGAGTCTCGTTGAAAAAAGAAGAAAAGTTTAATAGTACAAAATATAGAAGAAAAATACTACTCCCAAAACATGCATCCAAAAATTTGAAGTAAAACTTGAAAGGGCATATTTCAAAACCATTTATCGATTGTAATAATGGAGATATAAAACAAAAATATACAAGCGCAAATATTTGTACGTACCATATGAAGAAATGTGATTTCGGCAACCATAGCAAGCTAATGATTCGAATTTTGTGTAATATTCTAGACTCTTATGATTCAGCAAGCATTGAACATATTTCCTTCATTCAGAATAAAAATGCAAAACTGCATTGCATTCACGCAATTTTGAACGTTGTTGAAAAAGATGCAACACGATCTTGGTCAAACCTACTAGTGGGATGTACCTATTCTAGCAGACATGCTAAGTTGTATCCACTTGTAAAGAACAGCTCTTTCGAATGCCATCGGATGAAAAACTGAAAAATGATCTATTTTTTTTGGGCTAACCATGACCCGCAGCTCCTTTTATATAACCCGTAGGAAAAGCTCCACATGGAGTTGACGAATCATTGAGAACCCCTATCAGAAAGTAATAAAAACAACCCCTGCGGCACCATATAAGGTGATTCAATACCACACGCCACCTCGATTCCAAACTCCCTGGTGAACAAAACAAAAAACAAAAAAAAACAAATCCTATTGCTATACTTATTTGATGGCAACATTCGATGAGTTTCATAGCGTAGACAATAATATTTTACAGTTAGCTGCCCAGGGCTAAACCACAAGTGCCTGTACCACTTGTACCACCCGATGGTATAGCAGAGCCGAATGATGATGTGGTCAAACAATGCTGCGTCGAGATAAAGCAAGCGTGATGAACATCCGCCGTAGGTTTTTTCAAATTGAAAAAAAAATCCCAGAAATGATCCTCTCCCCATGACATCCACCGTGCATCAGAAAACTCAACTTCAATTATGCCGGTTGCAAAATTCAGAGTAGGAGTTTTCTGATCCCTACGCGCTTTACGGTGAAAGCACTCGCGGATCTTGATAACCTAAGGGAAAGCGCCCGTTCACACGGTGATAAATCACGCTGTACCTTTGCTTCGGGATCGACGAAACAGGAAGAAGGGGCACAGTTGTTCCAATTCCAATCGGAACGTCGCGTTGTCACCATTTCATTCGGCTACCGCACCATCATCGAATCGAATCGTATCGAACGGATGTCGCCATCTACGTCTTGGATTGGCGCCACGCCAACAGCTTCGTACACAGCAGCGATCGTTCAATCCGATCATAGGTCATAATCTCAGCTGACCTTCTGCTCTAACTGAAAGCAGCACATTAAGACGCGGATATGGAAGCCCATTTTCAGCTAATAAAAGTCGCGGCTCGATCGCGTGCGACTTACGAAAAGCGATCGGCGTAAATCATCGCATCAGTGCTATCGAGTGAGCCTTATTAGGATGATCGTAAAATGTAATGTTTTGGTAGAATCCATCAACGGCATGGACCCGGACGCGACAGACGGATTTCACCTTCGAGACGATAGATGCCTTACCTGCAAGAGCATAAGAGAAGACGAAAAAGTTAGACAACACAATTCAAATTGGATCGAAATGAATAACATTAAATGAAACGAGGGATAACACAAAATCTCTGTTTAGCGTTAGTTACTTTTGTTACACGTCAAGGACAATCAAAAGTGCGTGTTCACCGTTTTCAAGCTATATGAAAGAGAATAAACAGCTCAAAAATTATTCCAATCTAAAACCAAAATTTATGGTGATTTTATCTGAGCATGAACGAGTTAATTTCGCATGGACTAGATGCCATGCGAAATATTTCTGGTTTTCATTTATAAGCATTCAAGCGTCAAAATATGTTATCAAACTCATAGATTTTATGAAGCATAAACTTGTAATTAAAATTTATAACTTGAGGTTTACTTCAATCAAACTGTTACCAGGAAATGATAGTATATAAAAATATATTGATTTTTTTTAATTTTGCTGACACACTTGGCTAATCTTAGTTAAACTTGAGCTTACAGCGTATACCAACAGTTACCAACTGGAATTTTTTTTTATCTAGCGATCTATTTCCCAATTTTTACTTTCCAGAAATAAAGCGAACAACGCGAAAAATAAAAAAAATTGTATCATGATTGTTTATGCGTTCATTGGATCATCGGGAATATGTTTGAGGGTAGTCCTAGCAAAGACAGTTGTATTGCTCTTATTATGGACCAGAGTAATTTTATCATTCAAACTTTTTGGGAAATTCTCACTAGATTTTCACTTCATTCTTACATTTATGAACCAATATTGAAGTTGATGTAGACTTTGGAACATAATTTATTGTGTTAAATGTAATGAAATTTGAAATAATTTGGGTCTTGGTTCCAGTCATTGACTGACCTGACAATCAATTTAGTTTAAAAGTCTAGGCTTAATAATCTGCTTTGCTAGTTTTGAAGTTACTTTATAAGTCGCAAGCTGGATTTTAGTACTAACTGGTAAATTCTACACATCTGGCTGTATGGATCACTGTTTCCTGTTTTTTAAACAGTTAATTATTTTATGTTTTGGATTTCCAAGTAATGTGATAGGACATTTCCAAAAGGATGCGCAAATCATTGTAGGATTTTTGCCAGGGAGCGACCCCGGCGTAGTGGATAACATCCATACCTCTCACGCCAAAGTCACGAATTCGAATCTCATTCCCGGACAAGTTACGAAAAAACCCAAGAGGTATTTGAGTGACTACGATGGGAGATGAACCAGCCCAGGGCTGAAAATTTCTATAATAAAGGAACTAAAATTGTAGGATTTGACCAATTTGGTATTTAAAGGCGGTCTGGAAGTAAGCGGTATTGTTTAAGAATTGATGTGATGCTTCTTTCAACGCACTAGTTTTCCCCTTTTCAATTGCTTTATCAATTGTTCCGATGAACGTAGGAAACAGTTATCGATAAAACTCAACGCTTTTTTTCTTTTTTTATATTTCATTAGAAAATGAAGCTAATCGAACTACATCATTTGATGTTTTTCTTCGCGACGTCAGATCAAATTTCAATGTAATCAACTTCAAGACTACTTGGACAACAAAACACATACTAAATACATTAAAATAAAAAAATGCTCTCGCCAAACGAGCCATGAAACCATTATGGAAATATTTTATAACGTCCAGCTGATGGTAGCAGTTGGTATTTGTTGTTTTTGTGTTGATTCAAGTAATGCATGGAAACGATACTTAAAAGCATCATCGTTTCTTATGTTGATCATTTCTTAGCGTACACCACTTTTAATCATGTTTATACACATTTATTTTTTGTTCAATACAAATGGAGCTGACCTCTAAAACATCGTTTAAAGAGTGATGATTTTTTTAAATAAAGTTTAAATTATACACCTAAAACCCCATTCGATGTTTGTTATGCGTATAATGTGTCAATGAAGGATGATATTGGAAACTGTACGATTAATAGAGTTTAGATCCATGCACGCATTCAAACATAAGGAAAATTAGAACGAAAAATAAGGTATCGCATTAGAACCACAAACGAGACTGATTAGTATTTAATTTCGCCTACTCTGTTAGGCTAGGGAAGCTGAGAAATTACAGTATGGAATCACAAACAATTTCACATCTTTTGTTTACAAATTTATGTCAAAATATTTGGGGTAATTTCCTCAAAATAGTGGGGTAATTTCCTTAACTCAAATAAAAATAAAAATACCTCAATTCAATACAGTGAGAAATGTTCACATTTGAAAAAAAAACAGCAAGTAACGATATTTTTGAACAAAACATTGTAGTTTCAGTGTTCAGTTCGCATATCGGTGATGAACAATTCTATTTAGGACAAAAGTAGTTAGCTAATCCCTTCTTACCTGCGCCTGGTCATTGCGCCATGTATTTTGAAGCTCTAGGACAATCTGGGAGGCCGCTGCACTTGAAGGCATTCAAGATGTCCCGGTCTTGGCACACCATCTGGGCAAGATTATCCGAGGTTGTGTCCCAACCAATCACGGCCATCATGTCGTTTCTCACGCCGTCTAAGCAAGAACATGCAAAAAATACTTGTTCAACGGATTCCTCTGCGTCCGCGCACCCGAGAAACGCGGAGAACTCGGCGTGGATGTTAACCTCACCGTGTAGCCGAACGACTCATTCGGATATATTTTAGTTACATTCACGCTGCCAGTTGACCATAGATCTCTAGTGGTCTTTCGAATACCTCTTGTACCACGTTGATTGAAGCACTCTACGTCCTCTCTTATGATAATGCCGATGGGCTTCATACTCGCTATGACACAGACTGCGTCGCGTGACACAATGAGGTACGCGCTGGGCACTCTCGGGCACATTAGCCTGTGTGTGCGTACTATTCAGCTTACCTAGGTCGCTCTTAGTACTTAACGCAATGATCCACACCGACCCGCCATACCTAAGTATGGACACTTTCTCCCTTGTACCACTATTGGACATCATACAAGATAATGCAATAGCCTTCCAACTGACGCTATTGAACGCGTTTCTCACGGCAATTCTGTCATATTTTGTCGCTTCCGGCATCTGGGAAGACGCCCTCGTTCAGACATTTTTGTATTGCCAACCTGCACATTACTGGAGCCAACAAAATAATTGTCTTGATGGTCAGGTTCGAGATACCATCTGGTCCTGGCGCCTCGTTAACCTTGAGGGACTTTGCTATCACAATGAGTCCGTCATTCTTAACCGTCGCCCTGCCCCGTCCTCCATGCTGCTGTCGCCTACGTGATTGTGGATGTTCGGAGTGTTTGCCGACAATCTTTCCACTGCCATGACAGCGTCTGGGATACTGTAACGCTGGTCATGGGAGAAATCTACCGCGGTCGGAGGCGAGGGACTTGGGTCGTGGCGCGGAAAAAGTCCTCCAATGACAACCTGCAGTTCCTCTCCGGTGATTGCATTTGCACCCTGCAGGCGTCAAAGGCATTGGCTTTCAAACGCAGACCCTCGAAGCAGGCTCGTGTGCTGGCGGCCAACGCCGCTCGACGCTCCGCTATTTCAGTATCCGGTTGCGCTCTTTGCATCCTTCGTCTTGCACGGAGGCATGTTCTATGAAGGTCAGCGATCAACTCTATCCACCGGCGACCTCCCATTTCTATACACTTAGAAATTATGAATTTTACACGAGACGTAATTCATGTTTGTAAAAAGTCGGGGAACGTAAAGAAAGATTTCGTGTAAAATTGTGTCTTCTTAAACATGACCTGACCTGACACATACGCAATTCGAAGAAAGATTTGTTTGATTGAATTTATTTTCTCACCTCTTTCAACTCATTCTTATGTGTTAAAGGACGCTTGCATGTGTCGGTCTCAGGGGACAGAAATTTACATGACCTTTTGGTAGTGTGTAGGTTTGACCTTCCTATTTGTAGAAGTGTGCCCGAAGTGTACTCCTTTCAGAAAATGAGAATGTCACGAAAAGTGGTCAGCATTTGAACATTAATAACGCAGTCATTCTTGGTTGGATTAAAAAAAAAAAGTTGCAGTATTCGAATGGAAATATTTCTTATAATTTGTTATACTGTTTGAATTTATTAATTTAAAGCTATAAAATATTGAAAATTTGCTACAAGTTAATGCATGTCTTATGATTGTGCAACATGATGATTCCAAGCATTTTTTCGTGAGTACTGCTAAAACAAACATCAATTAGATGCTTATTGCTTTTAATATGTATTTGAACTTCCCGAAACGAAAAGTCGTTCAAAATTTAAACCCAGTGATTTAAAAAGCAACAGTTATATTGAGAAATCGTTTTTCAATGCACATGCAAAATTTATGATTTTTTGTCAACAGTTCGTACAATCCTAAAGAGCCGTCCTTTGTATTTTTGTACAAGAATTAATCGATTTCATTTCTAATTGCTTTTTCCATAAAGAATATCACAAATAAAATTATGTATCATCAAAATTTAGCCATGTTTTAGATATTCTGGAACATTCAAGGGGGTCCAAATTATATTAGAAATATAAATAGCGACTTCTTTAGCCTCAACTTTGGGTGTTTTAAGATGCCATAACACGATAATTATGCAAGTGTATCATTCCTTCCAATAAAAAAAAAAGAAGTGAAATTTCATATGAATTTTTTTTTTCGAAGACTTCACTGGATTCGACTCCAAAACTTATGTTTCTGGATTACGTGAAAATCTACGACAACACCAAAGAAACTAACGCTGTCTAGAAGAGAATGTGAAGAATCTACGTCTTTCTGTAGGCAAAACATTCCATATTTCAAATTATAGGGCAAATGGCTCTTATTTGGGTCTATGGATCTAGAATCGGGCCTATCGATAAAAAAATGGCGGTCCTTAAACGTTTCTTATAACGATACGTCATCGAGACAAAAGTAATGCACATTTTCGATTTTCAGGATAGAAATGATGAAGACATATTTGCCTCGAAGTTTAGGCATACGTCCAATCCCAGAACCATAGACCCACATTAGAGCCATTTCTTCTAGTTGTAGTTATAAATAATAATGTCAAGACCCCTGAACATATATATCTCCAAAAATATATCAAGGAGTGAAATATTTTCTAGAAAAGTGGACGTATATTCATTCTGAAAATACAAATTTGTTTTATATTACAATTGGGTAGTCGAAAATGGCGTCGCAGGAAGAGCAGGTTCGAAAGGCAATTGAAACTTGCTAATTTTCCTGCAAAACGTTTAAAACCCGTTTGCTCGTTAGCTAACGGCTAAGAAGACGAGAAGTGGAACAAGAATGGATTTTAGGAACCACCAGAAGGATGTGGCGTTCCTCTGTAATATTTGTATCGGTTTTGCATCCTGTTGGTTTAAATCCCTTTTTCGTTTCACAAGTTTCCTGATCGCGAGATCTGGGTTTTCATTGCCACTGTACATATTTGCTTTTCGAACTTGCTCTTAATTCAAGGCTATTTTCGACTAAGCACTAGTAGTACACATAAATGTATTTCCAGGAAGAACAGACATACACCCACCACTGTACGAAATATTTCATTCGTTGATTAGATGTTTCAGGAGGTATATGTTTTTAGGAGTTAGGCAACCCCTTATGTAGAATGCATCTGAATCTCTAACTTCAATTCATACAATGTCGATTTTAAGTTCCCTAAAACAGTATCATATGTTTTATTTCTAACATGGTATGGTATGATGGTATATCATATTAACCTCTTCATAAATCTTCATTTTCATTGTTAAGATTATATTACTGAATTAATCGAAATGCAAGTGGACACTTGCGCAAGATCCTATAAGCAATCAAAGATTTCACGAACAATAAAATGCTTCAAAAGGCATAAAAACAAAACATTGTTATATGTTTTCTTCCCATGTTGGGTCAGATTTCCTGACTTTTCCCACATTACCCGCGTATTTTCGATATCCCATTTTTTTGCCGCATTTACCGTAATTCCCAACTCGGTGGACACCCTGCATTTAACTACTACTTTTCATTACTTTGTTGTTGTCTCTCGAATTCCATAGGGGGTTTTTCAGTCGGTACAGGAAATTTTCCAGTGCACAATGTAAAGTAGCATTTCTCCTTATTACTGAAATGATACGTGTGCCACCCTTCTTGGCTCATCAAGCGGGGTAGGGATTCCCATTTTCAAATTTACTTTTGAAAAGGTTCAGACGTATATCTACTGGGAATTCTTCCAAAACAACACACGCTCCACTTTCCCATATTTTGTCAACTGTAATGCTAGCTCATGTTAATAGTGAGTGTTTGTAAACCATTTGAGTTGTGAAGAATTAAAACACCACAATCGATCTTCAATGCATGAAAAGTCGATTATTCAAATTGAGTTTGATCAGGGACATATTTAGAATGCTATCCATTCTGACCGGGATATATTTAGAATGCTATCATAATATTGTGAACGTTGCTCATATTTGATCATTAGTGGAGCATACATTTATTTATTTTACGAAAAATGAAAATTTGATTAAATTTTCTTCTAAATACTGAAGTGAATTTTATATATGATTTATAATTCATTTACATGAAGAATGATAATGGACTATCCGTAGTTTTGGATGGATAACTGTTCCAATATTAATCTCATGTTCCTATATTAATCCTACGCTGAGTCAAGAACAAGTAGATAGGTTTCTTTTCGAAATAATGTTTGCTTACGATTAATAACAAAGACCAACTTTACAAACTGTAACATTGACGCGTTAATCCTTAGATTTTGGGTTGGATGAATTGTGAGTGATGGGATTAATATAGAAATATCTTTCCTATATGTAACAATGTACCTCATAGCGTAGTTTTATTTTCAGCCTATAAATTACAAATGACTGTAATCTTTTTTTTTTAGATTTCAGACACTTCCTTCATATAAAATGAGCGAAAATGTTTTGTTTTTGGACATTTCAATATATGAGAAAGGCCGGTTTTGGCACAGTTGAAGATTCTCGAATACTTATTTTTTACGTTTAATTGTCTCCATCGAACTTCACTGAATGTACTTACATGTTAATTTGCCCTTTGAGCCAGCACATAATACCATATTTTGCCTCAAATAAATCATACGCAATCTACAATGTACAGTGACCGACAATACAATAAGTCCAAATCATGATTTTCATCCAATGCCCCCAATTGTCTTTCATTTTCCAGTGAACCAATTGAGCTGCATTTTTGGCTATAGTCTAGGAGTAATCTGAATTTTTATCGGTATTAAATCCATAACTTTTCATTCACCACTTTCAATGTTACAGACACCATAAATAATGCTAAAATTGGAGCATTTGTATTTTGATTTTTGATGTACAGGTCATTTTAAAATCAGTATACTATAGATCTATAGACTATAGATCGTAATTCTAATTCATCAACATGGCCTAAACTATGGAAATAAAAAGGTAGCCTTATTGTTTTGCCGTAAGTGGTGTCTGTAACTTCTAAAGTGGTAAATGAAAAATGATGAATTTGTTGCTGATTATTTCGAGGCTATAGCCAAAATTCCAGCTAATTACTTAACAACCCTCCAAACATAACCATTTTGCATGAAAATCAGGCTTTGATCTTATTGTATTGTCCGTCACTGTAGCTGATTTTGTACTGCCTATAATTGAACAACTGTATACCACACAGTTCAGATGGAATGATAGCGGAATAAAAAAATGGTTCAGTAAGGTTATGGTTAAGTTCCTTTGTTAGATCGACTTTCAACCTATGACTAGTTCGTCTCAGAAAAAAATGGTTACCGAACATTTACTTAAGAAGTTTGGTCATTCATAAAATCACTTTAAATCAATTTTGAACAATTCTGCAGATTGAAATAGAGAAAGGAGCGGATCAAGGAGCGGAGCAAATAAATGCATCTTAGTGAATATAAGCCTCTTCAGTGGAATACCTGTATGTAGAAAAAGAAAAGAACGTGTAATTTCTACTTCATTCCACTGTAATTTTGCTTATCTTTGACAGATACGCATATCTTGTATTTAATGTGCTGACTTAAAGACGAAATCCACGCATTTTTTAAAAAAATGACCCCCATAAAGAACTTTCTCCTAGGTTCTGTTTAACTCGAAACAATCATCACTACTTAGTTTATAGTCAGGTATTAGAACTGAATTTGATTACACATGGAATTCCTTCGATCGATGAAGGCTCATTAATAATTGGATCAGAGTTAACTGGTTTGGTAACATGTTGCCAGCACTATGATAATACATGAATCTAATGTTCTGACAACAAATCGTTGACCAAACAACGCTACTTCTTTTTCCAAGCTCCACATGACTCCTGTTAAAAATTTTAATCTGGAATAAGCCGTGCATAATCGGCTCACCTCTACAGGGAGGAATTAAGTTATTCTTCTATTAAACATCAAATAAAGAAATATCAACTAGCATGATTGTGCCTTACAATCAAATGAGAAGAAACACTAACGATGTAACATCAAACACGAACATGATTCAACAACTTATATGAACGGTCTTATACATAACTGGGATTATATTATATTTTTTAAATTCAAACATTACGAAGCAATCCGTGTCCGATTCGATTAGCATTTGTTAGCTTCTATAGACGATTCTAATAATTTACTCTTTTCTTCTATTCATTTCAGAGCACTTCAGCCAATTAAAGTAAGTATCAATATGAACACAACCAAATGGAATCGATTATCCAAATCTAGCTTAAATGGTCTCTGGAAAAGAAGAAACATAACATCCATTGGTTCCTAATCCTATAGCCGCGTTCCTTAGAACCTGAAACACGAGATGGCAATCACCGATGCTTAGATATTTTCGACGAGTGTGTGGATGATGAATCTATTCAGTTTTCCGATCATTTAAACCTAACGAAAACCTAACTGACCATCATTCCCGTTCTAAACAGATCAAGAACGCTCAACTTATCGCCTGTGGCGAAAATCAGACCGATCTAGCTTTCGGCCTGCGCACGCTCACTATAGATCTCCAGTAAGGTTCAACAACATTCCCAGCTACGAAAATCGAAGAGGAAAAAAGCGAATAAAAAGTTCGCAGCTTCTTCCTCTATTAAACTTGCTTCGGCTTCGACTTCGATTAAACAACAACGTCAGTGAGAGAGAGACCTAAGAGAAGTGTGGTTAAAGCAAATAACTATAATCGAATTGTATTTAGCTTACCCTCTAGGCACCGGAGATTCCGCTTAATGCTAGTAATCATTAGTGAAAATATTCCGTTTAAGGAAGTTTTTCTCTCCATAAGCCGTGAAGTAAAAGTTCAATCAAAAGAGAAGCAATCGGTCAGTTCACGTAGCATTGTGCATTGGGAAGCAATTATTGGTTTGTGTATACACATTATTGAACATGCGAAGCTCTCACTTGCCTAAACTTTTTCCTGCGATTTAACCGCTTCTGTCTAGGTTATACACTCTTCGTGGCGAGTTATTTGAACTATGAAGAGCTGTTTCTTGAGTTTTCAATGGAAGCGGTCACCACATGTGGGATGATGAGTTTCATTTGATCGAGACATTTACTGTTTGCGATAAGGGAAATTCTAAAATGTTACATTTTTTCGAAAACAAAACGAAAATCAAGACTTTCAACAGCATATTTGAAAGCTGCTTTTAATTGTGATAAATGATCTTTCAGCAGAAGGGAGAGTTCTGCTTCATCTGTTAAGCCCCGAAAGTTTCAAATGAGAGTGAAATCAGAAAAAAAAAAAAGTGAATCAGAGCAGGTTTGGCGGTTGTGAGATTGCTTTTTGGGAATGAAAGCAAAATTGGGTGGTGAAATGTATGAAGTTGTCAATGACGTCGATGGTTGCTAATAAACCTTCATTAGTATGAATACTCACCAACTTTGAATGGAACGATGATAATTTAGAAGGAACGGCAACACATAGTTTGGCTTAACTGTGTGGGTGATATGTGAACAATATGTGACCCGAACAATTTAACATTAATCGAATCTTTTGATCGACTTTCTATTTCGTCGTAAAGTTTGGTTTTCTTTTTTTATATTGTAGAAGGAACCGGCAGTTTCTCCAAAAATCAGCAATTACTTATACTTAAGTTGAATTATTTAAAAAGAAGACACCCCAATATTTGGAACAATAAGTAAAACTGTTTTAAATCCTAGAATAGTACATTTTTAGAAGAACAAACATACTATAACAACGGACAGGGACATTGTATCAAATTGTACACGGAAATCTAGAAAGCGTATTCAAATCAATACATTACAATCAGTTGACACGAAACAGCTAAAGCCAATTTACACTCTAAACATTGGTGTAAAATTAACCTATAGCTGCCCACCCATCAACAGCGCAACTAATCAATTCCTCCCACTAAGACGTATTAGTCGCTTAATTTTGAACACAGTAGAATATTTCGTCGTGGTAGGGGTCAAAAGCATGACCAATCCAACAAATTACCTCGACAAATGCTCAGACGCACCTTGCTCACTAATTCGATTTACATACCCCCAACTGTGGACACACGCTCACAAAAAACACCCTCATGGTGCTTTCTCCTCGTGCACACGGAACCTACCGATTCATCATTTGCACGAGCTTCTATTTGCCAATCGAAATCTTTTTGCAGGATAGAAAAGCTGACCATGAAGTGGGAAAAGGCATCGCCATTGCGTGTCAAACACCTTAATTGATATAGCATAAAAATCCGAGCACATCGTCCGGCCGGTTGTGTCTGGAAACAATTAAGCATCGAACAGATCTAACTGTTTCTGCTGGCCCACGCGAGCAGGTTAAAATTATGTGTGCGGATATGGAAAAATAACAGCAAGAAAACGATTATCGATAACCTTCGTTTACAAAGGCCTCTCCCGGCGAAACTGCGATTGGAACAGGTGAGGCTATAATTAGATCTCGATGCGCAACTCTGGCGCCTGCGGTCACGAGAGCCGTAGGAATTGCATCAAGAGCGAATGCCGGAAATGTACACACGACGCTCGTTTACGATGCACGCAACCATTGAGCCTCATTGGGAAAGACGGAACGGAACGTTTTTCGAATGATCGGTAATATTTAAAACAACTTTTTTCGAAATTGTTTTATAAGTCGATTTAAGAAAGAACCTTAAGACATAGTATGGTTAAAAATGGAATGGACTATTTTATAAAACCATTATTTCAGAATCGATTCATTTGGACTTCTCCAATGAGGCCCGTGAAAATAAACCCAAAATGTTGTTGGATAATACCCCAACAAAAACAAAATAAAAAACGGTGTGAACAGAAGAAGTAAACAAAAACATGATCGGAAACCGGTTCTCCGAAATTTCACAGTCTTTCGCTTATTTCCTGATGCGGCTATTCTCCTTTCGCTTGCTTGGTAAGAACCAGAACTTTCATTTCATGTGCATCGTATGTAACAGGGAAAGCGAAAAAATCGCCGCCGTGGTAGTACCGTTGCTTTTACCTTGTATTTTTTTTTGTCACAAATCGTCTTAATTCTTAAACTAGTGTGACCACGGAAGTTTTGGATCTACGTTCGGGTTCACTGTCCTGCCTTTCCTAGGTTTAAAGCAAAACTAGTTCTAAGCCCCGTGATGCAATGTCGCACAGTTGGTGAATTCCCACGACGCTGTGATAAGGCGCGGGCATCGCGCATGATGCACCTGTGACCGGAAACCACCGTCCATCGTCAATCAGAGTGACTTCAACTTCATGCTGAGAGGATCTCTTCGCTAAATCGGTTCACCAGAATTTAAACGTATGTGACAATAGACTGGTTCACATTTATATGGGAAGAATATTATAACAGTTTTATCAACGCTCTGTCGGAGCTCGATAAGACATAAGACAGAGTAGTACGCGACGGTGATAAGACTGTGAAGAATTATGGTGCAATTCACAGTAAAAAAAAATTACACTGTAAAAAAATTAGGTCAAAAATATTAAATGAAAAAAGTCAAAATTTGTTTGTTGTTAAAATTTAAAACATTAGTTAACCACCAGTTTTTAACCAAAAATGTTAGCGTTGATTATATTAATATGAGATTTCTAGAAAGAGCATAATTCGAAGTTCTCAAGCAAACGGTTTTTTCTCTGTGTAACTTTCAATAAAACAGTTCAATCATTATCTACAACAAAATGAGGATCTGCTAGCGCATAATCTCATCTTAAAAGGAAAGACTCATCAATCTCATCTTAAAAGGAAAGACAGAAATTTGAAATGAACAATTTCAAAGATATAAAAGCACAATTTTTTTCGCAGATTTTGCTTGGAATTTGAGACTTTCATTGAAAAATTTAGGTCATTTTAATGTTATTGCTTTTAGTTTCATGTTTGTTTTGACATTTTGATTGCAATTCTATGAAAAATACAATTAGTTCGTGTAAATTGATAAAGAAAAAAAAAACAGAAAATATCTGATTTTGTCATTAGCATTAGCATTGACAATGTCGCAAAAATGTGTTGGTTTTCGAAACTGATCGAATTTCACACAGTTTGTTATTGCGACAAATAGTAGGATCGACGTGTGTGATTTGAAATGTTTGTTACAACTGTTTTAATCTGGTTCGAGTGTAGGCATATATGTAGATTCAGTTGGTGGAAAATGGTATCGTTAAACACGAATGAAAAGTCCTATTTTAAATATTCTCTCCTCTCACTAGGTGAAGCCTAGGTGATAAGGATGGGGCAATTATTGTACCGATCATGGATAATCGACAGAGATCAATATATATCTTGAATGCGTTACTGCTACGCAGATAAAAATAAACATGAATTTTTTTCCAATAATAATGCACCTAAAGGGAACGCAGGAAATGATGTAAAATTATGTGAGAACCTAGTATTACATGACTCACTTTGATTTCACAGTAACTTTACAGGTCGTAGCTGAATTTTACACCGTCGTGTAACGTTATGCATACTCTTGCAGAACAGTTGAACAAGTTCATTCGAGCCAACGAATAAATAGAAATAAAGGAAGGTTCAGGATTTTGTATGTATCGTATCCTTTCTTCAGTGCATGCCGAGTTTCTTCATCTCTATTAAGAAATGATTTAGTATGCAATGTTGTTACAGTTGTTATTGTTGCTTTGTTGTCAATGAATCGAGTTTTATTGAAAGTTTCCACAATTTATAACCTTTAAAGATGGACTGGATTAATTGCAAAGAAAACAAACCATGACTCCGTAACTGATCATGCATCAGAACCCTACTCCTTACCACTTCAAACAATAAAACATCGAATAGAAAATAAGAATTCACATAGATAAAGTTTAACCAATATTTTCTTGCTCCAAGCTTATCCTTGGTAGCTCAATCCTAGTGTTGTTTTTTTTTTGTCTTATTAGATGTAATAAGGAGTAAGATATATTCCTTTGACTACTGAACCATATATGTTCGCTAGTTTGAGGTTATTCGAACTAGGGTTCGGTGATAGATCTGATAACCCGTAAAGGAACACAACAATCTTTAAGTTCGAACTTGTTCAATAGTATGTGCTTCTGTAAAACTATCGATGAAAATATGAATTCACCTCGTTCGCCAAAACGAATTGGTAAGCGTATTTAAAAATAACTCCATTCACTTACAACCTACGATTTCCAGCAAATGCCATCAAAAGGCGAAACTAAATTTCAATTAATGGACTACTTTCCCAAAGAAACTAATCCTTAGAAAATCAGAACTTGCAATATTTTTGACCAGTCTAGAGTGACAACGCTAGAACACCGACGCCGAGAGCGGACGTACAGAAAGAAACAAGTTAATTAAAATCTGATGGCACCCTCACGCGTCCTGCTTCGTTTTATCTCGAGCCGTGTACTGCGTCAAGAATAATGCACATCCTGTGCTCAGTGCAGTGTAACGACATCAAGAGAAAGAATACAACCCAGAACGCAGTGGTATTCTGTGCCAGGTCGTAAAGGTGGTTTTTCTCTCAGCTGGAAATCGTCGCCGTTGTCGGCGCTGTTGCATTACTGTAGGAATGATGTAAGAGCAGTGCAGTAGCAATTTCCTTTCAGCATAACTCACCGCCACGCCGCACTGGCTGGCTGCGACACGGTGGTACACACGGGAAATCGGGCTTGTTGACGTATGTTTCGACCAGCCGTGACCACCGCCACATGTGGTGAGAGTGGCGGGAAAAACATGCCGTCGGCAATAACAAAGATGGGAAAGTATATTTTTCAGCTTGAGTTTTAGTGAACAAGAACCTCCAACGAGGTTCTTAAATCCCCATCGTCGGATGATTAAGAAGAACTCATTAGCCGCCGCAAATGCACTGCGTTGGAATGCCCGTACCGGACCTTATGACGGACCGATGACCATGAACGGTACTCAGTTTTTCGGCAAGCAGTGGACTGCAATGACAAATGGTTTGAAACGCAGCAGGTGGATCTAAGCTACAATTTGAGGGAGTAATTTCTCAAGTCCTTGTATTTATAACTAGGTGGTGAACAGAGATTTGGATCCGCTCAAGGTTCGAGTTTCTCACGTTTAATATTTTAAAATTCGATAAGAGACGAAGAAGACACATACAAAGAATAACAGGAACAATTACAAGTGTAGCAAGTCCACCCGAACCGGCGAAGGTTCTCTGCACTAATGGATTCGAGTTATTTGCCTTTCATGGCATACACAACTGTCATGATATTTGTGTTCAAAAATTACGACGCAGTATTTGAGAGCAGCGAAATCTTTGGCGGTGGAAAATTTAACCATTGTAGGGAAACTGCCTCCATATTAATCTCATTGTTCCTATATTCATCCTACGATGAATCAAACAGTTGAAGGATCGGTTTCGTTTTCTAATAATGTTTGCTTACGTTAAATAACTACAACAAACATTACTAACTAATCCTTCAACTGCCCAATTGTTTGATTCATCGTAGGATGAATATAGGAACAATGAGATTAATATGGGGGCAGTTCCCCTAATTGTATTTTGAACTTCTTTGTGTTTCCATTATTTTTTTCCTCGTTAAGTGAATGCATGGCTACGCCACGCAACACCACTGATTATGAGATAATCAAGTAAGATTATAACACTTCTTCTTACTGATAAGCACTATAGGTCAATGGTTGTATACAACATGGATCATTTATGCTAACTCTTTGTTGAAATTATCTTTAGTTGATGCTTCTAAAATTCATAAAAAATCTGGCATTTTAACACCTTCGTTCGTAATCAAGAAGATATCAAATATCTTGCAACGAAACAAAAATACTTGTTCATTATTTACAGTCAAAATTTGAGCGCGAAAGGAAGCAGAAAATGTGTCATTTTAGTATCCCAAGGCAAGTCACGAGGTAAATTGTGCGATTTTCATTAGGCGCTGAACGTCATTTTATTTTCCAATAAATCATCCTAAGACTTATTGAGAACACAACAATTTTTTAACTGCTTCCTGAATCGATCCATCCGAAACATTAAAGCTGCATTGTTCCAGCTATAAATGTGGGAAACCCTCTCTCACCACCTATCTGCTCAATAAACATTCCATTATTCCGATACCATCTAGCGCTGTAGACCGGCTACTGTTAATCACCACCAAACGGATTCATTTTGTCCAACAACCGGTCTCCAGTAGCTGCATGCTCCACCGAATCGATACGAACGTTATCTGTTTTCCCATCAGTTTCATAATCCACAGCTCATTCTCGATCTCTTTAGCATAAAATTTAAATTGAATTTTCTTTTTCCTCACACCCGTCACTGCTGATGGTGGTGGTTTCATTCTTGCCAGCACTGCAGATATCATCATACTGTGGTTGAAAGTTGTGAACAACCGTTCTACACGCGGTATTTCTTGCCGGACCAAATCGATCTATCCGTTTACACATCCAATCGAATCTCCAACTGGACCGCTAAATCTGCACGAGAGATCAAGAAAACAACGCAAACTGAGGGAATCTAATTAACGGATGATTTTCTCTTTCCTTCGGGAAGACGCATCGTCACTACCAAACCACAACTGGAAGATGGCACCGTCGCGGTTAGCATCTTTTTATGGTTATTTTATGACCGAATAAAAAGAAATAGAAAAGTTCCTTGAACTTTCCATTTCAGTTCCACATGTCTCAGATCGAATGTTTCAAACGGTCAAACTCGTGCAGACTTGAACCCCTGGTTCTAATTGATGAAATAAAATCAATTATCCAATTTCATTTCTTTCTTTCGTATACAAGCCGGCAAGTGCTAATATTGGCTTCTGTTGGCTAAATTTGCACCTTTTGCAGAATAATGCAGGCGAAGAGAAATCGCAAAATCGAGAATAATCAATCTAATAACGCTCGTCACACCCACCGACAGTCTTAGGCGCAGCGGAGGGGGAAATCACTTTATTAATACGAAACAAAAAAAAAGAACGAGAAGTAGGAAAATGAGGAAAGCTGAAGAGAATAGTGTGTGGACAAATACGCGTGAAGAAGCAATGGACCATAAAGATGGTGAAAAATGGGATAAGTTAATTCACAGTTAAGCTCCTAATACGAAAATTATGTAAAATTGATTCAGACCAAATGTACCGAAGTTGGAACATTGAGGCATGTCAGGCGGTTGCAGAAAACTAGCAGTTATTTTGCATTCAAATCGATCCAATATATTTTCACTGCTTTACGATCTTAGTTGGTCCTCGATTTCCATCGTTATAGTTAATGATCAACTGATATGATAGTTGATGTAATGGACTATTTACTTGCACCTTTCATTCATTATGAGTTGATGGCAGTTAAGTGAATTCAAATATAAGGTTTAATATGTTTTAGTACAATCAATGTGATCGTGAAAAAAAATCGCTATCAATAACCTTTCCATAACAATGCGCTTCGTTAGCCAGTTGGCCTAGTCTAGGTAAAACATAACTCGTTAGACTTTCAGGAGGCCTAGATTGCGGAACTCACGCTCGATCAATTTCCGACATCTACTCACACTTCACGCCATCTCTG
Organism: Aedes koreicus; assembly: GCA_024533555.2. NCBI lineage: Eukaryota > Metazoa > Arthropoda > Insecta > Diptera > Culicidae > Aedes > Aedes koreicus. Next base: position 188,455 of record JAHHFK020003605.1, on the reverse strand, counting down.
CTAATCAAAACATACCATGCTCGTCTGTACATTGTAGCAGTTCTGTGTCGCCGGTAGATACCCTCACTTTCACATCCATCAACAAACCTGATCAGATGCGTGCAAATGTAATTTACCAGATATCCATTCAAGAAGCCTCCCATGGCAACCGAAAAGTGCAACCTCACATTAACCCAGTTAACGGCCAGAAGAGGCGGGACGATCCGATGGCGCATCCCGGTTAGCCATAATTCAATCATAATAACACTCGCGAGGGAGAGAGAGTCGTCGGATCCGCACACTTCTCTTCCGCAGTGAATGTTAGTATGGTTGGCATGGAAATATTTTGCCTAACCACACGCTCCAGTAGTCATCAGCAGCCGCCCGTTAGACCAATCTGCAGGTTCCGCATTGATCACCTGTTGAATAATGGTCTACGATTCAGTGTTGTTACTGTGCGACCTTTTCAAATTAGATGCCCCATTTTAGTCCGGTTCCGCCATGAGGAAGTCATGTAAATTAGACGCGCAAGAAACAGCGAAGGTTCTCGCTCTGGACGTGGTTTTGAAAAGGCAACATTAAATCACTTACATATATTAATGCCTGCAGAAGAACCAACAAGCGGAACAAACAAATTTGGCAATGATAAAATTATTCATGAAGAAGGAAACGGTCAATTCACTATCACTTCCGGTCCACAGGGGACCATCAATCCTTTCAATGAATTAGCGTCTCCCACATCAGGAACATATTATCCGCATTCCAATGAAGATTTCTTGTTCAACGCGCTATCAACAGCGATAATGTGGAATAGCTTATCGATGTAGAGTACAGATGCAAATTACTCCCCTAGAGGAAATTTGCAATTGTACCGAAACACGGTTTCTCACCTAAATAGCAGTAAGATTGATTGTTATTAATTTCCCTATACTGTCTGGAGGCTTCAGCGAAAAATGCATCCAATAGATCAAGATCATTTACGAGTACTTGTACCTGTTGCATCGTCGAGTAATATCATAGCGGGAAAACTTTACGTCAAAACAACTTGTTTACCTATATTAGCTGCACCAGATAAGACCGGGAATAGAGGGGAGCGAGTTGAAGGCCTAGAAACTAGGTTAGTTGTAGGCGAGCACCAACCGATCGGGTGTTGTCTAGAGGTGGATGATTGCTTTGCCTCGGAAACCGGACGACGACAGCCGTACTTTCTTCTGAAGAAATGCCGCAGTAATAAAAATGCCGCAACACACAAGTGGTCGTGCATATAAATTAAGAAACGTTTGCCACCTGCTTTGCTTTCCAACGTCCTTAGTGGACAACATAAGTCGGATTATTGCAGATATAGGATGCCTCATCGTCGATCCTCTCTCAATCAGTTGATCTCTTTCGTCTCTGAGTGCCCATCGGATTCTTTTCTGTTTTCGAGAGAATGAGACCCACTGATTCTCACGAGAGCGAGGGTACATGTGCGATCGAAGCTTAGGAGAAGGAGAGTCTGGCGGATGGTTGAGGGCACTGTGGACAACAAACAGTCAAGTTCGAGGTAAACAAGCCATTGATCCGCTTGCGAAAGATAACTGTACAAACGTAAGCACACAGAACAGCAACGGTGGTGTGTGTCCGAACGTAATTGAATCCAAGTCAGGTTTGCTGAAGTCTACTAAGTGCCAGAAGCGTACCGATGTCCGACTGGACGGCTGCTGTAGAAATTGATCAAATTTTGTCAGAGGATTTCAGATAGCAAACATCGCAAGATCGTGCCATTCGTTATAACTCCAGGTGAACTGTGAGTTACACAGTTGCGAATTCGACATTCCAACTCGGAACACAATCAAATAGCTCCTATTTCAGTTCCGTGTCAGAAGCTGAAGGTGTTTTATTTTTCATACGTTGATTGTCTTGTTTTCTAAATATTTAAATTGCCATGGTGCCCTCCTGGAAAGTATCTACCTTTGCAGCAGCCGTGCGGAGGGCCTGACAACCCACCGATGCTGGTTGGTTAGTGTATAACTAGGTTGTAACATGCAAATTATACGCCACCTCGTAGATCAGCTGCAGTCTCCGTGCGCACGCTGGCTCTTTCTCGGAGGTTCTGGAAGCGATTCAGCAACCTGAAAGAGCCCCATGCAATGGCAAAGCTGGTAGCGGTACTTAAATATGTCACTGTCTCATGGCGGCGTGGTAGTTCTGGCTATTGCCAATTATTAATCGAATGGTGGCGCTGTTCCAATTTTCGCTTTCTCCTCCATGTTACGAGCATGAGTCTTATACGCCAACTTTTTACCGAGCGTGCAACGACTCGCAGAGAGTGAAAAATATGTGCGTGGTTTCTCGTTGCTACTATTCTGTCAGACGGGAAATTGATGACTTTTCAATTGGTCGTGATTCTGTTGTCAACACCCCCGCCGTTCGTACCTGTTTAAAATTGTTTCGGAACTTTGTGGGAGGCTGGTGTATTGGCACCGTAACGAAATTCAGGTTAATTGACAGCAGAAGAGCAATTTTTGCGTTGTCTTCGTTTGACGGTGGATTGTCATATGTTTGGAGTATTCAACAGGGTGACAAGCTTCCGTTGGCACCTACCATACCATGCGCGGTAAGAAGTAAAAGAGAAAATTGAATGCGATCGAGCTGTGCTACGCGCTGGCAACTACTTCAAGGTCTACCGCTTTTCAATGCTTCGGATCAGCCTTAAGCAAGCAATGGCTGATTTAGTTTGGAATTTTAGTGCTTCAGTGACAGCAGCTCGTTTTTTTTTTTTCAGGTTAGTACTAATGAACTTGAACTGATACACTGTTTGGATTGCAACTAGAGTGTGGGAGAAAAGGTCACATCGAGATTCTCCATAAACTGGGTTACCAGGAACCGGTTGTCGCTATGACCGATTGAAGTTTAACTTCACTTTCAATTAATCTAAAACGCACGCATACATAATACAGCATTATTAACCGACGCACATCGACTAACAAAATAAACATTTCGAAACCTATCAAAATATTCAAATACTTTCACTGACATAAGTACCACTTCATGATGCATCCCAACATACGTATTGTGAGTTTTTAACTGGTTTTTGCCAGTCATTCATTTATGTACCATCTAAACGAGAGAGAGAGGGAAAAAAGGCACGCCCCGGCGCCTTAAAATACCGACGATGACGCGATGAAATCCATTTATCGACGCATTATGATCTTAATTGATTTGCATGATCTTGTCCATAACAACACACATGACCACCAGGTCCACTGTGGAAGGGAAGATGGAAAAAGTTTTATCCGTAAGAGTATCACTTAAGCGCGGTTGCCTCCCCATCGGTACCGGTAAGAATCAACTTGATCACGCCTCCCTCTTTTGTGTAGTTCATTTCCACGCCACAGGCCCCCAGGTTATCAATTAATTTCTTCGCCTCCGGTTGACCCAATTTCCTTGGTTTGTCACAATCTTGTTAACACCTCCTGCATTTTCTACAGCATCAATTATAAATACACAAATTCGATGGTAGCGAAACTCGCTCGTTGGTTCGTCCTACTTAATCATGCTTGTCGATGTGCGATGGCGTTTCTCGTCGTGTATAGTTTGAGAAGGGGTTAGTTAATGGAATATGCTTAGTTTTAGCTCATTAAAGTGGAGGTCGCTACAATACCATCGTGTCCGAATTGCGTCGGCTCATTTAATTGTTTAAGGCAATATCTAGAACTATGAAGACTTCGTTTGAAAACTTCAACAGAATTGTTGTCAATAATAAATAAAGTTTGGCATATAAGAAAGTTTCAGATTATTTCATTCAAAAATTCGAAGTGGTGATGATTATTAAAAGGATAATAGGATGTGTTGTTTTGATCATGTGTGACCCTGAATAGTTTAAAAGTCATCCAAAGACAATGTTTAGAATACGATCAAAACTGAAATTTGAAAGAAAGAATATTCCTTTTTTAAGACACACCCAGATTCATCAAGGAGAATCAGCGGCATCTCGTCCAAATAGATCAATGCATGATCCTATTGAAGCTGATTTTTTTTTTCCAGCAGCTGATTCTTAGATCGCCGAGTATATTGTACCAGCCTTAGTCTACGACATTCTTTTTCGTAGGCGGACGAATTATTACAGATTGTGTGAGCGAGTACATTTCCTAAAATGCATAAAATTCGTACTGTGAACTGTAAGAAACACGATAAGGATTCGTATAAAACATTAAGAATGCTTTTGAAGAAGATAAAATTTATTAACTACCTTAAGGGAACCCTCCCCTGAATTTGAAACAAAAAATTGATTTTTTGGCAAAAAATGAAAGCCGCATATTCGTAGAATATATGTGTAGAAGGATTTTTTGAAACGATGAATATTTATTGAATGGCAGCGTCTCGAACACACCTGTCTTACGTGCGCTGCGGGGGCTTCTAAAAACTTTGAACGCGTTTTTCTCGAAACCATGTCTTTCAATCTAACTTCAAGCCCTGGGCTTAAACTATTAATCCGATTCCCTCCATCAAATAACTGTTTGAAAGGTTATAATTTTTTGTACGGCTTGAACTAAAAATTGGCATTAATAATTAATTATTTATAATTTTTGAACACGGTTGAAATGAAAAAAACTAGCGAAAAATTGAACTTTTCAGTTCAAATGATCACTTTGCAATGAGTTTAAGTTTAAATTGTCTGAAATTCAGTTCAAGCTGTAGAAAATTTCATTATCTTTCAGAAATGATAACTAGATTTGATTTCTGTCCACTACAAGAGGCTGCAGGCTTGAAGTTGTCGCCCCATGTTTTGCACGCAGAGGCTTACGGAAATCGCCATTTGAATTTTCACAATTTTTATCTCTTTGAAATCTTGAATAATAATCAAATTTAATCGTCAAAACAGGAAGTTCGTACGCCTTTTCATTCTCCCATAAAAAAAATACAAACTTTGCCTTATTTTTACCAAAATCCAAGGGAGGGTCCCTCTTTCCCCCAAAAAAAACCCCCCAAAAAATTTCTTTATTTGTAATTATTTTTTTTTATTTCCCACTATCCCGCGTGGTGCCTCTGTTTCTGCGTGCTCCATTCTATTCTCCTTTCTCCCGGTCCGTCGCCATCTCTTGATCGATCCTTGCTTGGGCCTCTCTCCTTCTTGTCTTCGTTTTCGAGTTGTTTTTTCTTCGTCGTTCTTACGGCCCCCCCGGCGCCGATTTTAGCGGTGTACGATGAGAGGTTCTTCCGGTAACTGATGCAATTTATGGTTAATTCACTTCCTCCACGTTCCGTCTTCCTTCCTTGTGTATTATTCGTTGCAATTCCTTTTTAATGGTGTCGGCTCGCAAGGCCCACAACCAACCTCACTATCTCGCAGGAGGACCATCGTGATGCTGCTGTTTAACAGTCCCAAGAACCACCAGGACTTTCGGCTTTTGTATTTAGAGTCCTGGGCGCACTAACAAGACGGTGACTCAGCCGCTCCTAACATGGAGAACAGACGCTGTTTTGAGCCGCCCCTAACATGGAGAACATGCGCTCAAATGGGTGAAGGCTTGGACTTTTACCCTTATTTTTAAAAAGCAGGGTGGCTCGCTTTTGTCAGGGCTGCTTTCGGATATTTGTGGGTTTTTGGAAGAAACTCAACAGAGTCTAACAACTGCTCAGCCCCCCCACATCCAAAACAGTCCTCGCCGCTCGTCCGGGGCTACTTATTCGTGTATTCAGTAGCTGTCCATCATATCTGATGGAACCCCACCATCCGCGACCCGTGAACCCACCGGGTTGCTTGCAGCTCAGCCCCGTAGAGTCTTCACCTACTCTACGGTCTTCCCGGTAGCCAGCTTTCCGGGGAAGCTGACCCTACTTATCAAGGCTACGATGGATGGAACCCAGTGCTGTGTGAGGATATCGGGTGGACTATCGAGTTTATTCGAATCCCGAAGGGGGCTTCGTCAAGGTGATGGTCTCTCTTGCCTCCTGTTCAACATTGCTCTTGAAGGTGTTATGCGACGAGCGGCGTTTAACATGCGAGGCACCATTTTCAACAGATCCGGTCAATTTATCTGCTTTGCCGATGACGTGGATATTATCGGCAGAACATTTGAGGCGGTGGCAGAGCAGTACACCAGACAAAAGCGCGAAGCAGAGAAGACTGGGTTGAAGATAAATACGTCCAAAACGAAGTACATGCTGGCAGGCGGAACCGAGCACGACAGGACCCGACTGGGCAGCAGTGTAACGATCGACGGCGATGAGTTCGAGGTAGTCGATGGATTTGTCTATCTCGGCTCACTGGTAACTGCGAACAACGATAACAGCCGTGAGATCCGGAGGTGGATTATCAGTGGAAGTCGTGCCTACTATGGGCTCCACAAGCAACTACGGTCAAACAGACTTAGCTCCCGTACGAAGAGCATTCTGTACAAAACGCTAACAAGACCGGTTGTTCTCTACGGGCATGAGACGTGGACAATGCTTGAAGAGGACCTGCGAGCACTCGGAATATTTGAGCGACGGGTGTTAAGAACCATCGTTGGTGGAGTACAGGAGGACGGACTATGGAGGCGAAGGATGAACCATGAGCTCACGCAACTCGCCGGCGAACCCAGAATTCATAAGGTGGCAAAAGCTGGAAGGATACGCTGGGCAGGACATGTTGCGAGAATGCCGGGCAACTATCCTCCAAAAATGGTGTTCGACGGGAATCCGGTTGGTACAAGACGACGTGGGGCGCAACGAGCAAGATGGTCAGACCAGGTGAAGCAAGACCTAGGGGATACAAGGTGCCCAAGGGATTGGAGAAGAGCAGCCACGAATCGAGCATTATGGAGGGGTATTTTGTATCAGGCTATGTTACAGTATTGTGACGTTATGCCATGTAAATAAATAAATAACGTTCCGTCTTCCATACTCCACTGTAGTTCGTATGCAACACCGTCCGTTCATAGACACCAAGGGCGCATTGGACCTCCACGAGCAATGTCCATGTTTTGTAGCCGAAGAGGACTACCGGTCTTATTAATGTCTTTTAGATGGTCAACTTTGTAGTTCGGCGAAGTTTGCTCGATCTTAGCGTCCTTCGGAGTCCAAAGTAGGAGGCAAGCATGGGAAAAATCGGTTCACTCTGCACTCATTTCTCACTCATATGCATACACCGTCAGAAGTGAGCGTAACCACCTAATTACAATTCTGCTTTCATTCTATTCGTAGAAAAAATAATATAACAAAACTGGCAGCGATCGTATACTGAATTAATCGGACTGTAACAGTGTGGACGATTTCTCTGTGCCTATTTTATATCCGCAGAATCATTGACGATTGCATTCAGTTTAATTCAGCTGAGCGAGATTGACACTCATTTCTTCAAATCATACCTTAAACATAATTTAACATTTCAAATAATGATCTAACATGATGTTAAGTAATCAAATTATTACCGTATGATTCTGTTTTCTTTGTTTATTCTTTCTACAGTTTTCGTTTTCGAGGGTTCGTGTAGAACCGTTTGATAGGAAACGTCACACTCGTTAACTATTCTGCTAGCAACCGAGGGTTGCTATTTTATATCGGTGGTGCTCATGCGAGTGAATGATGTTTCCCATGATTGGTAGTAGGTAGTAGGGTTGTATCTTTCTGTTGTTGTCGTTATCAGCAGTCATCAATGAACATAGATACACGAATTCGTCTGCCATTTCATCACCCCCAATCTGAACTCATAGTGGGGGGCAATCATTGTCTTCTCGTGAGCCTCTTCCCTTCATGTATTTTCTTTTAATGACAAACCCAATCCTACTAGCTTCAGCCGTAAGTCTAATGTACGTTTCAACCACCGTCTCAAAGTTACGAGTAACGTTATCAACGTCGTCGGCGAAACCAAAAAGATGGACGACTTCCGTGCCACTCGTGTCTTCGAATCATATCCTCCAATGCAATATTAAATAGCAAACACGACAATGCATCACTTTTCTGTAACCCTTTCTGAAATAAGGGACTAGAAAGTGTCCCTGGCACTCGGACGACACACATCACTAGATCTATCGTTGCTTTGACCAACCGCGTCAGTTTTTCTTGAAATCCATATCAGTGTAGCAGTAGCCATAGCAGAAATGTTTGCAAAATTCAAATGAAATCCTATTCAAATATTCGAATAAAATCGGAGTCTGGAAAATCATTTGATAAGCCCTCGTCCTCAGAAATTTACTTATCAAATCAAGTGATATTATCTTAGAGTCTTCGCTCAGAATTTTCACTAAGATTCGCAAAACATCTGGTTATGATTAAATTGCAAGGAACGGACAGGATTTGCCCAAATTCAGACTAAATCCCCAATTAAATTTAATCGAAACCTCCAGTAAGATACGGTCGAGTAAAGAACTTAATCGGGATATGAATTAAAAAAATAGAATCATAAAAGCTCCCTTATAGGATTTGTGCATCACCAATCTTGATCAAAGTTTCCTTACAATGATTAAAATAAATGAGCATGTTAATAATCTTGAACAAACTTCATTGATAATAATCAGAATAGCGAACAGTGCTTGTTTTCTAAAAAATGTGAACAAGATTAGCTCAGAAACTTTAATAATATTTCCAACATAATTTAAACATAATAATTCACTTTTGATTTCGCAAGAAAAACTGTGCAAAATACTTCGCAAACTTCTAACAAAGATTATCTCATGATGATAAGCAAGATACATTAAGATAGGGATCCACACATCGTACTCTCTCCCTCATGATGATTTCACTTTTACTACTTTCAGATTGAAAGAGAATTCTGGGCTAACATTTCATTGAGTCCTAGGAACATTGATATATTTCATTCGTCGACTTCGTCTTTACAACTCCACAGCCATGTAAAAATATTTTATGCAGTCTATAAAACAAAAATGTAGAGTAAACGGTATTGCTTAGCATCTTACATAATCAACTTGTAAATAGCACATGTTTTATAGAAAAGCTATCAAAGAACGAGAAAATCAATGAAGAGTATCGATCAATAATACTAACGACCTAGTGCATTCTTTGTCTTAAATTGCGAAACTTCAATTTAAATGACGATGCCATTTTGCTTTCCTCTACTTAGAGGTAAAATTTATGACTGATTAGTGTTGTTTTTCGAGTTAACAATGAAGTTCAAAGTCCATGAAAGGCCACTTAGTAAAACCATAACGCAAATATGTGTTCAAATATGATTGCTTCAGTAATGAAATATAAAAATCTACATTTTTTTAAGCAAGTGTATTTCTTAACTGTAAACATAAAAGGTATTTTTTTAAATTATTCTTCAAAACCAAATTTCATCGAATCTCGTCATTCGTTTTTCTTCTCTGAGTTGTTTATGACGTTCAAGGAAGATTTCAAAAAAAATTATAAGTCCTATCTTATCGTGGGTACGAAATATAGTTGCCATTGTTATTGTCATAGTGTGATTCAATTATTGAAGAGTTGAATTTTTGTTCAGTGTCGCTGATCTTAGAGCCCTTCTCAGCATTTCCAAGCCCAATTTGTATAGTCACCTTATTTCTAAGGTTGTAATTTTCCTACCCATTCAATACATGTGCCAACAATGTATTTGCTAAAGTGGTATGGAATTTGCGAAACTTCTAGCTGCAGAATGGAGACCACTAGTCATGAACACCAGCAATTTGAACCACAGTTTGAAATAAACATGTAATTTTTTGTGTTATCTAATAAGCATATATGGAATGCTAGAATTGGCATAAATTCATCGTATATTTCCTGTTCAATTACCAATCCAGGTAAAACTAATTTAAACATAATGAAAGTTGAAAAATATAGTGAATATCAATTTATCCGTCTTATCGCTTTGAAATACATCCTCCTTAAAAACGAAATATTGATCAGTTAATTGTTTTTTTTTTCTCAAGCAAGCGTATATGACCTTAAGATAAAAATAAGTTTTGACCATTATCAAATATCTACAGTATTTTGAATTTGAAATAACGCAGTTGCATAAAGCAAATACTTACACTACGTTCTAAGCACGGTAACTACTCTGTCTCATACACCTTATACTGCGAAAGAAAAACTATATCCAGCATCAAGCCTACTTGGATTACATTAAAGTCATTTTTTTTCAGGGATGATAACCATCCATTAACGGTCAGCACTTGTAATTACAACCAACGATGATCATTCTGATGCAAGTCAAAGCTCAAACATAGTACTTATCGTTCATTCAGAACATCTAATGAGCTCAGAATATTCCACCTTCAATTGCAAACAATGTTACACAAAACTGTATCTTAGATGCCAGCAGCTTCTTCACAGCCACCTGGCACGCACCCACCAACGACAGGCGAAGGTTTCTCGCGAAGAAATTTCCACCGACCGAGAAACATACCCGGGAGCAGTCAACTGATAGTTTGTAATGAAAATGAAACCATAATTTTGCTTTCACATCGTCTGCTCTCCCCGAACTCCACCCGTTTTGCTGAAGTCATGATTATACCGTTCACCGTACAGTCATAGATTATCCCTTCAAGGATCATTAAACTCAATCTCAACAGCCGCAGTCCACAGCATGTCCGCTACAACACGACGTGACATCAGAATCGCACCTCTCGTTGTACTCTACGATGGAAAATGTTTTCAGAACTCTTCAACGAAAATCTCTCTTGACACTTCCTCGAAAGGAGAGGTCTGTAAGCTATTCCAATCTATTTGCTTTTAATTTAACGGCTGTCACTTAAGCCTACCCAGATGGTAGGAACTTCGATTGACCCACCGCAGCCAACGAGTACGAAGGGTACACGCGTGTTTAAAGCAAAGGTCAACAGCATCACTCTTTGCTGCACTCACGTGTCTCAGCTTGTCGTCGTTGCACAACGGCATTATAGCAGCGGCCGGGGCGTGCGATCTTCTTGAGATATCTGACGCGGATCGTAACAAGCAACGCATGAGGCGAAGCTTAATTTAATTGTTACGTTCATGATTTCCCAGAACACCGGTGCGAGAACGAGCCACAAGAAGCTAGCGCTATAATCATATGGTTGAAATACGGCCTAGTAAGCAGAAGCCCATTCCCAGTACCCTAGCTGAAAGTTATGGCATGTCTGACTTTCAGAATCTGTTCTTGACAAAGGGGAGGACCTGATTTTTCCGATAATATAACAACGTTTGATAAAGAGAGAGTGTTAATATCAAACATCTCGTTCCATTAACAGCCTCGTCCCGTCACCATCTATCGATACCGGTTATTGCAACGGTCGTCGTCGTCATCATCATCTTCACTCGTACGTCACCATACCTCAGCATACTATCTCGATCTACAATAACTTAACATGATATAGTGAATGTTTGTAAGATACCACCCTACAGGCAGAATGATTCTCGTTATGCGAATAGTCTCACGTTTTGTCGCGTTTCTGCTCCTTATATAAAATCCAAGAGCATTCAGGCCGTACGATCGGTCCTGACAGTTCTAATTACAATTTAAGATGAGTGCTGGGCAGACCTTGACGCGCGATCTCATACATGTACTTCCTTTCCTGAACGACGTTGGACTCCACCCTGACAAGACGAGGACGCGCCGACCTGTCGCTCATAAACGCTTTAACGAGAATGACAGATGTTTTCTTTATTGGCCGTTTTTCACAACATATTCGCTCGCTTTGAAGGGGTGAAAAAACAGGACAGATATTTATAGCATTGTTGAAGGACGAAAGATTGGTGGAATTCTAATTGATTGTGACAATTGTCAATTGTTTGAGATATTTGTAGAACTAGCTGGGAGGTCGTCCATTGTCAGTGATGAGGTTAATTGGACGGAACAATAAATATACTTCGGCAAGCTCGCAGGAAAACGTGCACATGTTTAGCAATCATGCTGAATCAACTGTTAATTACTTAACAAATTGCTGCTTATCGAAAGTCCCGTACTCACACCTACCTCAAACTGACCGTTTATTGGAAACCGCCAGAGAATTCCCTCCGGGTGCAAAAGAGCGTAGTAATTATGTGCAAATGATACGTGCCTATTTGTGAATTCTATTTACCTATTCGATTACTCGTGCTTGCAAACATAACGAACCTGCCACAACTTTGCAGCATACATCGGTGGAATCCGTTAAAATTATAATGCCTTTAATTAATCAGCTCTCTCTGTACCCAAGTTGAAGTGTCTGGGCTCGTGCTGCATCCTTATTCAGACAATAATTGTATGTTTACTGTTCAATGCTGACGCAGAAGTAGGTCTATAGGACTACCCGTCCAGCCAATCATAAACACCTGTTGGGAAAGTGCGAATCTGATTGCTGCAAGCAGTGATAATAGAATTGATTGCATCCAATTCTCACGTTTCTACATAACTCTTTCTTGATATCATGCTTGTGTCAAAATATCGGTACAAAAACGAATGGAATTCTCCCGCAATAAAACTACTGTCCCGTTATCTGAAGTTATGTATCATCACCAAGTACTGCTACCGATCGATAATTTACGATCCTCACGATTTTTCCCTTTTTATGTGTTTTCATTACTCTTCTTTAAAGGACATTTTCTCACCAAACAGAACCAGTTCCACACGATCATTTCTGGTTATGTTTGTCGAATTCTTACTCGACTTGTCCAAATATTGATCCCGAAATAAAAGAAAAAAAACATCCTGTAGCTCAACTTTAATGTGCAGTCAACCTGTTTGTCGTTCACGTCTCAATGTTGCAATAGCATGGTTGTCGGTCGTGGTGCACCACAGTTTCTTTCACAGCTGGGCACCTACAAGACTTGAACCATTGCTTAAACCAAGTCACCAGATGCCAACGAACGTAGACGGCGAAATAAACAAGTCACTTTTGAATAATAAATAAGACAATCACACAGAATCACTCTCTTAAGCACGCGGCCTATACTTGGCTTTCGACGAAGACATGCAACCGTTACGTTTTGCGGGGTTCAGCTGGGCTTATCTCTAGTAGTCAGGTTGACGAGAGAACATGGAGGTGTCAAGCGCGCTCGGCTGGCTATCTTATAAACAGAAAGACAATGAAATTATTATGCTCAGACGAAGACGGGCGAGTTCTATTCTTCGAAACAACATTATCATTTAATTCAATTATTGCATAATTATACGGATGATTGAGGGAATTACTTCTGCCACTTCTGATGCTTCCGTATAATATCTGGATACGAATCTTGATGGAAGCGAGATAAAGTTGGATGAAACAAAGTAATCTGGAATGCAGCCTGTGATTAGGTGCAATAAAATAAATTGTACAAGTCGGTACGGAGAACATGCTTCGGTCATTATTTCGATAGCTAAAATTAAAATGACTGACTCCGAATGAGAACATTGCGGATTTGAGGGAATCAATACGCGAGGCGACAGAAAAATGGAAACAAATGTTGTGTCATGAATACTAACTAATTTATTTGAGCAAATGTCAAACTTTAGATAAAATTGTCAGACAGTTAAGTTTAGTAGGTCAATTTTTCGATTAGCTGAAGCAGCAAAGAAATTTACAAAGTTGAACCAAATGGAAATCGAGCTTCCACAGTTGAAGAAGTCAAATTACCCCCGATCAAGAAATATATTTTGTCTGATGACGAAGTAATTCAACTATCAATAAATTTAAAAAATATATATGTATAGCGTAATTCGAAGTTCGTAGGGTGCTATAATGTGCGTTATTAGCTTCAATTTTGAAAATCAACTTTTAGCGTGTAAAAGGAATTTGAACAGCGGCAATAGTAAATTTGTCATTTCATTTTATAAATTTGTTCTTAATTTGTCAACTTGGTCTGGGTGCAGTCCCTTTGCATTCTGTTAAGAAGCAACTACAAGGCAGTAATATGACGGATAAAGGTGAATTTGATTTGATTTGAGCTGTTGTCACGATTCATCAGTTATCCAGTTGTACCAACGAAATCGAAATTTTTGTAAGAAATTGAGAATAGAAATAAACTTAAAAGTGCTTTCCATAATTGGAATGATCTCACCAAGCTCTTCTTTTCAAAGCAATTTAGGTTTAAGAAGTTCTGTTCTTCTTTCTTCTTTTTTATTTCTTGCTCTCAAGTTCTAAATGCACACAGTTTTTAAATGAGAACTTTCAATGGCAGGTACCATTTTTATATTTACCTTTTGCCCGTAGAGTCCAGAAATTTGCCTTTACGAAAAATTCATATACCAGACCGGGAATTGAATTCAGCCACCTCCAACGTGGATTTGCTTTGTAGATGCGCCTTTACCGATTGAGCTGAAGGGAGGACCCACATCAGAAATCAAATCTCTATCGTAATCCGTCCATGTGGAAAACGGTAATTTAAAGAGTCGTTCACGCTCCAAGCAACTTTTTCCTGCATCAGTTTTGTGCTCCCAAAAATGTATGAAACAAATGAGTTCCAATATTTCTTTCACTGAACTTACTTTTTGAAATTGTGTCCATACTTTTATATGGAACAGCATCAGCAAACAAGGATACGACACGAGTAATTTTGGACATAGATTTCTGATATTTTGTTTCAATCTTAAGTATGAAATATCGATTCCGTAATGCTTACGCGATTCAACACCTCAAAAAAAAAACTGTTACTTGCCGCATTGTTAGGTATTTTTTGAATTCGCGGTCGCTTTTTTGAATCAGTCTTGTCTTCAGTCGTACAATTACTTACCTTACCAATCAGGCTAAGGCTGGAGTGGCCTCTGCTGTATACAGAAGTTGTCTACATTATATTCATGCATGGCTGCACTTCACCAGTCTCGCAGTCTGCAAAGGTCACCTTCTACTTGATCGATCCATCTTGCTCGTTGCGCGCCCATCGGTTCGTTTTCGAGAATCATTTTAACTGGAATGTCGTCCGACATTCTTACGACAAGTCCAGCCCACCTTAGTTGACCGTTTTTTTGTGTTGTGTACGATGAGAGGTTCATTCCCCTCCTCCAACGTTCCGTCTTCCATCTGCACTCCACCATAGATCGTACGCAACACCTTCTGTTCAAAGACACCTATGGCGCGTTGGTCCTCCACGTGCAATGTCCATGTTTAGTGGCCGTAGAGGACTACCGGTTTCATTATTGTCTTGTAGATGGTCAAAATTGTAGTTCGGCGACCTTTGTTCGATCTTAGCGTCCTTCGGAGTCCAAAGTAGGTACGATTGCCAGCCATAATGCGCCTTTGTATCTCTTTGCTAGTGTCATTATCGGTGGTCACCAATGAGCCTAGGTGCAAAAATTCGTCTACCACCGTCTACGGTGATTCGTCTATCACTGTCTGAACTCGTGGTGGTAGGCTTACATTGTCTTCTAGTGAGCTTCTTTTTCTCATGTATGTCATTTTAACACATTAATGCCAAGCCCAATCCTATTAGCTTTAGTCTTAAGTCTAAAGCTAATAGGATTAGGCTGTAGTGTACTTAGGCGCACGATAAGAAATAGTTAAATACATTGACTTACCTAACACTCTGTTTTTTTTTATATTTAAGCTCGTTGAACGATAAATTTTTGACCGAGAAACGCCTCTGCGTTTTATAAGACTGTATGAAAAATTGTCAAATTGGCGCCTACGCTTTTTATATAGCTATTTTCATAGGAAATTTCTTTGTATCACGAAACATAAATTTAAATTCCGCGATGGTTACGTCATTATGTACGATATATGTGACGTGTAAATTAATTTACAGTCCAAAATATTCCTAAATTCGTCACCTGGCCTAACATGGCGGTATTCAAATCGATAAAAAAAATTTGATTCGAGCATAATAAATTATATGTTCGAATCGTTTGTGGCATGTAGCAATGTGGCCCCTGGTTCATCGTTTTTAAGCACGTTCCAGAAAGAGAATAATTGAACTAGATAGTAGCAGCCTTTCTAGAGATCTTTTTTTTTTTTGTCTTTTTAGAGAACTAGTAAACCAGATCAGTTACAATGTGGAGGTAAATTTTTAGATCGTCGGCGAATGATAACCGATAACTTTCCATTAAGAATTACATCGTTGAATAGGAATATCAAAGAATCCACATGGCTTGCTATTACGGAATGATCCAAAAACGAAGCTGATTCCTTATTACCGATTTTAACGTAAGCCCTCAGAATCCAATTCGTTCCATTTTAACTACCGCAATGTTGTGATTATTCCCATTAACGGCAACTGAGCAATCCATGCCGATAATGTCTTTATGGTAGCTTAAACAGCATTCGTGCTTCATAGAGGTAGATGATTATTGAGAGTAGATTAAAAGACGTTGACCGCTTCAGTATAAATCCATGCAAGTCCTCACTGATATTATTCATGCAATGGCAAAATATACGTTTGGCGACACATCACAATAATGATGAGTATTAAATCTATCTACTTTTTTGGCGAACCGGGAACAATGAAGTTAAAAATTGTGCAATGACCCTTTAGCCAATCGAAAAATTAGAACCAGATGTTCAGTCAGTAAGGAAAGACAATTTACCCAAAAAATATCAATCTCAATTGCGGGAAGTATATAGACGATCCAGAGGCCACTTCGGCTTATTTTGCAGCACAGCGTCGTTATAAAACATGATCAAAAACTTCTCGGAGTTGTCACACAACTCAAGCAGCAAAATTGTCGTTTAGGGTTTTATGTACATCCAGAACGTTTTCATATTCCGCTTCAACTAAGACTGCATGTTCTTCTGGTATTTTGAAAAGAACGAGTTGTGTTGGTTATCGAGTGAGATGTATCGAAGCGCAAAGAAAGTGTCCTATGCTTTGAGAATTATCGTATAGCAGGTGTCATAATTTAAGTAGTCAACGTTTGCAATGTAAATTGCAGACATTAGGGCATTACACATCTGGTCGTCACCAATGCGGTTTACTGGCTGAGTCATTTTTTTTATTAAAAAACCGGCGGAGTTTCCTCGTGGAATTTTCCACATCGAACAGGGTATACAACGGCATACCAATGCCATGCTTACCGTGATTTTTTATTTGCTTTGCAAAATTCGTATTTTGAACCGCTGGAAGAGAACCGAAATATTGGCGACCGAAGCGATCACCAGAATTGGAAGCTGAATGAAAAGAGGGGAATTGGGGAGTTTAACGAATAAAGCAATGTTATAGTAAGAATCCAAAAGATCTCGAGACCAAGCAATAGCAATGGGGATCTTCTCACTAGTATATCTTCATCGATACTAAGACACGGGGGTTCGCCTGGCTTGAAGTATGCTTAAGCTAATTAGGAAGTTTGCAGTTCGATTTGAATCATACATTTCATTCTATGAGAAACCTGACGATAATTTCTAAAAAAAATACGGATTTCAATTCAATATGGCAGAACTTAAGATTTTAAAAGCTTTGCTGGGGAGTTTAGTAGGACCTTTTCCCCTGGAATATTCAGAATATATTAACAGTGGTCTTAGATTCTCAGTTTTTCAATAAATTTAAAAAAAAAAAAAAGGTGCCGGTGGTGTAATGACGAGTGTGGTTGGCGTCTCACTCGAGCAAGTCTGGTATCGATTCAAGTCGGTGGCGTACAGTGGTCCAAAGCAGTGAAAATCCGGACAAAAATCATAATAGTTTGAAAACTTCATTTTAGATAAATTGAGAAAGTTTCTAAACAGGAAATACATCTTTTAAAATTTCATATTTATGAAGAGCGTTTTCTGCAATGATTCAAAATATACAATTGTAAGAATCTTTGCTTAAAATACCAAGTGTCTATTTCTTCAACTTACTGAAATGGAACAACAAGAACCGTTCAATATTTGTCAGTTAATTTTAACTAACTACCATTTCTTACGATATTTCACGACAAAATCAATCGAAACAGCGTTATTGAAAAGTGTTTCTTTTTAAAACCATGCATAATTTCTTGGATGAAAAATATGTTTTTAAGAAAATGAAATCACCCTAGAAAGATCTTTTCAAGTTTACAAATTTGTTCAAAGATGAAAAAATAATCCAAAAATGAATTATTAGAGATTGATTGACTTTTGACCGGGTTCTTACAAATCTGGACCACTGTGCGGCACCGACTGGAATCGATACCAGACCCAACGTCGCAAGATTTTCTGAAACGAAAACTTGGATCTCCTCTTCCTCCGGAACCAAAGTAACCCCATCGGTGCCGGCCCAGATGTTGATGGACTCGAGCCCAAGACATGTTACTTTAACTACGTTAATCCAGCAGTTGTGTTAGTTACGTCAATATATGAAGAAAAAAGGATATTTTATAAATAATAATACATGTTACAACCGCTGATGAATATGATTACTGTTATAAGGGGCACCATATTCATAAACAACCAGAATCTTTAACAAAAACAAGACTAACGTGACATTTAAATGGCACTGATATAGGGAAAATATATATCCAAGAACATTTGTAATGCCAGTTCAGAGTCTCTCCTAGTAAGGTAAATATTCATGAATAAAGGAGAACAAGAATATGTTAGAGCCAGGTTCCCCTGGAGGAGTTGTTAAGAAGTATCTAGGGTGGAGCACTACTTCGGCTGCGGTCCCATTTCCGTCAATGATCACTGTTACTTTGCCGTATTTAAATTAAACGAACGCGTATGTGGTTTAAATGCAGCTGTAATAGTGATGATTGATGGAATTGAATCCACTGCCGATCCAAATCAAGCTTAGTAAGCCACCAAAGAAATGGAAGACGCCATATTGAGCTGAGCAACCTCAGCTGTAAGTACAACGTGAAAAATAATAGAGTCACCTCCCATGCCGCAAACTATCGTCCTTACGCTGTTTCGGAAATAAATTGAAAATGGTTCTAAATCACATTTCAAATTTCAAATCGATGACCCCAGTTTCAAGAATAAATCCTAATTTAAAAATAAAACCAAAATCATGATCGTTTCCTCAGAATAAACATGAAACTTTGTGTCCACATGTTGTGTTTTCACTTAAGGTACGCCTAGAAAATCACCAGGGAAACGTCGGATTGTGTCTTAACGGTTCGAGATGTATCAAGAGTGTTTGTAGATGTACTTGCATGGAACTAGCGTTTTAGGAACTGTTGACTTTCTTTATCAGAAGAGCAATGAAATATGCTCCAAAGAGCGATCTATCCATGCCCAAAGGTGTTAATTAGTTTCACGCCTATCTCGTCTTTGACTACCAAAATAACCAGATGGCTAAACTAAATTCCTACTGCTCCAAGCACTAAATAAATAAATCTAAAGTTGCAGCAAATTGTGCTTATAATTTGATGAATAGCAGTACAGTTTGCTTTAGGAAATACCCCAGATGCCATTCCAATATTTGACACATATTGACGCATTTGGATAGACCACTTTCTATGCCACTTCTTAGCACGATATTTTTCTTTGAATAGACATAACATTCCCTATTCAAACTGTAGTAGGCTAGAATTATCCAATCTCATATACAGCTTTCACAACACATCCGATTGAACTGAGATAAAACCAACAAACGAAACTTGATGCATCGTGGTCCGGTCAAACTAGACTAAGAAGCGCGAATTAAAATCAAACATAATATCCATTAGCTGAAATCCCAGCGTAGAAAGCATTTTACAGTGGATGTTCGGATTGCGGATGCCGCAGATAGACCACGCGGAAACAGAGCAACGAGTTCGCAACAAAAAGAAAATTGTGTGTGTGCTGTATTTGTTACAAGGGTTTAAGTCGTCTATTTCAACGACGACGATTCTACAGTAAATCGGTTATACACGCAGCAAACAAAACGGCGCGAGTGAGTGGAAGGAGGAAACAGTTTCAATTTGATTACAGACCACATCGATGCGTCGCAACAGCGACAGAGGCCGGTAGTTTGGCTATAGAAGTACATTTAACTCTCCAGCTGGATTGTTTGTTTGGGCCGCTGGGTTGTCTATTGGGGCACGGGGGCAACATTATGCGCGTGACCCGTTATTTCTACAACTGCTGCAAACGTAGATCCCGCGCGAAGCTTGTAATTATACGCATAGAAACGTCCAAACGGGGTCAGTTCGCGTAAACTCCTCCGCTCTATCCAAGAGTAACGCGAATATGTTTGAACTGATTCGTGGGGGCAAGATCGGAATCTTCGGGCATGTTGCAGTCCCTTTCCCCTTTGAAGGTGCCACTGTTGTACAGCCCAAGGAATGAAAGCATTTAATCTTGTATCACAATTGAAACAAGACTTGCAATTAAAAACATTTTTCCTGTCTTCCGTTTCAATCTGTGGATGTATGACAAATTCTACTACCGTTTGAAAAATTGCTGCCAGTAAGATTTATCATCACCACTGTAGTGAATCCCTCAGCTAAGACGAATCTCAGCGATGCAACATTGTTACGAACCGCGGCACACGCTCCTCATTTTAACATGGTAATTTTCATCTCAATGTAGCTCGGAAATCTTAACGAGACAGACCTCAGCCGGCGATGGGGAAATGAATCTGAAAAGAATCAACATCTTGTAATTAATTCCAAGCGTAGCGCGCAACTAAAGCATTGCAAAAGGGGGCCAAACATTGTTCTCTCCCTCACTGAACACAACCGGAATCGAGAAGAAAAGATTCGCTGTTACATACTAGACAGGAGGAATTCCAATGACATGGGGTAAACAAAGTTCTCTCTTGTCCCACCGTCAGCCACGCTAAGTAGCGTTATCATAAACATTGAACGGCGATGCGCGGTTCAATTTTGCGACTAACCGTGCACAACCGAGTCCTACTAAGTCCTACTTTCTCGATTAAAAAAAGAAGGCTTTTTAATACCGGCGTTCGTTGGTTGAATGGCATCTGTGGTAACTAAATATGGTTTTCGATGGGTAATATATTATCTCTGCCAACTACAACGGGAGGAGGTGAAACAATCAATTTTAGCATAATCGTGTCATATTTTCTACCCGTGAGTCAATACAGACCCCACAGGGGTCGTGTGATCGAAAACTACAGCGCTGTGCACCGTCACTGGAAAGTTGTCGGAAACAATGTTCACACAGTTTTTGACTGTAAGATTTGTTCAATCAGATATAAATTGACCAACTCATCAGTACAACGGCGCACTGCTCTGCGTCATAGTTTTTTTTTGGCAGCACAAAAACTCGATCGTCTCAAATGAAAATCGAAAGATAGAGAGAGACAGGGAGGGATATGCAATCGATTAACTTGGCGATTAAGATCCTCGCCGTGTTATTTATTGTGGAATGGCAGCCATGAGAAACGTGATCAACCAATTTGAAGATGATTGCTTTTGATTGTACCGGCTTTGTTTTATCAAGCCATATAACAAGCAGGTGGTAGCAAAACCTTTTGTTAAATAGCCTCTTGTATAAATTCCCCTCAGAAGCTAGTATTGTGTTTGATATAATAATAATCACTTTCACCTAATAATGTTAAACCCACGATTGCCATGCTATTCAACAAGATTTATCTATTGTGCAGTTATTGAATCAATAACGTAAAACATCAATTGCATTGAGCTGAACACCCAGAATTACCTTCTGGACATGTGAAAACCAGCTACTGCATCGAACAATCTCTCTGAAAAGATTTATCGCCAATGATTACAGGAACTAAGCTCAGCAGGATGTCCACTAATTAAATTATCAGAAAAATTAATCACATACGACCGGCACGAACGCAAGCAGCAACGCATCCTCCACTGCATGCTAAATATAGTCTGCCGCTTCGGCCAGGTTCTCCAACTGATCGGTGCGACAACAACATAATCAAAACTAGAGCGCAGCCCAGTTCCAGTCCTGCCTGATAGGACTTAATCCCAACGCAACGGTTTCCTGCTACGATCATCTAGCAAGATCCCTTCTCATCCCAGCACACATACACACACATTCGCACACTTGCTTTCCTATACTGGCATCCGAAGCAGCATGGCAGTTGTTGAGAACTGATTTATTTTAATCTAGTTTGTAATACTCGGTTACATGACAGATTTATTATGATACATCGCGCGCCACACCGACCGCCTCCACCGCCTCCATTGAGTATGGTTGCTTCTGCTGGCTGCGATAATTGTATGATTGTTGATACGGCAATTTATCTCTTCCTGAGTGCGAGGTAATCCAGAACACATGCGCGTTGCTCCAAACCTGAAGCACCTCTATCCAGAGGGCAACTCTTTCGCAATCTGGGAGTTCACATAGTCGATATACAATTGAACATATAAATCTGGGCTGTGGTAACTTCGCCACACACACAAACACCTTGATTGCTGTAATCCGCTGTTGTCTACATACTGGACGCTTTTGTAGTGAAAAACTGTGTACATACGGCAGAACGATGGACTTGAATGATGATGGAAAAAAGGAACTCCGCTCAATTCACTTTGCTGGTATAATTAATGCTCATTAGATGCTTGTTTATTGATTGCTGTTGATTTTAGATGTGGAATTGCAACCCAACAGAGCAGGGATTCAAATATTTAGTAAGGGAGGGCAATGTTTCCATCATTCAAATGTGGCAAAATATTCGAGAATTTGGTGTGAGATTTATGGATGTACACCAATACGCTGGGTACGCGTCATGAATAAAACGAAACAAAATCAAATCTGAAGGAACTGGTCAATCCCGATTTAGCAATGTTTCAAGTGCTACCGCGCTAGATCGATATGGGTGAATCAGGTTTAATAAGTCGAATTGTATTTAGAGTAGTTGTTCCGTCTCAGGATGCTATATACATCCTATTTGAAAACTCAACAATCCGCTCAACTAAACAGAAAACGAATTTCTCCACATTTTTACTTACGATATGGTACATTTTGTGACACTAAAAAATAATGGATTTTAAGACTCCCAACTCTATTTTTGTCGATGTCACAGTTATTATCAATTTAACGTTTGCATTAAAAAAAATGGACATTTTTCGGATGGTGATAAAAAAAAGCTAAGACAGATAATTGCTTTTGATAAATTTCCCATGAAAGGTAATTATTTAAGCTTACTTGCAAAAAAATTCTACGCCCTTGATAGCGGCCTTCCGACAGTTAACCAGAACATTCACCATGGCAGACGAAAACATGCGTGTAGGCATGTTTTTCAGTTATTTCTACGTTTTATTTAAGTTAAGTTTTCACGACAAAATTGTTGGAGTAGATCTTACGCTTCAGGTTGGCCCAGAAATTCTCGATGGGACGCAGCTGGGGGACGTTGGGCGGGTTCGCCGACTTGGGTACCACATCGATATTCAGCCGCTCCATCTCCTCCAACGATCGCTTCGAGTAGTGGGCCGACGCCTGATCCGGCCAGAACACCGCGTCTTCGCCCTTTTGGTATTTCTTAATGAACGACGCAACTTCCGGTAGGCATTTCGTACTATAAATTTCCCCGTTCACGGCCAGTCCGGAGCGAATGAAGAGCGACTTTGACATCTCCTTCTCGCTGATTGTCAGCCACAGCAGCACCTTCTTGGGGAACTTGGTGTGTGAAATGAACTTTACCTCGGAGCTCACTTCCTTCGTGGGGTAAGTAAAATACGAAGTGCCCTGCCAGTCGTTGCCATCCAGGGTGAGATAGGCTCGTCGTCCATCATCACCGCCACGTCGCGATTCGTCGGGAAAATCAAGTTCATGTTCGCCAGGTACTTTTTCACTGTTTGGCGGGTTGAACCGACCTCCCGGCCAAGCGCACGCAGAGATGTAGCCACTTTTCCCTCGGTCGGCCTCTTCAGCATCCTTTGGAGTTGTTTCACTGTTTTTGCCATCACTGTTAGAATTCAACTGATAAAGCTGTCAAATTTTGTCTGCTGACTCATGGGTTACTATGATTGATGCTGCATAGGTAGTTTCCTCAGTGCGGGTGAAGGTAAACCCATGAAAAATCGGCAATTTTTGTCCATTTTTCTTAATGCAAACGTTATTATTGAAATTGCGTGTGCAGAATTCGTTCACGAACGAGCTGTTCTTTCGGCTTCATTTACTCTCTTTTGCTTAACTTATGGTGAAACTCATACATTGTAATGAACTTTTTCTGTAATCAATATCTCAATGAGCCTCTGGGTTTAAGGCTCAAAAGTTAGAGAAGTTTGCGTGTGATGCAATTTGATCGTGGACACTATTTAGATTCCAACTCTGCCAATGTATATCTCTGGTTGCAGTAGTCGCATCTTTAGATTTCATGTTTAATAATATGAACTTGAATTTTTTTTTTTCATTTTTCCCCAGTGTAAGGGACATATACCACGGCGAGAATTAGATACATTGTGATGCATTCTTATTTTTGTCATCATAATAGAATTGTTTTAATAACAACCGTTATAGTGAAGTTTGAGTCACTACCATTATTGAAAAATGTTATCCTAACAAGGTATTGCATCAGTTTAATTTTTTTTATTGTTTTCCAAATTGATTACCTGCAGCAATCAAAATTTTCCAAAGGTTAAGAAGGTAATTATTAAGATATCTGCCTCGTCTACGGACGGATTTGGATTCAATTCTAGCAGTTGAACCAATAGCCTTCTAGAGTGGTTCTAATCCTACTTTAAAACCCGACAGATAGAGGTTGGAAACTGTCAATCTCCTAAATTTACAATTACATATTTCTGATGTAACATTTGATATTTCTGCTTTCATTTAACGACATGCTCGACGGTCCACGTCAAAAAAAATTTAAATATCGATTTGTTCGATTTGTTCAAATGAATTCCTAAGGGCATATAAAAACCGCTCATTTTGCGATCCCTTTTCGACGATTTAAAATTCACGTCACAAGAGAAGACAGAGCACAATAAAAATAGGCATAAAACTCATTACAACGTTTCGCAGCTCAATGAAAGGGCGAATCGATAATTATTACGACACTTTATATTGATCGGTGAATGAAACCAAATTTTTACAGTATTGCGGTGTACAATTTATTTCAGCTTACATACGTCGGTTAAATTTTGGGATAAGTTTGAGTAAAATGCTCGACATTTACGATTGAAGCCCTCCATCACAGCCTGTACAGTCGTTTCCAGTACGTTTTTCGCAGTTCTTTTTCCACTTCCTTATCATCTCCTCTTCGTCCTTCGCCTATCTTTCGCGCTTTATCATGGCCAGTTCCTTGGATTTTCATAAAATATCCATGTGAAGTGAAAATGATTTTATCCCAGTGTAGTGATGATATTATCTTTCCTGGTGTTCATGGTTACCGCTGTCACTTCTATGCCAACTGAATTTTCTTTGCTGCAATGAATGAAGTCGGCTCTAAGTGCGGGTCGAAAATCTGCTGTCACTGTTGTTTTGATTATCAATCGGTAAACATGAATTTCATTTGACGAAATATAATCTCTTGTTATGATTTATTATTATTAAGTGATTGTAAATCCTAATACGAACATAGAACAACGAGGGCCGTCATCATCGTCCCAGAGAAATAAATGCTAGCGATGTTGAGCAAGAATACTCTAAACTGGGCTCCCTTGCATATTTTCCAAACCCGAAGGATAATTGATATTCATTGTGGTTTATTGAATTTCATTTCTGACATTTTGAAATTAATATTCCTGTTTACATGAACCTGTGTACATAAATGAATATCAAAGCATTTTGAAAAAATCGAACGTTCATTCTTCTGGCAACGTTTGTTATCACGAGTTATCATTTGATTTTCGCATGGAACTTATAGGTTGTCAATGTTATGTTGCTTGAAAATCCATGCTTTTGAACCTAACGAGCATGGCTTTTATCAAGACTGATGATGGCCAATAGGTTAGGATTGGACGCAGTTCAGGACAGTTTGGTGGGTTCATTTCTTCCGATACAAAATTCACAGAATAAGCCGCATACCACTCCTGCATTTTTAGAAGCACTCAGTTTGAAAGTGTCGCAATAATCATCGTCTCGCTCTTTAGCTGGAGTAGAATGCGCTAACTGGGAATGATGAAAAGTGCACTTCACATTAAATGTTAGAATTTTTTGTTTATTAACGCGGTTCAGTCTTTGCTGATTGGTGTAGCATAAACCGTATGCTTGTCAACACGGATAAATGCTCAATAATCTCATTTTCACGGAAAAAAGGATTGACTTCAACTACCGTCGATTGGAGCCGAAATCTAACAAGTGAATCACATTAACAATTCAAACAACACGTGTTCTATATCGTCTATAAGTCGTTTCGGACCTTATGATGATTCTTCAGCGTACTTGTACAGTCTTACATTGATGTACTGCTCTTTTTTATGGTGCTGAAATGTGGACTCAAAACTATCATAATGGCGTATAGAGAATCGAGTCCTTGCAGTGTCATTTCTTACGATTTGCAATCCGTGGACTACCAGAAATTTATTCCTACCTAGTTACGAGAACAGATGTTTGTAAGTTCGAAAGAACACGGCAAGGGCTTTGTTGATAACTGACTCTCTGCAAGCTTATTTAGATTACCCGAGCATTGTGGAACAAGTTAATTTAAATGTAGCAAATCGTTCGTACTTTAGTGAACAACCTCATGTTTCGTTTACCATTTAGATGCACCAATTACAACAGGTACGGAGCAATCTATGGCCTGTAAACTGTGTTGCTTCAGTTTTCATAGGATAATTTATCACATTCCTACTAAGCTAAGCGGCTCAAGAAATAAAAAAATAATTCAAGAAATAGCGGCTTAAGATATAATTACTTCAAGATTTTGGGTATTTTGCTCCTATGCTTTAAGGTATTAGAAAAATTTAAATGCATTGTTCATGACACTTTGACAAAAATAATAAAGAATCAAATTTAATACGCCACAAAAGAAAAAAAAACTCAATACTGTAAGGTGAAATATTATTCAGTCTATTGATTCCAAAAATCATTTTCGGCGTTGATAAGTCAGATATTTGCTTTTCAAACTTGATTACAAACATTAACCTGTATTATTTAAACGATATTATACTACTTTGGTTTGTCCGTAACAGTATATCTTTTATCATAATATATTCACTTAGAAATCATCATCGACATCTGTAAGTTTTACAAAAATATGAACAGCTGTTCTGTTCGATAAACCTTTGTTCAAAACTTGTTCCAAGTTTTGTTTTACGTATGAAATGAATTTAGAGTTATCTCAAAACCAACTAATTTGAAATATGTATCTTAATGGGGCGAAGCAGACAGTGGGAATCAGGTTTCCGGTTTTCTCAGATTTCCTCATTTTTCTACCTTAGTTGTCCCAGTTCCATTCAAGCAGCTTAATACAAAAAATATACCACGAATTTTGAACCCAACTCCACCGTAAGGTGAGACATTGATTATTATACAGGATAGCTTTCATCTTCTATTTTCCTGTACAGGCATATCTCGATATAAAGCAACCTATTATGTTTTACTTTCATCATCGATTTCTCTCAAACTACAACCCGATCACAAAAATATGTGCAAACGAAATCACAAAAACCAGTGGATAGATGAGACGATTTAAAAATGGTTACGGGTGAGTTGAAACATCGACGATGAAGACCGAAAAGAAAGTTTCACTTTCGGGGGCTACCCCGGCGTAGTGGTTAACATCCATACCTCTCACGACTAAGTCACGAGTTTGAATCTCACCCCCGGAAAGTAACGAAAACGCCCAAAAGCGGTGTTTGAGTGACTACGACGAGAGATGAACCAGTCCGAGCCTGAGAATCTCGATAATGAAGAAACAAACAAAAAAAGTTTCACTTTATCGAAATATGCTTGTATATGTATGGCAAAAAAAAACATTTAGTCAAAAGAATTCAGAAATACATATGGGTTTCATAATAAACTTTAAGAGAAGGAAGGAAAATTTAAAGATTCTGAGGATAACTCTTCACTTTTCACAAAAAAAAAATATATTAAAAAAACCAACATTATTACGAACAGTAACCATGTGTAATATTTTGAGGATTCCTAGAATTTTTTTTGGAATATTTCAAGAGTTTAATCAATGTAACGAAGCGGGGGGGGGGGGGCCCTTTAAATCAATCATGGAGGATTTAGGGTTTCCTTTTATGGTCGATACATATGAACAAAATTAACGAAGAGATTCTAGAAGATATTTCGGAATTAAAGAAAAAATAAGATAACATGTGTATAGTTAACACCTTTGAATGTTTTTAACCATGAAAGACAAAATAACTTTAAACTATTTTCAAATGAATTAATTAATTAATTAATTATTTCAAATATGAGTTTGTTATACACAAGAAAAACTAGCATAAAACACATAAGGTTAGTCTTCTCAATATAGGCCTACATGACCTGAATTTTGCACCCATCTTCTTGGATCCATACATAATTTTCAGGAAATTTTAAGCAATAATTTTCACTTTGTCTATGCAGTCTCGTTTTATCTACGATATGAATATATGGTCCAATACCAATTGTTTACCGACCTTTAACTGATGAACCATCTATGCGATGATATCTGAGTCGCTGATCCTAATAGTGATGTATCTATTTGACATGGCCGATTGGCAAAACTATCTCTGACCCATTGTCAGACGGACGAGGATACATAAAAACCTCTTAAATGGAACATACAAGTTACAATCCATATAACTTATATCAGACATAATAAACTAAGAGATGTTACTATAGAACCGATTACTTAAGGAATGCGTTGAACGTACTGAGCACCGCGATGCACTTGGGTTCGCCCAACATACCATTAAAACATTTTAATTAATCCTTTATTTATGCTCTGCTTTCTGATGTGTCGATTGCCGCTGGCATAAATGGCACCACTGCGGTGGCGCTGCTTCGTCCGCCCGGTAGGAGGGTAACAGTCGATAAATTACCTCTTTCTCGTGGGCTTTTACACCTTATAAAAGAAATCCCAAGTGCTGAACTTCGGCCATGAATTTATTGATCGTTATACTACTTCCCCTCCCATACAATTTGTCAGGCAAATTGCGGCTTCTTGTTGTCATTTATCAAGTTATGTAACTGTAATCCAATACTGGCATTTGCAGAACAACATACTTCAATTGCGTAATATAAACCTTGAATCCAAAGCACAATCCAACCAATCAACACATTCTTGCTAACTGGCGAGGATAAGAAAGCGTTGATTTCTACCACATCTCTTGTCTGAAACCGTCATTCCAATAACTTTGTTTGGATACTCTTGAATAGTACTCTTCAATTGAGATAAATTACCTCGCAGTGGAATGAGGCTCTTCGTGGGCCTTGATGGACACAAAGAGGTACCCATAAATTCCTGTTTATAGATAATTTTGTGCAACTGAATGAAGCAATCAAACCTGACAAACATGGTTTGAAAATCAATTACGGTCATCGCCCATCGGTGCATTGAAAGCTAACCGAAATTTCAAGAGTATCACTATGGCGCAGCCTTTCTCCGACCATTATTGTTCTGGGTTCGAAGAAAATTCTTACTGAAAACGATTACTCAGGGCTGATTTATGGATTCAGCTGAAATAAATCACAGTAAGCGAGTGCCCCGAAAGCATCCAGGCGCAGGTTCCGTTGAACGAAGCCCACGACCCGCGGTGATGATAAGTTAATTTTGATTAAATTCTCTCTTTACCGGGAACGGTGCGAAAGCCGTACAATGCCTTCCGGGTATATGTTTCAAAACAAATCGATCGATCGCACAGCAATTCGCTACGAGATTTATGGGGCTGCAAAATCCCGCTGCTTTGGTAAAATGATTTACAACCTGTTAATTCTAGCACTTTATCGTCCTTGGCAATTGCTTTCGGTTGTCTAACTCCAGTGGAGCGCATAAGATAATTTACTTATACATTCCCTTTTACTTATCTTTTTTTTACAGATTAATCATCATCGTTTCGAACGTTGCTCTGTGTTGACACAATAAACAAATAGCAATAAGGTAAGTGAAATCTTTAATCTACAGAATGGTGATCATATATTGTCAACATACCGTCACAATTCTATTTGCTATTTGACACGCGGTGTTAGATTTAGATAATTGGTATTAACCACGGGAAATTTAATAAACATGCATGTCACTAGAAACTGAACCGGAGAAAAAATCTTTTTATCTGTTCTGATTATTCCTTCATCACGTCATGTTAACTTGACCAATTATCAAAATAAATAACGATACAAATCTTCTAGCTTGTCGAGTATGCTTGAACATTTAACGATTATTGCCATGTAATCATCATTACTGAAACTACGATTTCTCGGATATCACGCCCGTCTGGCGTTTCGGTTTGGTTGAAATGCTCTAGGGGTATACGACCTGAAACAAATAGCAACTATAGAAAGCACATTGTAAAAACAGAACTGATCGAAATTTTCCGATAGTGAATGCAACCTAGCAACCACACAATCCACGTGTGCTCTAGCGAATTTCAGTATGGCACTTGGAGACAGCATTAGTACACGCGCGCATATGCAACCAACTAAGACGACGACTGGTACCTACACGAAAAGAAGCTTATCAGATGCAGGTTATTGTTAGTACCGTCATAATATTTACAATATGTTTTTCCCGGTGCCCATGTTCCCGATCTATCTCTGCGAAATAATAAGGAACACTATTGAATGTAGTGTGGAACGTACAAGCGTGCGCCTCGGAGGTTCCTCCGAAAACAATAATAGCATTAATAATAGTTATAACAAACGACACAATTATAACCATTAGGCTTCAAAAGATCGCATTCAAACGCGTTCAGTTCTTCGAGTTATGAAAAGTAATGTTCATCATATGTTATTACTGTTTATAGCGATCGTACTTCTATGTTTTTCTCCCACCCAAAGACCCATGCTAGCTGATATAAAGCGTAGATTAGCGTGCACGTCCCTTCTACGTTAGCTGCAACGGTCCAGACCATCTGAGATATGCGTAGAAAACAGAGAAGCGCAAGAAAAAGATCACATGAAGCATTTATTATTTCCGCTTGGTGGCATCTTCGCACCATCTAGCGCCAAGTACCCATTTTTTTAGAACTAAAGTGTCACTACCTTCTGTCGGCATTTTACCGCATTATTAGGTTCTAATTAATAAATAAAACCCCGACGGATAAAAAGCATAACAAGTTACTCTGACCATGAGAACACGCCGTCAGTCTCCACATCCTCCCTTCGGCGGAAGACATACGCATTAAACAATTACGAGCTTGAACCTGGTGTCTGACGAACGTTCTGCAGTGCATCCTGCAGCTCTACGTAATGAAAGAAAGAGTGTTGATCCAAAAGAGTGTTTTCCGATTTTACCTATAATCGATTACGGTTAATGCGCGCAGCAAATTGTTATCCGGTGGAAGCAACGATGACCCTTCGGGGACGGGTAAGCGCTGATTGAAAAGCTATTCTATGAGGCGCCACCAAGCATTTCAGAAAATAGATGCAGGAATAAACATGATCGGTTCGCTCTGGTAGAATACAATCTATGATAGGTAACAGCTAGAATGGATTGATTATTATTTTAAGAGACATTCAACAAAAAATGATAAGGTTGATTCCTTTGCGACCGGTCATTTCATGAGTTTTAGGAGGGTTATGTTAAAACTAAAACAAAATAATGATGGTTGTAAGGTCTTCGAATTTTGTATTTTTAAAATCGGATGGTTTGCATTCTTAAAATAGGTCAATTTTTTCCGAATACTTAGTTGAAATACTTTTCGACTAAAATTGATTTCGATAGTAAATTATTACCGCCTAATTACCGGCCCCCAATTTTGGGTACTAGTTGCTGATCCACAGTTATTAATTAACAAATTTTGATGTAAGTACCACTTTTGCATCAGTTTGATTGAAAACGAGGTATGTCATGATCGAAAACCAAGAATGGGAATCGTGAAGGACAGAGAATAGAACCCATCCACTTTTTTAGGCGGTGACGAACTAGCAGAGGTGGCTAAAAGTCATCTTAATAAAGATTAAAAAAAAACTTATTTAGGCATGTTCTTGCTTTGTAACAGCACCGTACCGACCATGAGTGGATTGTGAACCAAACATACCACAGCTTAATCACGTAAGAAATTAACAAAACGTTCACTGATGGCTATGCCGTGTTTGCAGGACTAGATTTGCCTTAAACACCATGTTCTCGATTCCCACGATAAAGAGGCTTATGGCTGGCGTGGACACAAATAATTATGCAACTAAGACTAACCTCATGACGATCCAAGTACATTCTTCACGTTGTTTTTAAAATCATTTTTAAATTTCATTCATTCAGCATTTCTGTGGCAAATTTTACAAGGACTGATATCCTATTTTTTTAAAATTCCCTGATTATTGAGATTTCCAGCCCTGGGCTGGTTCACTTACCGTCGTAGTCACTCAAATACCCTTTTCGTAACTTGTCCGGAGGTGAGATATGAACTCGTAACTTTGGCGTGAGAGGTATGGATGCTAACCACTACAACACCCCCCCCCCCCCCCCCCCCTTCGATCCGGAACATCCGTTAAAATGGCCAATCCACGGAATTGATTGTACAGCTCGTGGTTTTCTTCTGAATCACATGTAACTACACCGTGTCCAATATATTCTCATACAAATTCAAATGTCCATTATTTCACAAAAGTTATTCGGATTCTATTGGTAATTGTTTTTATTGAAAAGAAATATTACATGGATCAATTACAGCATATGTTTCGGATAGGTTAAATCGCCTTTAACCTGTTTCACCAGCTTCAAAAGTTTTTCAAACCTATCGCAAATGGCACGCACGACTCTCATCGACGTTCCGGTCAAAATTCGAAGGATTACGACTTTGAAACTGGGTCAAAGTAGACACCATGTACGACCATACAAAATAATCCAAGGGGTTTAGATCTAGTGAACTGGGAGGCCATTCTTCCTTGGCCAAAAAGTCGGTCAATACCTCCACCAGCACGCAAGCGGTGCTCTGGAACCGTGGAATATTTCTGTCGCTATCTAGGATTTTCTTAGATCTGCAGGCCCACAACCTGTCGTTTTGGACATTGTGAGACTGCTGCAGGACAAATAACTTTTCTTCGGAAAAGACCAAATCTCGTCCAGCGTGCCGCGATAGTAGGAGAGCCTTTCCAGCTTGGAAGATTCCGAAACTCCGTGAGCTTTACGTTTCTTGACATCTTGACATCTCAGGTTCGCTTGTGAACTGAACTAAAGAACTGATGCATTAGAAGAAATGAATAAACGACCGCCCTTTTTATCTGAATATAGTGGAAGTTCACCCCTCACCCCATTAATATAGCTAAAAGCTGAGCTACACGGCCGCAAATTGAACTCAATGTGGAAGTCCACTTTCTCCAGTCGCATGGGAGCTGCGAAACATTTTCGTAAAAAGTGGAGTTACTCTGTCTATGAGTGACTTTATCCGAAATGGAGTCGTAGTTCCCATGCTACTGGGTAAAGTGGACTCTCACATTGAGTTCAATTTGCAGCCGTGTAGATGAGTTAGAGCTACCATTCTGAGCGAGTTTTATACGCCAGAAGAGCTAAAGCGTAAGTGGGTACGAACGAAGCTAATGAGAAAAGAACAAAATCGTAATGTAATGTCGTTAGTCTCTCACTTATTATGGATTCTCATTTCAAAAATTTAGAAAACTTTATCAGACCCTATAACTTCTGTGGCTTGTGTGACGATCTTTTTAAAAGCAGCACAAATTTCACAAATAACGTTAGTCAAATTTCGGAGTTCGTTTTTCGACACACATCAAATATTTTACTTAAAATTATTTTAAATTGCTCATCCTGAAAATATAATTTAATATGTAGAGGACAAACGAACAATTCCGAAGAGCAAGTTCATTCTGTAGAGCCGCCTAATATACTGTAAATTAAATTAAAGTTGATATTAGAAATCGAAAGTACACAGAAAAAGAAGCGTTCCCGAAAATGAAATCGGATCTTGAACTAGTTCACGTTTTCAGGATTTTTCCCTTTAAACGTTATTTAGTTCATGATTACGCGATTCAGTTCACGGTGTATTTTTGCTTGTTCTCGTATTCATGACTGCGCAGTTCATGGTTCTGGGCACGGATTTTTTTTCCGTGTATGACTCATGGATCAGTTCGTAGTTTTCTGCAACAAAATTGATTTGAACTATTCATCAATCTACCTTCGTATTCAAAATCACACACGCAACTATCAAAACTACAAAGCGTTTATTGACACAAAAAGAGCATTCGTGCATTGTTCGAAAAAAATACAAAGAGTAACGAAAATGTTGTCAATACAAACAAAAAACAAAAAAACGTCTCTCTTATGGTTGTATAAATGATTGTCATCTGCTGTATCGACTTGACATGCAATTGAAAAAAAAAGCGAGTTGCTCATGGTAGTTATTATTTTTGACATGAGTTTGAACCTGTTTTTTGCGAGGAGCTGTTATTGAATCCGTGGTTGATCTCACCAGGCCATGATGCCTCGTGAGAAGTTATTTGATTAATGAATAATTAGTTCACATGTTTCGACAGCGAATTTTTATTCTTATTTCTGGATAAACCTATGAGTCCCGCTTTCCTTAGCAGCAACACAAGTACGTACGAGTACGAGTATGTACGAGTTTGATAGAAGAGGAACTGCGATTGGCTGGTCCTCACGAAAGTTTGTTTCGTTCAGTGTACAAAAAGCTGTAGTATTTCACCAAATGACAGGCAATATGAATGTTTCATACAATTTACGAGACGTTGTGATTTGAACATCATCCATGTTTACAAAACAGCGAAAGTGACTTTAAGAAAAAAAAAATATTTTCAGTGTATAATGAACCTTTTTGCCAACCTCTATGGACAATCCTCGAAAGATCCGGCACTAAAAATATTTGGATTGTAAGATATACGCGAATTTGAATGGCAATTCATTTTTAAATTGTCATTTAATTTGTCAGTTTAACATTTTAAGAATATAGATTCAAACCCATTTATCAATTTTTTTTTGTGCTGTTTTTGCATTGAATATGCAGCCTTCATTGATTAACGTTATATCGAAATCATGTTTTTGAAACCAGCGTCAGAAGTAACTAAAGAACAATATATCCGATAGGCATGATATTTGTTTTGTTTTGAAGCTTATTACAGATTTTTTGACCATTTCAATTTGAATGTTCGCCATTTTGTCGTAGATTTGAATTTTACAATGTCTGGTATCGAAATGTGCCAATGTTGCAAGGACAAATAGTCTGGAGAATGATTAATGGAATGCAGAAAACCCAAGACTCCGTTAATACAAAGATACGTGTTTTGTTTGTTAAAGAAAACTCGTATTTAAGAAAAGTTGTTAACAACAAATTTGGGTTTTCGGAAGAATAAATCCTGGAATGTCACATTACATAAGATGGACATTCACAGCTTTCGACCATCAAATATCACATGATTGGACAGAAATCAACGGGTAAACCGACAGCATGCCGAATATCAATTATAAGTGTCAAACCTTCTACCATTCAGCTGCAGAACATGCAAGAATTGGCTTCTAATAAAGTATTCCAACGCCCAACTCACCAAAGACCAACTCAGCCGCTATGATGGAAGAATTCCCTATTCATATGTCATCGGTATTTAATAATATTTGCACTGAAATGAACACGCAAAACAACATGCGGCTGCATTATTGTGGCGGAAAATGAATGTGGAAAGCGGAAATATTAAAATTTATTGCACGGGCAAACGGATCGGCTTTTGCTAGATTAAGCTGTTCCGCACGTCGTCTTTGTTGACTATTGCCTCGGTTCTGGATGCATGATGATTCTTTGGGGGAAAACAGCATAATTTTCTCCCATTCACGACCTGTTGGATAGAAAGACACACGCGTGGCAGGGAACGAACCTATAACCCAATGAAAACATAAGACGCTACGGGCTGACTAAATGGGTGGCATGTTGGAGCGGGGACAATAGCACAATACTTGGCCAGAGGAAGATTAGAAACCGTCCAAGCATCTTCCCGACAAGAATGGAAACGGGAAATTTGTGCTGCACAAACACGAAGCTGTTGTACTGAGATAATATATACCGGAAGTTGTGTGTTTTACTGGTACAAAGTGACGTCTTAGTTCTGGTAGGTTTGGGAGAAACGGTGTAGAGGTTAGAGTTTATTATGTCATGATGATGTTTTCGCTTGGTAGTTGTGGTTTGATGGACGAGAAACGGAAATATATACGCGTTTCGATACCGTTTGGTACTTTAAATTTGAGGTTAGTTTGAAAAAGAAATGTAAACTGCTGATAAATATGTTATAAAGATTATGCAACACGGACTCATTCATAATAAATGGAGATGTTTGAAAAGTGGAAAAAAAAAACTGTGACAGAATACTTTGTGAACATTTATAGATCAAGACTGGTAGCGACTGAACGTCTGAAAACTAGGAAATTCAGAGACTGTATGTAAAAAGAGACAAGAAAGAGCAAAATTGATCTCTTTAGGAATTTAATGTTTAGTGGTAAGTGGCTAAAAAATGAATTTATTTTTACTAACCATATTTTTTTTGGATAGGCAAAAATCACGTTGGAATAGTAAAATCTGGAAATTGAATTCCGGCTATTAAAACCTGATGGAGTTGAAAGAAAATTTCATCACTCTATGTTCCTGGATGTGCAAGAAAGCACCACTCGAGATTGTATGCATAGTAGCCTAAGGCTAAAATTTGATGGTAAAGAAAAAGTTTTCGTTCTGTACTTTTGATCAAAAAAGTATTTTGTAATTTTTATAGCGAATAACCCCCATGGGCAGATCAATGTTAGTAAAAAGGCAAAATAAACATACAACTTTTTTACATAACAGAACAGTCGAAGTATGTATTATTCATTATGAAGAAAAATGGAAGCAGTTAATGTCTGTACTGTGATTATAAACACGAGAAGTGGTCTATTTTACAAATACAATGCCCAAATAACATTGCCAAAACCATCCTGCTTTATTGAGTTTTATTAAGATTTTATCAAAGCCACTAGACATCAATTTGGTTTTATTATGACACCAGGAGGTGCCAATAGGTTTTATATTTTAGTCAGGTTTATGAGAACCTACACAGCTTGTTTACAACGATCTTAAAACCTCGTTTTCTCAAATTCCTTTTACTCCTATCAAAGGTTTTATTTCGACCTTATAAACTCATAAAATGCTGTTTTGAAATGCCATTTTAATCATATTATCTTATTATGGTCAGCTGAATAAGCATTTTAAAACCATTTTGCTTTCAGTAAATGCATTAAACGGCAAATTGGCATTGAGAAAAGCCACCCAATAACCAAATAGTTTTAAAGTAGTCATTACGAAAATAACTTGGCTTTATGGCAGAATTGGGATTTTTTTTCCAATCGCCATATTGAAATATAAGAAATAACTGAAATGTGGAAAAATAAATGCACCAAATTTTAAATGTAATGCAAATGAACTGTAGATCGGAGACCAATTTCTGCATTTTTTTAGATAACCTTATTGAATTCCATCAATTTTCAAGAAAATCATGAGTAATTTATCGAATATATTAGTTTAAGTTTTGTGTTTGTTGTTGTAAACTAGCATAATTTTCGAGGCGCATTATTTCTCGGCTCTTATCGTGCCAATATTCACCATAAAATTAAATGCGTATATGATTTGAAGCATAATACGCAGTACAAAAACTCATTTTGTTTTGGATATTTTGCTAACAAAATTTCTCGCAACACCAGAACTTTTTTCTCAGATATTATTTAGTGCTAAATGAATCAATAGAGCAGAGAATCGAACAAAACAGAACAACAAAAACCAACCACGATATCACAGTTAAGTTTGACAGCTGTAGCCATTTGGCCATATGCTGGTTTTCTTGGCAGCCAATAGGTTTTATGAAGGTTCTCAAGTGGCCATAACATGTATCACTAGAACATTTTCTAAATCTTTATCGTCTTATAAAGGTTTTATTCAATTGTTTTCACAACAGTCTATAAAGTGGGCCGCTTTGTACACACTTTGACTTTAAAGAAGCATAGAGGAGGTGTGGTAGACAACACAGTTTTGAATGTAGTTTGATCAACAAAGCCGGGAGGAATGCTATACGGCTGGAATAAAACTTAAATTGTTAGTTGGGTGTGACAAATGACGAAAATCCATAAAACAAATCTAACTTAGTTTGATCTATTAATCTCTGTTTCTTTTGCCACTTTTTCCAACAATCCAATTATGCAAAAGTTTTAATCCAAGCGGTTTTTTAAATTTCACATAATGCTCGAAACAATTTTTGCTCATGAATATGATAGAACTCCACCCGATGTTTGTGAGCCATTTTATTTCTCAGCAAAGAGATAGTAAATGATAGGAATCTATTATAGCCCCTCTTTCGGCACCAATTTTTTATTGTTTGCATTTAGGACACTCTTTTAGGATCGGCGGCACAGAGCAGCTAATAGCATGCCTAAATTATTCCAATTAAAAAAAAACCGCGAAATATTAAAGTACCCGTTGTAGACGAGATAAAAAAAAAATCGATGAATGTTTATTGGTTCCTTCAGAAAGAACAAGAAATGTTCAGTGAACCTGGGAGGTATTTAAATGTTGAGAACGAAGAGGTCATCAACACCTTACTCATATTTTCTTTAAAAAAAAAAGATCAGATTCCTCAGACACCCAATGGTAGCCACCAAACCACATCAGCTAGTCGCCCGCAACACGTATATATTCCCACACTTCTGTGATGATACCTACGTTCGGAAAATCAATAAGGTTATACTTCCGCAAGGCGGCCCTGGTCGGCAAATGTTTTCCATTAGGCTTTGCTCTATCGCTTGCTTTCTGCTGCATGGAATCTATGGCTATCAATTCGAAGGTCGTTGCATCAATTCATGCGAGTCGGTAACCACACGGATGAGAATCAATCAATTCTAGGGACCATTTATTTGCCTATCCCTAGCTACAGCTGTTTTGTTTTTTGCTTTCTACCCCGCGAGAGCTACGGGAATTAATAGGTTTTCTGAACATCTTTCCCAAAGTGCTCTTGTGATGACTGACAAAACGAACTTAAAGGTGCTAAAGTCAATGTGTTCAAAGTGACTTCCTACCACGTCGGATAGGCCAAATAACAGTTATTCCCAGTGTATCGTTCTTAGACATACAAGGCGCCAAAAGGTTAAAGGGGTAACGCTCATAATTTGTTAGTCAAACGAGCTACGTTTCTCGCGCTTGCTAATAATGGCCTCGATCCATCGAGATACCAAGGAGGCGTGTGTCGGCGGCAAAGGCAGAACATTCTAATGAGGTGAAAAGAAGCACGACCTGGGTGCACTAAAACAAAAGACTTCAATTGCAGCACCATGCTCGAGGAACCCGCCTCTGGTCCACAGTATGATTTTGTTCTCTCGCCTTCGGGTGCGAAACGAGAGAAAATTATGAATAATTCATAACCCG
Source organism: Aedes koreicus (assembly GCA_024533555.2). Lineage (NCBI taxonomy): Eukaryota > Metazoa > Arthropoda > Insecta > Diptera > Culicidae > Aedes > Aedes koreicus. The sequence continues at coordinate 149,379 of JAHHFK020003605.1, read as the reverse complement.
CGGGAACCTGTGATAGCTTGCTGGCTACCACTTTGGCAGGAAGGAACTCAACATATGCAAGCAGCTGGAGTAGCACACACTCACACCAAGTATTACATTTTGTTACTTTTTCGTGCCAGCGGAAAAAGTCAGTAGGTGTTGTCTACCGCTTCTGCTGTATAATCTGCAAATGGGAGTAATTTCTTCATTACGAATGCCACGTTTTTAACATTCAAAGCTACTTGAAATTCGTCGCTTTTTTGCCATACTTGCGCGTCTTCCTGTCTTTGGCAGATTATTTAATTCCTGACAATTTCATTTACATAATAGCCTAATGATCCTTTATCTGTGGGCAGTGACAGAAGCACTTTGTGGGAACTGGTTTTTCTTTCTTCCGTTTCTTGTTTTTATTTTTGTAGAGTTTTTCATTGATGACCTAATTGTCCAGAAATGAATCGCAAAAAACTAACGCACCAAGGTCATCACTTCCATAGCTTTAAACCGCGAAGCCACATCCCACTTTGACTCACCCTCATTGCTGTGCTTTGCTCTCCACTGTAGTACCGTAAATACAATTTGGAATTATAATAGAAAAACAAGACCTGCATATCTGTCCGCAGAGCAAGAGTAATCATCGCTACCGTAACTATCGGCCAAGAAAAAAAAACCTGCTGCAGCTACCGTTAGGTCGATAAGCAAACGTATGGAATTATTAGATTATTGAAATATTCTAATCGACGGCTTCCGCATGTCCGCGCGTTCCTCTGCACAGAGCAGAATGAGTGGGTCGTAAATTACATAATCGTCAGGTAATTTATCTGATAGATCAAGGTCTCGCATACCGCAAACTATCGAGTATCGTATTTCCTATATCCTCTCTAGGTGGTGTAGTTATTGTAGGAAAGGATTCCAGGGATGCCGGTTACACATCCGAGAGTTTTACTCGCGCACATCGGGTCCTCTCTACGATTCCTATCGAATTCCCATAAATCTTGAGCACATGCAAGCTTGTGCTGGCTCACACGCCGGTGTCTCGTGTTAGTGAGTTATAGTACCGAACGCGTCGATTGAACACCTCCGAACGGGTGAAAATTAAGATCTCTACCCGTTGATAAGTTCTGACTCGCTGAAGAACGGGCCCCTTAAGTCGACATCTCGCGCCTCGACGCGGCGCAATAAATTCACAAGGAATCGACGACTATCGACAATACTGCTGGCTGCTCGTCACGAGCCTGGCCGTATCAAAGAATTCGAAAAACGTGATGACTTTTCTAGTCGTACGGTCTCATGGATAAAGAGGGAGCAAGAGAAGGTGTGCTCTGAACTCTCTTAATTAAGGAAGCCCCGAAGCATCAGAGGATTCTTTAGTGCACCATGCACTAGTATAGCGGTTGTTATCAAGTGTTGACCGTCAAACGCGCGATTCATTAAAATTTTAACCCCTCTCGGTGGATATCCAGTTAGGTCTTGGACAACACAGAAACAAACTGAAACAAAAAAAAACGACCCAATCACGACCGCGCGACTCAAACTGTGGTGGTGAGTCGTTTATAATTTGCATTTGTTCCATGCTGCATATTGAAGAATGAGACCGCCACCGCCGTTGCCATTGCAAGTATTTCAACTGGATCGGACTATAAATTGTGTACAATTGATTCCAAACTGCACGAAACAGCGCACAGGGCAGGAAGCCTGCGGCACTGAAACCGTGTGGCACTTGATCTAGGGACGTGAATCTTCCTCGTAGTCCACCGCAGCTTGCGCGTGCATACATATTTGACTATTACGCTGCGGATTGCCACGGAAATGGACCACTACGGCAATTGAATTTTCTCTAATAAGGCCGGTCCAAAATGTTGTCGCTTCTTGCGATAACCGGGTGGTTCTGATGTGAAGGGAAAAATCGTGAACTTTTTTGAACTATTTTTAATTAGATCGAACCACGGAAGATTGCTTGACGGCGCGAGCAATCAAAAAAAATGTGGGATGTGGTTGATCGTGTTAGGTTGGAAATGATTGAATTTGAATAGGGCATGCTATGTTCTTGTGCTTGTAATATTGTCGGTTGAATATGATGGAAGACTATTTACTAATGTTGGAGTGGTAGCAAAATCAACTGTAGGGACTAAGAACACTATCCAAGTCACATAACAGCTTTAAAGTGGTTTTAAAGCACTCTTGGAGTTTACATCGTGGTCTCCAAAACCACCATAAAACGAATATTGTTTCTTGACTATAAGTGTGAATTTTCAAGATAAAAAATTCAACATTCGAATGAAAATGTGCATTCAAGATACTTTAAAAACCGATAGGATTCCTTTATTAAACTTTTTATTCCTACGCGGAATCAATAAGAGATTGGCAGCGAAAAAATGTTTTTTTTTTTTTGTAATAATGGTTACTTACGTTTAGAAACAAACTGTATCGGCTGCGGTGTTGTAGATTTCGGTGCAATGCGATTCATTTGCGATAACTCATTCTAGATGCCTGATTATTTCAATAAATTTTTCTTAAAATGTAACGTTGATCTAACTTTAAAAACTAAAGTGTGAGAGCGGGATATCTCTTTATTATCAAACTAAGTCGAAATGAATATTTACAGCATTGAACGATAGTAATTTTGTCAAATCGTAAATATTGATAATTATTTTGCGTTTGCGATTTCGCAATATTTCATTAAATTTTTCGCTATGAATCGTAACTTGGAAGACAAATGCAACATTGGCTGGATTTAAAAATGCAACGCTATAATTTGATCCGAAAAAAATTGAAGTGTATATGAGATGGTGTATTTTACTTGATCCCAAGCAACACAAAACCGACATAGCTGGTTACAGCAACTTAATTATAACATGATTGAGTCCCACTGAAGTTGGATTAACCGATTTGCAACAAGTGTGCTACCAGGGATGAGGGTGAGATTAGAGTCCTATGTAAAAACAAAACTTCATGCAATCATTTAAAAAAAAAACAAACGCTTAGTAGCTCAAGTTGGGCAAAACTGCATTTTCCTAATCATACAGATTTCTCAAGATATGAGTGCAAAAATTTCAAGATTTGTGTTGCACATTTTTTATCACCCTTTGAACTTTTGGGTGTAATGAACCATAAAAATTGAAACACGTTTTTATCATTATAGTTTATGACACAATACACTCCATAACACATCTATAACTTATCGTATGAAATCTTCACAAGTGCAAATATGGTTGGAAATTTTATTACACATTCGTAAAACCTTGTTTAGTACGCCAACATATTATATCAGTATCCCGGCATACGATATTTGCGATATAAATGTCAACCATATTGCCATTGGTGTAGATTTTCTGTGATGTTTAACTTGGTTGACATTGATTGAATTATATTTTAATATTCGCATTGATGATAAAAAAATAATTTTAAATAATCTGGCTCGTTAGGGGCGAAATAAGCATACCACCTAATGTCAACCAAAGCTGCTGCGTTGTCAATAACTTAACATACCGTAGTATGTTACCGAATATGGAATAACTAACTATTATAGCTCGTTCACTGGATGACTGAAACAGAGGCAGATCGAAAAAATAAGCATAGTTGATTTTCTTTCTATCAACTGATAATACCCAAAAATTGTTTTTTTTTCTCAGACGATTTTTACATTTAAAAAAACTGTTGAAGCTTCGAGGAGTCTATTTCGGGCATCGGATGTGAACGGTTGTGTCGATGCTTTGATGAGCACTGTTTTGCTTTCGGGAATAGCGCGTTATTTATTGCTTCGGTTATCTTTTCGGTGGCGTGAGTGATCGAGTGAGCACTGATGCGGGGGTTGACCGGATATGGTAGGCCGGTGGTGTGAATCATAATTAATTATGATGCATACTTTTGGCTCACCATGCTCGCAGAACCACCAGAAGTAAATAACTATTACAAGTAAGTGGCTTAATAGCATCCATACAGTTGGTGTAATATTATTTAATATGGCCCTCAAGCGTCAATATAAATTACCATGCTTTCCCAATGAAAAACCACCATAGCCCCAACAGCACCCATACTGTTGGTTTGAATCAGTTGAAACTGAACTCAGTACTAATATTTAAAGATTTTACTAGACGTCGCGTGAACAATGCTACCAAACAACATCCCGGTGATTTCTCGCGGACGTGCAGACGTGCTCTCAGCCTCCAATAAAGTGAGTATCACGTCAACACATTCCGACCCTTGTCGTATTTAACCTGCATTCGATCGGAGCCGGCGTCGGTATTGCCTTAGTTTCACCAGTTTTTACACATTGAGGATGTATGTAAGCCCCAAGCATCATCCGTTGCTTTTGTGTGTCAATCATGCTTATGCGCATACTAATGCTAAAAGACAGTTGAAAGCTCGAAATCTTTAGAGCCGTTTTTGAAATAGAAAATTTTCGAACAAAAAAAGCCTATTTATCAGTGCTTTGTGAAGGGTCCATATTGGTTTTTGTTTATATCGTTGTAACTATGATGCTTAAAAAACAAAAACACCGTATACTTCTCAAAGGAAATTATGCAAGTAACCCAGAACAAAATACTATTTTTAGATAGCAGTTTTGTCAAATACGCTATTTTTCTGTTTAACAATTCAACTATAATAAACGTAAAATGAATACAACTTTTTTTTTTTGAGAAATTCAAATTTTATCGCAACAGAACGTAACGAAAGGAACGGAACGATATCGTAACAGAAGAAACCTCGAAGTCTTTGGGACCATTACTAAGGACTTAAGGAAATAAGTGTTTATTCATCAGTTTTTCGTTTTTTTAAATCCCGATCAAAAATCCTTATTTTCCTCACTTTTTCGGAAAAACGAGAATAATTATTGTTCTAGAGTAAACCACCTTTTTCGAACAGCAGTGTTTCCAAAATAAATATGCATTTGTCGTTTCACGAATTGAGCTTGGCTTCTTCCCATAGAATCTTTAGGGTATTCTGAGTTGTTCGGGAGATACAAAATTTTGATGTGCCTATTTATAGTTTTTTTAACACATTTATGACCATTGCTGTGGATGAACAGCTGAAACATGAAAAACTTTTGATTGATGGTGAATTGGTGAATTGGTCTCCTCCTTGTAAAATTATTGCCACTCATTTGACCGGAAAGAAAAGACGTAAACAAGTATCATACTCACAGTTTTTACACCAGACTAGTGAAAAGAATCATTTTTGGACAACGAATCAAGCAACACAATCCATTTTTAAATGCTTTTCCTTGAGAATGGCTCTGAATACTTTTTAGCGTCAAATCTCAAGCACTTATTCGTCTGTTTTTGTATACAACTATCTTTTCATCACTTTATTTGAGAGATAAGTTTAATTATACCCAGGGAAGTTTCAAGTTTACAAATTCTTAGACTGAACCGGGAAGCAAACTTAGGGTCTTTAGGTTCACCATCAAGAATTAAAGATCTAGGGCGACCATAGAGTCTTGAGTTGTGTGCATCGGTACATGTTCTGGCCAAAACTCTGAAATCACCGACTCGAAAAATATACGTTCAGTAGCATTCTATGGAATAACACATCATTTCATTATATTTTTGTGTCAGATTGCAGCAGGAAGGCTTAGATGTAAGTCCCCGAGTAGAGTCTGAGATCAAATAGAAAACTAAATATGATGTTGTGATGTTGCTGATAACCATTACTCATGTTGCTGTCGTTTTGGTCGTTTTAACGGTTTGAAGGTCAAAATGAATAGCAAAAATTTATTCCTGTGACATTAAGTTTAACATTATCCCGTTATCAGTGAGAGCAAATTGAAAAGTCAATTTGCTATACTTTTTTTTTGTTGATGCCAAATTGTGTATTCCACCTGATGTTCTATCAAGATAATGCAAACAAAGCTACTTTTCTCTAGGGAAAGTGAACGGAAGATTACAGCAAGATGAAAAACAAAATTTGATCTCACATTCGACAATAGTAAAGTTAAATCAAACTTTGATTTCCATGTACCATGAGCCTCGGAAAGCTCAGTTGGTAAGAGCAAGGTTTACCAGGCCGGAGGCAACGAGTTCGATTCCCGGTCCGGAATTTATCAGTTTTGAAATTTTCTCGGCTTCTCGGAAAAGAGTGTCAACAGTCACGTAGAAGAAGTAGCAGAATATCATGATTTTGATTTAAAAAAAAATGGTTAAAAACAGAGAGATAGCTTTCAAATTTAACTTCAGTTGAGCTGATGTCGAAGCCTGGAAAATCATATCCAAACAATCTGTCACGATTCATAAAAATGTCATAACTTCATGGAACGACGATGGATTTGGAAAAATCCAACTTTTTCAAAAGTTCACGTATCGAATGGTCAGGGAGTTCATAACTGCAGTACAAGATCCGAACGCTCACCTTTTTTTTTCCTTCCTCGCCATGATCGCCTATAACCGATCGTAGATTTCTGAGCACAGATACCCAGCTCTGATTGAGTGAAAGATTTGACTCATGTCTGATTTCAAAAGTTACAGTGATTTTAATGTGGCCAGATTATCACCGATACAAACCTTACACTGCACCACCTCACGCATACATTGAATTTTTCGAAGCAAATTAAAAAAAGGTTTGGATTTATGTTCACAGTTTATGCTTCATTTTCTTTCTCCAAGTCTCTATTTATTGCCAAAAATTAAAAAAAACCATGCCAAATCACAATACAGTCTTGCTTTTTATATTTTGGACGCAGTTATTAATTGAGAGTTTTCGATGCGAATAGTGATGCATGATACTGTACATGATAAGTACAATGATAACCCCTACTGCCCAACGAATCAAACTCATAATGTCTCCAGTTTTTTTTTTTTTTTTTTTTTTAAGGTTCTAAGGTTCTTGAAACTTTTTTTTTACAAGTAATCATCAAGCCATTTTTTCTGTGTCAACATATTTTGATATTTTACTTCTTCAAACGTGACCAACAATCACCCATCTCGACAGCTTTTTCTCGAGAAACAACTCGCTAAAAGAAAACAACCAGTTCAACCATGCAAATTGAGCAAATTTTCTCACAATTTACCCACTCAAACATTACCGGAAATAGCTTAGCCACTCATGTTCCTAACGGTACCTTAGAGGTAACTGGCGACCAATAACTTGATTCCTTTTAATGGGACACAATTTTGATAAATTATGGTAACCACGAAAAACATACAAACCGTCCTCTTCCCATCGGTCGAAGGCATTCAAACGCTATAAGCACGAGGTTCTCTTCACGTAAGAGGATATACTTCATAGGTATTGAAAGTATAATAAATGACATCTCATTACCCCTCAGCGTGCCAGTACAAAACCATTTCATATACCAAAACAAGAGATGAGTATTCTTATGAGGCGGCCTGGAAGACCTCCACCGAAACAACAGTAATGATGATTGTAATAAATGATCCGAATCAGTCTGGCACAGATCGAGCGCAACCTTTGCGAGAACACAGAATCTAACAAACGGCAAATTAATTTATCAAATTCACTACTATTAAAGGCAATTTGATCCAGCCGTACTTGGTTTCCCTTTCTCTTTTGACTTTTCTTTTTGCGCACAACGGGTAATATGTTAACATATTACTTGGGACCTAGCACAACTAAAAGCGATTGAAACTCTATGTTCTTTTCTTTGGGACCCTTTTCATACTAGTAGTTAATTTGAAGAGAAGTCAAATAATTAAGTGTTCAACTTAATAGGTCATAGGAATACTTAAGAAGAATTTATGATGTTCAAGTAACACTTGGCTTATTTTTTTTTAACTCAATACCAATTTTTCCCAAAAGAATGTGATTTGAGATTGGGGGCGGTTTGTTATGGGGTAGATGGTTGAAATAAGGCGATTATTAATTGATAAACGAATTTAACAATTTTGATTCTTGTAAGGAGTTTTGAAGTGTCTATACGGGACACAAACAAGATATCAAAACACCGAGGTTCATACTTTGGGAGTATTTTTCCTTCTTGTAGTGAGCTTGCTGTATTTATCTTGTATTTTTATTTAAACCCTGCGACCATATGGGTTTGAACATCTAAGATGATTTTTTTTTAATTTGAAATACGTTCACTGCTTAAAGAAAATTACCGGAGTTTTTTCCCGATTAAAAAAAATATTAAATTCATTTTCTTCGTTCTTTAATCATCATAGTAATTTTCCTCACACACCATTTATTAAAACTAAACTAACATATCGCCGGGTAGCTTAAAGTGGCGCTTCTGACCCCTCAGAACCCTAAACCAGCGTTGGTAAATCAAATCAGCGCTACATACGCATCTCTAACCGCAACATCTAGACAGTGCGCACTGTTTATAAATCACCTGGAAACGGAAATAAATAAATAAACCTTGCTTTCGTGAGGCTGCCATATTTCTGGCATCACCTTCTAGTCTCCAACACGCTATATAAATCCAAAAGTTAATGAAAGTTTTCACTCTCCTCTTCTGTGACCGTCAACATAAATTTTGCACGTGTTCTAGTTCCCACAGGGTCTGATCGCCCTACGGCCCTTATTTGAAAGGAAGCAAATCTCCCTCGGTTGAAAAAAAAAGTAAGAAAACAAACAAACTATCAGAAACACGCGAAAAAAAGACGAAGAAACATCAGTTCAATGCTATCTCATCGAAAATCTCAGATCTTTCACTCGCTAAAAGCTCGTGAAGAAAGTCTATTCAATCCAGCTCGTGTCTGGTTGAAGTGGATCTTCTGCCCTTATCGGCACAGGGAAACAGGTTCCTCCGCATGTCCCCCGATGCACGGGAAGTGTTTAGGGAACGTTTAGCTAGGCATTCAAGATCAGACTTTTTGTTTCGTGATGTTTCACCGCTAGCCGGAATTCCCATACATATCAGCGCAGGTGGAGATGCTGCCAAGGCAAAATAAGGTCTTTAATTGCATGTATCGGATTACAATTGTCTATCTTAACCGTCTTAGCGAGGAGAAAACCAATCTATCCATGGTCAATTAGAATCGTAAATCTGCAGAGCATAAATACTTGAACAATCTCAGCTTTCGCTCAGGTAATCACAATCTAGGCGGGAAAATTAGATCGTTACATTTGATAATAACAGTCCAGGTGCAGCAAATTGACTGCTTGATATTGAAAAATTACTTGCCTGCTAGGATTGGGTAAGTCAATTGTGTTTGTGTGATTAATAAAATTCAACGTTGAACCTTGCATATGATAAGCAATGAATGAGATAAGTTATTAGATTCATGCTAGATAGTAGGTATGATTGTTGAAATTGCTCATAAATAACAATTACAGGGACAACACACACACACACACACACACACACACACACACACACACACACACACACACACACACACACACACACACACACACACACACGCACACAGACACACACACACACACACACACACACACACACACACACACACACACAGATACACACACATACACACACACACACACACACACACACACACACACACACACACACACACACACACACACACACACACACACACACACACACACACACACACACACACACACACACACACACACACAGTCATCCTTAAGGCCAATTTCTTTTGCATTGCATGAGAGTACTTGATACTTTGATACTTTGTAAACTTGTTTCAATATTTAAGCGATTGAACCATCGACTAACTATTTCACAATCAATCATTTTCTGTTAATTTTAATAAATTTTGGGTAAAACGGCCTCAGCGTAAGTTGTTGACACTGCATGGGTTTCGTTGTGAAATTTCTAGTAGTTTCAAAAATGCAATCGAAGCAACGAGAAATGCGTTACAATATCTTGTAAACTCACTTTAACAACTCTTTCGCACCGAGTGATCGGAATGCTGTTGGGAACAATCGACGGTTTCTCGCGTTATAAACCGTTTAGGAGAACGTTTAACTGTCGATGGAAGTGAGTGGAAATGGATGAAGTGAGTGAGTCGGATGTTACTATGAAAGGCAAGTTCGATGTTCCAGAATCCCTCAGGAAACAGCAAGTATCAAAGTTCCGCCAAAAAAAATAATGATTTTGCAGAAGATTTTTTGATGCGGAAAACGTATAAAGTCTTTCGTAACAACTGCCTACCATAAATGGCTAAGTCTACATGATAAGTACCTGGAAAATCGACTGCTTCCGTTCATCAAATCACACAATGTATTTGGCGGATCTAGCCTCTTGTCACTAATCCAAGGACGTTTCGGATGTAGTACAAAACGAATGGAGTCAATGTAGTGCCGAATCCTCCAATTCCCCAAACTCAACGGAGTTTCGACCGATCGAAATATACTGGGCATACTAATGCACGAACTTCGTAAGCAACCTAAAATAGTCTCTACAGGAAATGCTGAAATAATGTTTGGAAACAGAAATAAATGTCGATTCAAGCGTAGTAAAAAGTCTTATTGGTGGAATTGAGAAGATAGTTTGACATTTGGATGATGCAGAAGTAGATTGGAAAGAAGTTATGTAAACCAAACTTATATATTCATGCCCTGGACGTTTCAAGACAATCGGTTCAGGTACTTATTTATCTGTAAGTTTTAAGTGATGCAACTATACCCTGGACAGCCTTTAGTTACCCGTATTCAAACAAAAAAAAGATTTATTTAACATACACAGAATTCGGTTTTTACGAAATTTTCGATCGGTATAGCTTGCCACAAAACTAGGTTTTGACAAATTTCTTTGTGTTTTTAGACATAAATTCTTCAAAATATCATGTATTTTGTATTGAAATTGCAAGATCAAGATCAATTTCGAATAACAATAGATGATGCGCGTGCTGAATGAAGAACACGCAAGGCAGCCACAGCACAACCGCGCTGATTGCACTTCAACCTCCAATCAAACACGGCAAAGTTAGTTGTGTTTTGCAAAAACGCCATTTTCAGATTCTTTCGTTCTGGGCATTTTATGCTTATTGCTCCTCTCAATTATCTTATTGACTGCATCTCAACTGAGTGTTCTACATGTACTTTCACGTTAATAGCCGAGAGAGTTTTCGATATCAAGTGCCGTTTTTGAATTAGTATGATTGTTTGGAAGTGCAGTCATACCCTACGCTTAGGGAATCGAGAATTTTTCAATTGGAGAAATCCATAGACCAGACTGGGAATCGTACCCAGCCATCTCCAACATGGTATTGCAATGTAGCTGCGTCTTCACCGACTGTGCTAAGCGAGGAACCTATTTTCACATGTAAGGCTTGATTCCTCATCTAAGATATTTTTTCAAGTAGGACTGGGCTAATGATTAATGCGTTGAAAACAAAATACATGAAAGGAAGAGGCTCACGAGAAGACAATGTTCGTTCGTCTATCTGAGCTCATTGGCGACCGCCGATAACGACACCAGCAGAGAGATACAAAGGCGCAATGTCCTACTTTGGACTCCGAAAGGCGTTTAGATCAAACAAAATTCGCGGAACTGCAAAGTTGACCATCTATGAGACACTTATTAAACCGCTAATCCTATACGGCCACTAAACATGGAAATTGTTCGTGGAAGACCAGCCCAAGGTGTCTTTGAATAGATGTTCTTGCGTACGATCTATGGCGGAGTGCAGATTGAAGACGGAACATGGAAGAGGCGAATGAACCACGAATTGCATCAGTTGCTGGGAGAACCTCCCATCGTACACACCACTTAAATCGTTCGACTAAGCTGGGCTGGGCAAGTCGTCAGAATTTTGGACAACAGCCCAGTTAAAATTATTTTGGAAAACTAAACGGCAGGCACAAGAAGAAGAGACGCAAAACGAGCTAGGTGGATCGATCAAGTAGAGGGCGGCCTGCAGCCAGGGACCGAATGCAGCCAGGCAAATTCAACCAGGGACCGAATAGAACTTCTGAGATACAGACAACTTCTGTGTACAGCAGAGGTCAGTAAGTTTATCACATTAAACTTAAAATTTCAAAAATCTTGTACTCTTGACTTTAACGGTAGCGTGAATTAAGCTAAGTTAAACTAAAACAACCCCTGAAGCAAAAATCATGTAATTTTTCCATAAATTCAAAAACCATGGATTACCAATACCTCCAGTGTACGACGTTTTTGATTTTTCTTCCGACAAATTTTAGAATATTAAGAAAAAAAAAGTTAATAAGAAGAAAGTTATACACTAAAAAAATTTTTTAGTTTTTACCACGGTTTTTTTCATTCATTTTTACCCCGTTTTTTTTTCATTCATTAGCAAAACATTTTTTTTAGAAAATGGGAAAGCAGAAAAGCTTCGAGATTTTTGTGTGCTATAAAGGACACTCTGGGTTAGCATTTAAATTTTAATTTTCATCTGACCACCCCCTTTAACACTCCCTCCCATCTCCTCAAAGTTGCCCTTGTTGGAGTATTGTAAATTGAGGCGTCAGAAATTGGCGCTCGTATGTTCATCCAAAATCTTCCACACTTCCACGTGAAATCATTGGGATTTTTGATTTAAAAAAAGTTTGGGTTGACTGATCATTTTGTTAGACGAAAAGCTGAATTCACTCGACATCTAGTGGATTAATTGAATTAGTATCGATTTCCGATTTGAACCGATTTGAACCAACAGTAGGAATGCTGTTGGGGCCATTCACAAAGTTTGATGGTAGTTTTTCATAATACAAACAAGGTAATTTTTAATGACCCTTGGAAAACAATTGGAACGATTTATCTTAACGGTAAGGATGCTGTTGGGGCCATTCACAAAATGTGACAGTTCTTTCTTGAGAAAACAAACTATTATTTTAAGCCATGTTTTAAAAAGCCACTTTAAAGCGATTTAAACTAACAGTAGGGATACAATGTATATATTAATAACGCTTGAGAGCTGATTTATTCCGATTTATACCAACAGATAGGATGCTGTTTGAACCACTAGTTGGACCATAGTGGTTTACTTTACTTTATAACAATTGAGAGCTGATAGTGTTTTGGTTGATTGAGAAAGCAAACAAATTTATAAGTTACGCTTAGTAACCTTTTAAACCAATTTCAATCAATAGTAAGGAAGCTTCCATAACCTCACCCTTATTAAGCCTCAAACGTAAACCGAGAACATCGAAGAAGGAAAAAAATCCACTGCACTATTGCTCTGGTTACCGCAGTAAGGGCTTTATACTGTGAAGAGCGTCCTGGTACTCCACAGGCTACGTTTGAGATTAGGATTTCGTTAGAACATCCCAACCATTCATTCATTGTCACGGTATACCAGAGGTCACTTAACACCGTAAATTTAAGCCTATGGACTTCTATCACCGAAATAGGCGTTCCGTAGTATTATTTTTAGTAGGTCTTAACAACTACTGCCAACATTAAACGGCTTCTCAAGACTGTTCAGTTATAGATGATAATAAGACTTAATAAGCTTCTCTTGAGACCGAATTCTAACTACAAACTCTGTCAGAGAAATAGATTCTCGGAAGGTCTTTTTGTCGATTAAGATGCCGCACATTTTTCTCTTTTGTTAGAAATTATACAGACATTGACTTGATTTTACTTACTGTTTTTATAAATCGACACTTTGTTGTAAAGTATATGGAGTAGTTTGTTTTATGATTCTATGATCCTATCACATTTGATTATCTTATACTAATACATTTTTTCTCTATTTTTGCAGGTGCGTATTTATCCCATTGAAGTACAATCTGAATGTTCAGGTAACCAGGTGCATATTTAGAACACACTGAGACTATGACACCACAGGTCTTATTAAAACTTAATTGCATAGAAGAGTCAAAAGAACAACTGAATTAAAATACTGAAAACTGTCAAACTGAATTAAAATACCACGTAACAAATATGAACGGTTTTACGAAACAGTTTTGCAATTGAATAATCTTCATATGAAGTCATGGGTTAAAAATGTTACAAAACTACAACATGCCAAATATGTTCATGTGTAAGCATTATTTAGATAGAATATGTTCCCGAAGTTGATCTCCACACTGAAAGTTAATTTTAGTTTATATTACGAAATCGAAGGTAGAACTAACAAATCTGTTCGTTGTTTTCAGCAACGAAACTGATTTGTTCTTTTTATGAAGATACATTCGTAATTAATGGCACACGCGCAACTGTCAAAAGCACGAAGCATTTGTTGACACAGAAACAACATTCGTGCATTGTACGAAAACAATACACAGAGCTACGAATATTTTGTTACCAATTTAAAAGAACCGTCTCTCGGATGGTTGCCTGAATGACTGAGAGATCTACTTTATCGACTCGATATGGAATTGACAAAAAAGCTCAACCACGTGGAGTTGTCCAGCGTCTTTTTTTAATGTTTCTGACATGGGATTTGATCCTGTAATTTTGGAAAGAGCTGATACTGCATCCTCGGTTGATCTCACTATACCATGGCGACTCCTGAGGTGATAATTGAATAATGAGTATGAAGTTATAACCCTCGACACCGCTTCAATTTGTATTTTGGGATAAATAAATTATTCCCGCCCATCCCAGCAGCAACATCAGCGAAGCAGCGATTGGCTGGTCTTCACAAAATCTATTTCGTACATTTTACAAAAAGGTGTAATGATAGCATTTCACAAGATAAAAAGCAATATGAATGTTTCATACAATACACGAGACATTTGTTCTATGTACAAAATCCATGATTACGAAGCGAGTGTAAGCTAATTTACGAAAATAAATTTTCAGTGCACAGCTTTTCATTTTGTGGCTTTCAATCTCGACAACCGAAGCGACAGGTGATGGGTTCGGTTGACACACTATCGTTCAGGTTCAAATCTTGAGGCACCGTATGATGATTTTTAACGTAGAACTAATTTTTTTTTTATTCAGGCGTATCATTTCAAAATTTCCCGAAAATTAGAGCGTTACGTTTAAATTTTAAACGCAATAAACTTCGTTCAGACCGTACGCAGTGCTACAATAATTTTACTATTAGATATATAAATGATGCTGAGGTCTTGTATGTTACTGGCTATGGTCGGAAAACTTATTGAAACTGTTCAAAAACTGTTTGGAATGTAAACTATTGCAATCATGGAAATCTTTTAATAAGGGGAAATTCACTCTAAGCTACGCATGTCAGAACAGTTTCAACATGCAACGAAGGCTTTGTCGCATCCGTCTCAACTTGAATATATTACGATAAAATTGTCTGTCGAACAAACGACGATGTATATTAAGTGGACAATTTTCAAGCACCTATAACTTTGCCATTCAATTTTAAATACTTTAATCGATTTGGATTCGATGTTTGAACTGTTCTGTTTCAAAATATGCTTGCTTTTGATGGCAATATTTGTTACGTAAATGTTCTTGTACACTGAGACTGAAAATTAGCTGGAAATCGTAGTAAACAAACATTAATTTTACTTGTTTTTGCAATTGGCATGCTTTCGGATGCTGTTTCAATCATCATTATGCGGGAGCCCATTTTAGCCAGTGCAGACGCAAGTTGATTCATCAGCACAGATTGAAAGAATCATGTTATTTTTTGCGTCATCTAATGCACATATATGAAATGCTGGAATTGGCATATTTTCATGGAATATTTCACGTAAATTTAAGCCAGAAAATCTTAAATCAGTTGTATGAGAGATTGCAAAAAAATTTCGTTTTTATCGCTTGCTTTGGCATGGAATTGAACGTTCGAATAATTAACGCGTCTGTTTTTCAGAGCACTGATGATATTACTTTTTTCTACTTAAATGAATCTTCGTCGCACTCAAATACACAACATGATCCTCAACCACACCAACTATTACTATTGAACTTACGCAAATCTACAATTTGATGATGTGTTGCATATTTTACTATCTTTTACGAAAAATGCAGCACAATCTTCCGTGTTTGCAATACCAGCTTGAATTTCTATTTGGGTGGATGAAGTTCCAATTATAAGCGCAAACAATAATGTAACTGAGCGTAAAATCTGTTTTTTACACGATTATGAATACACCCTTGTTTCTATTGCAAGACCCAACATCTGTTCAAATTAAGTGAACTAAAAAGGCGTTATTGTAAGATTACGGCTCCATCGCTTGAGCTTCCTTCTCATTCAACTATGGTACTGTTTTGCGTATCGTTAAGCGATCTTATCATGTTTCAAATATGACCGATTCCTCAACTAAATGAAACAGAATGCGAAAAACCAAGCCATCATCAATGTTACATTGATTTGATTTTTTAAATTGCAATACTATTTGAATCAAACTATTAAAACTACCCACTAGGTTGAATGTTATCACCCATATTACATAAGATAAAGTACATATCAATCCATCATCCCTAATCACATTCTTAGTAAACTGAGCAACCGGTTTTGTATCAATCCACTGATATTCAAAGGACTCGTTGCTGTGGTGATGAATTACGTAATCACTCATTCATTGTGAGAACGGCCCTAAATCACTTTCGCTCTGAAACCAACCGGCTGTGCCTAACCTACCCCAGCTGACACTTCGTTGAAGCTGGACGCGTCCAGCCGCACCCAAACACCCACCGATCCATCCATCTGACCAAAGCTCTGCACCTGAACCGCATGATTACAATTCATTTAAATCGTTTAGCTGACAGTAAATAAGACAGGTTACTCCTCTTCCATACTTTTCGTGCTGCAACTTCAAGTTCAAGCACCACACGGATTCGCATTGATGATGATGATGATGTCCATCAACTGACGGAGTAAATCCCTGCTAGGGTTCTCCAGTACGTCCCTTGATTGAGCAGTGAAAACACAAGAAAACTCATCTCCTCCTTTAGTGATTTGACAGCCTTTGGGGCCGTCGTTCAACGACGACAACAATGACGACGACGATGGCAGCGGCATACCGCTCAAGGTCTTTATGCAAATGACGTTTACTGCAGCTTCTCCGTCAAGGGCAGCACCGTTCATTGCTGACCAGACCACTCTGAACGCTGATGTTAGCCTGCCATCGACGAATCACAGGTTTTCTTCTTATTAGACAAACACGCCAAGCATGCCAGGTCACTGCGCTGCACTCACTCTTAGTTGTCAGGAAATATTTTACTTAGGATGTAACTGGTGACGACCGAGATAATAGAGCGCTAACGACCTACAAGTTCACGCTTCTTTGAAATACTTCTCCGCCCACCTCCAGTTCTTTTCACACTCGCTCTCTCCATGTCTTACTAGTTCAGCGGACAGGATTTTAAGCACATCATCACGATGGAGTTAATTAATGCAACAACAAAATTATCTAAGATTCTGTGTTCTGGGCATGCGCAAATCTTGAATCACGACCATAGGCAGTGCATCAATTAGTGATATCCCTACCCGGAGAAGCACTAAAAGCGCCGATTAATTAATTCTTTGGCACCTCCCAACACACATAGACTTGAGAATCAGAGTTATGTCTAACCTATTGAAACCTAGAATTGACCTAGGAACAGTCACGCGTATCACATCTGTCTCAAAATACCTATTGCTACAATGGCAATCACTTACTGGCTCATTCATCAGTTTCAAGCTGTTTGCAATATACAATATAGTTTGAGTTATGATGTGCCAGTCCTTCACGCGGAAGTTATTTCATCTTAGTTTTTCTTTATTTATTATTCCATACATTTTCCAGACTCTCCTTACGGCTACAACCACAGCGGTGGGTGCTATGGACGTCTTTCTTAGCTTTCTTTACTACTTACACAAAAGCTGCAGGTCGTCATTCGTCATCTTTCTTCTTTCACTGTGTGGCGCATGTAGTTAGAAGGCAATAGGCAAGCTTCCAGTGTTCTATTATGATTAGTTTATGAAATAAATTGTAATGTAATATGTTTTGATAATATTGCATAAGAGAAGATGGAAAAGACACATTCAGCCACACTTCAGCTGCTGTTTTTTTCGTGTTATTATCGTTCATTCGTTGGGCACTACTTCAACTAGGGCATGCTACATAAGCCATCGGAATAAGCCCGAGTGGGCGCGCAAGATAATAGAGGAAATGAGCACCGTTAGGTACAGGGAAGAATTATGATAATCGATTATGTCAAGACCGAACGTGCATTCTATCTAAATGAGTGCAAGTTGTCCAGATGGGTGTGTTCTGAGAGGATTAACGGGAAGATGTATAGGTTTACGCTCAGCTCATATGTTGGTCTATCGCCAAGTTCCAGAATGAGGACGTTAATTAGTTTGATTAAGAACAAATTCAATAATGTTGTCTTTCCTATTTTAAAATCAAGAAAAGCGAGCTTATATTTTTTTTGTTCATTGAGTACAGATATAGTAGAGAACTGGCATACAGTGGCATAATCATGTAAAAAATTCAAACCTATCTGTAATCTCAACATTAAACAAAACAATAAACAATTTAAAGGAGTGAAAACGACGAAATAAAAGCTCTAACATGATTTTTAACGTGCAAAATATATTTCGTTATTTATTTCGTTTGACACAGGAAATATTCGGTCCTACCGCATCCAATTTTCCATTCCAATCAAAAAATAAGTTGGATTCACAAGATTCACAATTCAAACAATTTCAGCCATGATTAGAAATAATTAGAGTTGTCTAATTATTTTCACAATATCTCAGCATTTTTTTCTTCTTCAATCATTTCAAACGAACGTATTGAAAGTTATAAATTTGGAAGTCATATATACCAGAAAAATTACATTTACGAATCCGTTTAAGAAGGAGGGTAAATGTGATCGTTGTGTTTAATAGGCCGAAAACAGCTTCAGAAACCCAAAAAAATTTGCAGGATCTAGGAAAGTTCTTTAGCAATACACGAGGCGAACGATGAATTTATATGGTGTTACAAACAAACATGTTACCAAGAAGCAGAAAATATAAAATTCAAATACTCAATTCATTGAAAAAGATTTATCTTTA
Source organism: Aedes koreicus (assembly GCA_024533555.2). Lineage (NCBI taxonomy): Eukaryota > Metazoa > Arthropoda > Insecta > Diptera > Culicidae > Aedes > Aedes koreicus. The sequence continues at coordinate 130,633 of JAHHFK020003605.1, read as the reverse complement.
TAAAATGGCTATGCAGATGATTACGATATATTTCACGACCAAAATTAGACTAATGTTCAATGAGAATAACATCGTACCAGCAAAGCGTTAATTCCAGTTTGGAGGATACTAACAGATATGTTTTGTGTGTGTTCAAATCGCATAAATCACATTCAAATCTGACAATTATCCAATAAATAAAAATTTATATGTTTTTATATAAACTATTATATAACTGCAGCTAAGATTTAATGCCAACAAATACTTCAATAAAATAAATATGACTTCTTAAAGTCCGTTATAAGACTGATCGAGCCGAACTAAAGGCCTGGTCGAAAAACTATTGATAATTTCAATTCTACCTGTCTACCTAGCTGCATCACGACATCTGTTAGTTTTTATTAGTGCTCTAAAATTGATCAAAGTATTTTTAGGATTGCCACTCACAAAAACAGATTTTAAGAGAGCGTAGATTGAATACTCACGTTTAATTAATTGCTAGTTAACGATCTTGAAAAATACTAGAATAATTTAAATGAAATATCACATTTGAATTCAGAGCTTGGCTTTCTGAATTAGGCAAAGAGGAAAATGTTCAGCTTTATTAGAAAACAAAAAATTGGACTTAGTTTGAAAATTTTAATTGATATGATACCGAACAACTTAATAGGTAATGATTATTAATCAATTTCAAGAGTAACTTCAAAAGAATAAAGTAAAAAGTAGCATTGTTATTTTGGATTCTAAGGACAATCTAAAGACAATGAAAGCATGTAATGACTGCAATTGTAAGGTACTGTAGGGCTCATTATTAATATAAAAATAAAAAAAATTATACTTGCTAATATAAGAGTCAAAATTTAGTATACAAACGCAAGTTATAAATTTCTTACATGGGATGTCTGGTATACTTCCTATTATCATGTGTTAGAGAATTCTGCAGTTATGCATATACATTCTAAAACTTCTTTGTCGCTACTTATCGTGTTCTGTATACTATTTGACCAATACAGGCAAGCTTTTAATTTTATACATAGCGTGTGATGTTAATTTGAGAAGGCCGAACAGGAATCGTACATTGAGCGGTACTTATATACCTTTATACCATCATAAGGCATGTGCAGTATTAGTCATGATGAGGTCAGGAATTAAGATTTAAGATTCAGGATCCAGGCAGTTAACAACCATGATCTCTGTAGGCAATAAAAACAACGACGAAAAAATAGAGCACCATTTACTTGACACCTTAACATGAATAAGATTTTAATATATACTGTAACTTTCGGTATTGAAGAACTCAGCAATGATGAGACCAAGTTATAGAATTTTAATTGAATTCTCGATTATTTTGCAAGATTTTTCTATTTTTTCTTTACCACGACAGTTAATAAACTAAACCATATACAATATTGGGCTTAAAGGATGTTCAAGGTCATCCAAGAACTCCTTGAAGACGAAGTTCTCAACGAACTCAACACGGAAATCAAAAATTCATTCCATCAAATGTAAAATAAGACATCTATAATTCTCCGACAACAAATACCACAGAGTTCCTAGACAATGATCCGACCAACGATTTTATGAGTTTTTGCATTTTTTGTATAGTATTATATCTCGTCTTTTGCCTAAAGCCTGTCCACGTTAAGTTTCGGACACTAAGATTATGTCAGCAAAAAAAATCAGTTGATTGATATGTTATTCCTTCTTTCTGTAAAATTCTCGAACTTAATGGTGTACACCCGCCATCATACTCCGTACAGCATTCTCAGATACGCTAGCGGTGGCAGTTCTTTATCTTCTCTTAAAAGCATCAATACCATTCTCTTTCTTCTTAGTTTCAAAGAGTTTCCGCTTAACCAGAGCCCAGTATTTTTCTATCGGGAAAAGTTCTGGACAGTTATTTTTGGCACGTAGCACAATAGCATAGGCATCAATATGCTATTGTGCTTTATACAAGTGACAAGAGGTCAGATCAGGGAAAAAAAGAGCTGGAGAGTCGTGGCTTTATATAAACGGTCGCAATCGCTTTTGCAGACATTGTTTCTCGTACACATCCTGATAGAGATATAGAGCTGATAGAGCGGAATTTCCGACCACAACTACATATGAACAGCAAAACCAAATACTTCTTGGGGAATTTAGACACATACTTTGTTCGGAAATACTCAGCAACGGTGTTTTTTTTACATTGCGGTACAAAAAGCCAGACCCAGATGCTGTTCAAAGACTACGAGCACACATGTTTCGTCGTCCATATATCTCAAATTTCTTGGTGTAAAGCACGACTTTTTGCAGTAAAATGTTGCTTGTTATAACGGCACCTTATGCACTTTGTACGCCTTTATTCCATGCCTCTACATTATTTTTGCAACTTATTATTTTGATTTTTCCGACTTTGCGAGCCACATTTCGCACATAAAAGTTGGGATTTTTCTCAATTATGGCTACCACCTTCTTGTCCTTTGGCCACAGCATACTTTTCATTTTGTTTCACTTCCAAATTCCGATCCACAGTCAAGCGCTGGTCAAACAATTTGTGAACACTAAACACGGTACTTTTTGTAAGTTTTAGCTTCTTGGCAAGATCGCATACCGACAACGTTGGATTTTGCTGCCGTTCGTACAAAATGCGTTTGCGCACTTCTACATGATTCGACGCCATTTTACCAAAGCAACAAGAATGTAAACATGTTGTACCACGAAATAAAGTGAAGAGTTTCAGCTGCGATATTATTGAATTTCAAAACTATAAAAGTGTTAGAAATTCAACGTGGACAGGCTTTATGCTACTCACAACATCTCTGTGACCCTATTATACGGGTTTCCGTATAATAAGCGGTTCTCATATGTTGTTGGCCTTATTTATGTTACAAATAGTGATAGTCTAGGGAGTAAAGGTACATCCCTAGCGATCGGAGCGTCCATGCTCAAGTACTATGTAACTGTCGTTTTTTTTTCTATTATGTTTTTATCATTTGTTTCGTGAAGACATCATATCTTCTTTTCATGCGGTCTGGTCTAACATTCTCCGATGGAAAATTTCATAAAATTGTATGCAAATCTTTCATTCTCCGGAATGAACTGTATTATATTAATACGGTACATGTTATATTGGAGAACTAAAACTATATATTAAGATCAACCAAGAACTCCAAATAGATCTTAAGATGTACAATTGAAAAAGTGGACGACGATGTTTAAGAAGATTTTTCGGTCTAAGCATAACAACACATGGAGTGAATGTTCCGCCTTATCAGAGAAATCGTCAGAGTGCAAGAAGTGTATAAAATAATGTGTAGAACATTTATGGGAAGTATGAAATTCTCAGAAACTGATAACTCTTCTTTAGTGAAGGGCGGCGGAGCTCCGCAAACAAAGGAAGAAACAAAAAGAAAAAAAATCGTTATAACATAATCACGATTTGCAAAATCTTCGATTATATTTACTCATTCTAAACAAAGGACTCGGAGATTTTCATTTTATCTTATTTGAGTTGAACAAACAAATAATACTTGAGTAGTTTATTTTTTAAAGGACGCAGTAGAAGAAATACCCGACATTTTTGAAGCACAACCAGGGTTCAAGGTGACATAACAGCCTAAATAGCCAAAAATGATTGAAAATGATGATCCCATTTTTTTAAAGTACGAAAATTTGTTCGTTTTAAATTTTCTATGTAAAAATAAAATAAAAATAAAATAAACCAAAATGATATCTCAAGAAAATTCCAGAGTAAAAAAATCAATGAAAATTCCATAAGTAAATCAACAGAATAAGGGAAGTAAATTTAAAGAATACAAAAAAGAGGTAAAGTGAAGAAGAGTAAAGTACATTGCAAAAGCTAATATGTAATATATTAGTTATCTTTAACATCCATTTCTCAAATTACTATTTCTTCTTTTGTTTTACATTATGTTAAAAAGCACCTCCTAGTAATTTTACATTATTTCTCGGCACTTTGACCGCACTTCGTCGGAGATTTTCTACCCTTTTTAGAACAATTGACGCACGTAGTTAAGATAGTGTATAGTTTTAATTATTTTATTTTTATTTATTTACTTTTGTGTCTTGACTCCACTTAAGAGGTTATGTACTCGTTTCTTATTGTATTTTTTTCCTATTTAACATCATTAGGACCTAAACGTGGTCTGTTGATGTATACTTCAAATAAACAATAAACAATAAGTTGTAAGTAACTCAAATGATAAATTTAAAAAAATGACGAACAGTAATTTCAATTTCTCATATTTGATATAATGACTGGAAGTTGATTTTGCTTCTTCGATCTGGTTTTTGACGCTCTTTTCAACGAGCCTTCTCTTGCTCTCTACTCAAATCGAACTCACCGCTTCCGGCTTGATAAACCGACTAAGACCTGAGTCAGTTGGTAATTGGTAGCGTGTATAAATAAGGTAGATTTTTGTTATTGTTTCCGATACAATACGCAATAATAATATTTTCAAGTTATCAAATTATAAATGTTTTTTTTTTTTTCATCCACAATGATAATTCAGTGCAAGAACATGAAAATACATAAAGACAATTGAAAAAGCAACTATATGGGCCGGAACAACTATTTTTATATACTGTACAAATGGATACCATTTCTGAACATGCATGTCATAGAGTTTCAAAAATGGGTCACATCACCAATACTTTCCTAAACTCCTGGTTAGCACATATCTCTCATGCTTTCCCCACACAAGAAGAATTGAACTTTAGGGCCCTACAAGGTACGAACAATACGTTCTTGAGTGAAGTACACTGACAGGCAAAAGACGATAGAACATTTGCAAATCAAAATAATATCAATCACATCTTCAAATAAAAACCAAACACTAACGATCCAACCAACTTGAAAGCTACAACACCAAGGCTCCGTCCAAGGTCGTTCCTCTCATAGGAACATTAGTTCGATCTTTCTTTCAAGAAGCAACAACAGAGCTGCCAGAAAAATTACAAGAATAACAAACATATTCAAACAATGCCTAAAAGTGGCCATTACTCAGCAAAACGATTTGCAAAACGACCATCAGATCTCATGCAGAACCAGCAAATGGATCCCCACTCTAATATAACAATTATTTAATAACTCATTAAAAGAATACGATAGCCCATTTGAATGCGGTATAACGACCCACGAAGTTGAAATTGCTCGGATATATGTACTGAGACTGAAGGCGGTCAGGAGTTCAATAAACGATTTTATTTTGATTTGGCTTGTATGAGGATTTCGCATTTCCTCCTTCACAGACCATGTTTTCGGTCCGCGCTGGCATTGGTATTATACGCCTAGTGTTAGTTGCTTTGTTCGAGGCATTATCAAAAAAGCAAACACTAAACGAAAGAAAAACAACCATTGGGAAAGAAACGAATAGGAAGCGAGTGTGTGCAGAACCTTGCCGGTGGTCAAGTTCAAGTTCAATCGCCCTTCGTCAGAGCAGCCTCGGTTTAAGTTCAACATATGGCAAATAGCCATAAACACGAGCAGGAATGCACTCTCCTGTGTAACATAGGAAATGCCACTGCCCATTTTCATCAAGTTTTTCTTAAGAAGAAACTGCTCTGGTTTTTTTTTCTCTTTCTCAATAGTCAACTATAAGCAAAAAGCCTGCGGAGCTTTACGAGTTTTTTTTATTTTTGCTTCTTTATGTTAATTACCGCGCTCGAGAAGTGGTCACTGCTGTAATGAGAATAGCGGAGAGTTAATCGATGTTTTTTTTTGCTGCACCTCTTGTCTCGAGCTACTACTGCTTCTCGACAGGACATTAAGAACAAAACTGGACAAGAACAATCCTCTGTCGCCGTTAATATTCGTCATTACGATTCTTCCTCATATCTATCCACTACGGGGAGTTCTGAGACCACATTATGCAACCTAGTCCGAACTACTTTTTCATACAAGTGAATTTCCACACAAAAAAACGCTCGGTATCGACTTCCCCATTGAGGCCCCTGTTTTCCCTTGGGGCGATGATCATCTTGACAAAGTCACTGAACACATCATGCAATGTAATCGTAATCACTGCTACTTGCTTTGAACCGCAACCGAAGACAATAAGATTTTATGGACAATTTTAACATTGCTTTACTGAACCTAGGTTAATTGAATTAAATGTCCCCTTGATGCCCGAAGACATTCCTATTTGTTAATGAGAGGAGCAACATGTCTCTACCGACAGCAGAGAAATCTCTAGAAATAGAGCAGGGTGTTATTCTAATGAAGTTGGCTTAATGTTTGACCTATGAAAGTTCGCAAGAAACATACTCGTTAAAAATGTGGTTTGTAGAAGAAATCAAGAAAACGGTAGATATTTTCTGTTAGGGAGCCTCTTGGTATTGATTTCGCTGTACGCTGTCAGTTAAAAAATATCCTGACTATCCTGCAAAACTTTGAGCTTATGACATATTATTGAAGTTGAAAAAACAGTTGTTCTGATAAAATGATGATTTCTAAGAACCTCAAGAGGCAATGCAATTCTAGAATGCAATTCAACGCGCAATTTTAGTGTAGAGCTCTTGCAACCTTGATAAAAAAAAACGTTGGGTGGATTCAATTATAGAATGTAGTTAAATGAGTATTTGGAACCACACTAGTATGCAATCTTTTTGGCATATGAAGCTCATTGCTTATATTTGACGGCTTATTACAAACACCGTACTGAGCATTGGAGATAATTTTCCTAGTCATTCATGGGAAAAAAAAGTTTTGAAGAAAGCCAATATGATATTATGATTTCATACGTGGTGATTATGTGAAATTTTCTCTTAAAAGTATAATGCAGTGGGAGATTTCGAAACAATTTACCTTCCCAAATCACATTTCTTGTTTTATTAGGGTTATGCATACCATGATTTGAACTAGTCGAATACTTTTTTAAAATTCTTCTGGTTAAGTTCCTTATACTTAGAAAAGTCAAGAAATCTTACGACATGGTTTGCATTTCAGCCACGCCTTCATTAACTAAACTATGATGAGACCTTTTAATAACTATAACAATGTAATAATTTATCTAGATATAACATATCTAAACATAACAAATTTATCTAGATTAAAATAATACCCTATACCTCTAATGTGCTTAAAAATTGCCGATAGATGAAAGTCTTTCAAAATTAAAACATATTGGAAACAAGTCTTTTGATTAACACATCTGGACATAAAACTGAGTCTGATGAGATCATATTGGGGGAAGAGTAAATTAAATATAGCATATAAGGAGATTGTCGTTAGATGGTAAAGCATTAGGTTAATTTGAATTCATAATAAGCCATTAGTATAAGGTTGATGACCCAGAAAAGGAGAAGATAAGTCAAACTAGGCATTGAAAAATAAATAAGCGATGTATATACAAACTTTACAATACGTGTATCTGAAACTTGCATGATTCATTGAAATTAAACCGTGTATCATAATAGTGACTACCTGTTGTATGTTTAGTAGCAAAGCTTTTTATTCAAGCCATATAGGCTTCGTCTGCTATAAACTTCCATTTTTGCAAAAATAGGTGCAAGGCCTAAGTAGCAAATTCGGATTAATAAAGCTCTGTAGATAATGCCTTAGTATTGTAATGCTTTAAAACCTAGTTACTAAACTTAAACTTCCAATATTGCTTGGCAGGATTGCAAATCTTATGGAAAATAAATTGTTTTCCGTATTTGTTGGATAAATTTTATGTTTGGAATAAAGACTTGGCGTCCGGAATAGGTAAAAATGCAATCTTTTGCATGCTAGTAAATACGTATGGTTTAAATTAATATAATTTATTACCTAAAGGGTGATACGGTCTAAATTTGGTCAAGGGAAAACGCGTGTAAATCGGTGAAATTGTTTATTTAAAAAATCAAATTAAATTTCTTTTTCAAGTTCAATTAGTATAAAATTCAGGAAAAATATTCAGTTAGGCTTCCGCTTTTCCAAATCCGAATTGCCGGGCCTTACGCTTGACCCCTGCCATCAGATTTTGTACAGCTACCTTGTCCACCTTCTTCGCCGCAGAAAGCCAGTTTGCCTTGAACTGCTGCTCGTCCTTAGCAGTTTTTTTGGTCTTCTTTAGGTTCCGCTTGACAATAGCCCAGTATTTCTCAATTGGGCGGAGCTCTGGCGTGTTGGGAGGGTTCTTGTCCTTGGGAACCACCTGCACGTTGTTGGCGGCGTACCACTCCATGGCCTTTTTACCGTAATGGCAAGATGCCAAATCCGGCCAAAACAGTACGGAACAACCGTGTTTCTTCAGGAAAGGCAGCAGACGTTTATTCAAACACTCTTTCACGTAAATTTCTTGGTTGACAGTCCCGGAAGCTATGAAAATGCTGCTTTTCAAGCCACAGGTACAGATGGCTTGCCAAACCAGATATTTCTTTGCGAACTTTGACAGTTTCGTGTGCTTGAAAATATCTGCTACCTTTCCCCTTCCTTTTGCCGTATAAAACTCCTGTCCCGGAAGCTGCTTGTAGTCGGCTTTGACGTAGGTTTCGTCGTCCATTACCACGCAGTCAAACTTCGTCAGCATCGTCGTGTACAGCCTCCGGGATCGCGCTTTGGCCGTCGTATTTTGTTTATCATCGCGATTTGGAGTCACTACCTTCTTGTAAGTCGATAGTCCGGCTCGTTTTTTGGCTCGATGCACGGTTGTAGACGATACACCCAGCTTATTTGCGACATCTCGGAGAGATAGGTTAGGGTTTCGCTTGAAACTACCGGCAACTCTCTTTGTCGTCTTAGCGGCTTCCGGTTTTCGATTTCCCCCCGATCCAGACTTCCTGGCTGTCGACAAACGTTCCCCAAACACTTTAATTACATTTGTAACGGTTGATTTGGCAACTTTTAGCGATTTTGCCAACTTTGCGTGCGAGTAGCTCGGATTTTCGCGATGCGCGAGCAAAATTTTGATACGCTGCTCTTCTTGCTTGGACGGCATTTTGACAACTGAAGAGTGAATTCCAAAATCAAAATAGGAGCAACATTCTACACACACACACTTTCAAAATGAGGGGTGTTCAGGTTTTTTAAATGCAAAATTGAAAGAAATACGTCAAGTTGATATTGACCAAATTTTAACCGTATCGCCCTTTAAGTTATAACTTAATATAATTGTTATGTTCAACAGATTTTTAGGAATAACAATAGACTGATTTATTAGAAATTAAAATTGATAAATCAGAACACATCAGTCCACGCATCCAATTTCAAATCGTTCTTTCAATGTGTCGTCAAAAAACTCCAAGCAACAATTTTGATTTTATGAGGCTATGGTAAACTGCGTTCAAACCTCGATAAAACTTGCAATCTTGCTTGCGATAATATATGTAAAAAAATCCCATATGGTTGTTAAGGAATAAATGAATCATTTAAACCCATAAAAAAATACTTTAAAGTCGTTTTTACAGTGTAATACAGTTACCACAGTAGAAAGATGGAAACCCCGACTATCTGAAAACGAACTACACTCTTTTTTCTTTTAGTTTCGAATAGTGTCATTGTTAGATCAATTTGAAGATCAACAACAACAGGCCTATCGCATCAACCCTGCATCAACCCTGAATCCAAAAAATATGGTGACGATTTAAATAATTTAATCTCAAATTTTAATTTGAGAATTTAAAATCAAATTCGTAATTTAGCAAGAGCTGCTTAGAATTTCTTCCCGAAAACTGGATGAAGTTTGTTAGTATTGTTTTAACAACTGTAATAGAAATGGGCTCTTTACCAAATTTGGAAAAAATTTAAAAGGTGAGCAAGGGACACAGGTATTCAAAATTTCGTGATTTATTTGCAGTTCGTTTGTACATGGAACTACTAGTGATGATTTTTTCAAGAGCTCCAATGCATCTCAGAACATCTACCAACCATCGCTTAAGTGCTTTTCATTATTTATTTATTTAAATAGCCATACATCGTATTTACGATATGACTTCATCTACAACATTTCGCCAATATACTCGGTCTATGGCTGCCTCTCTCCAACCTCGTTGAAGACCCACACTCGCCACATCCTTTTGCACCTGGTCCGCCCATCGTGCTCGCTGTGCCCCACGCCTTCTTGTACCGGCCGGATTCGAGGCGAACACCATTTTTGCAGGGTTGTTGTCCGGCATTCTCGCAACATGCCCTGCCCACCGTATCCTTCCAGCCTTCGCAACCTTCTGAATGCTGGGTTCGCCGTAGAGTTCAGCGAGCTCGTGGTTCCATCTTCGCCGCCACACTCCATCCACCTGTACGCCGCCAAAGATGGTCCTAAGCACCCGGCGTTCGAAAACACCAAGTGAAGACCCACACTCGCCACATCCTTTTGCACCTGGTCCGCCTATCGTGCTCGCTGTGCCCCACGCCTTCTTGTACCGGCCGGATTCGAGGCGAACACCATTTTTGCAGGGTTGTTGTCCGGCATTCTCACAATATGCCCTGCCCACCGTATCCTTCCAGCCTTCGCGACCTTCTGAATGCTGGGTTCGCCGTAGAGTTCAGCGAGCTCGTGGTTCCATCTTCGCCGCCACACTCCATCCTCCTGTACGCCGCCAAAGATGGTCCTAAGCACCCGGCGTTCGAAAACACCAAGTGCTTGCAGGTCCTCCTCGAGCATCGTCTACGTCTCGTGCCCGTAGAGAACAACCGGTCTTATCAGCGTTTTGTACATGGTACATTTAGTGCGGGGGTGAATCTTTCTTGACCGCAAGTTCTTCTGGAGCCCGTAGTAGGCACGACTTCCACTGATGATGCGTATTCGGATTTTACGGCTGTTGTTGTTGTCAGCCGTAAGCAAGGATCCAAGGTAGATGAATTCTTCCACCACCTCGAATGTATCCCCGTCTATCGTAACACTGCTGCCTAGGCGGTCCCTGTCGCGCTCGGTACCTACTGCTTGCATGTACTTTGTTTTGGACACATTCACCTCCAGTCCGACTTTCGCAGCTTCGCGTTTTAGGCGAGTGTACATTTCTGCCACCGTTTCAAATCTTCTGCCGACAATGTTCATGTCATCCGCAAAACAAACGATCTGACCGGATCGAGTGAAAATCGTACCCCAGCTGTTGAGCCCGGCTCAAGTGCTTTTCATAGTGCTTTCATTAATCCATTCAGCACTTCATTTTGCTGAATGTCTCTAAAATCTAAAGAGATTCGATGTGCTTCAAGATTCTTCATGGACATTTGGAAACCATCTTTCATTCAGCAATAGGACGTCAAACTTATAAGAGGTAAGAAGAGTTGAGATGGTTTTTAATAAAAAATTGTGATCCAAATACAAATATCTTCATTGATATTCCAAACCATTGAGCATGAGCATGATCATGAGCATATTGATCACCCGTGGTTTGCTACTTCCTTATTGATCGAGACCAGCTGAAATTGCACAGAGAACCAACAGCATGTCACCTAGGAGTAGTGAATCATTCTCAATGTGCAATTCCTGGTGGTCTCAGTTTTTGGATCAATACCGACGCTGGCCACGCCCGTGTAGATCAATTAGGGAAGGGAAGGAATGTTAGTTGGATACTTGTTGCTGCAAGAGGCCGTATATACTACTGCACCCCCACAAGTATCTCAGGGAAGGAGTTTGTTAGAGGGAAAGGGTTTGTTCGTAGGTCCATCTTGGTAAATGGTGATTATAAGTCCGTTTTTTAATTGTTTAGTCGTTTTCGATTTACTCTCCTATCAGCCGGCTGACTAGAGATGTGGAATGAACTTAATTCATTGATATTCCAAACCATTAACAAACAAAAATTATTTGAATTTAAAAAATCATGTACATCATTTCTAGATACACAGTTTGAAATAAACATGTATTTTGCTGCGTTATCTAATGCACATGTCTAAACCGCAAGAAGTGACATACAATTTTGGGACATTTCATGTAAATTTAAGCCAGATATCAGCTAAATCAGTTCTTTAGTATGAAAGATTGCAAGCAATTTCGTTGTTTACGCTTGCTCTGGCTTGCAATTTTGCGGAATTTTTCGCGTCGGTTAAAAATCATCATTTTTTTCTGTGTACTATCTACAAAAAGTGGGTTCCAAGGAGCAGATATTTCGAATAAAATAACTAGCGAAAAAAACTAGTATTTTCAATTCTGAGTTTCGTTCAAAAATACAAATAATACCAAAAAAACTAAAATTATATACACTTTGATTGTGGTTTTGTTGACGGAGAATCCATACAAAACTATTGCTACTAGAATGGTTCTCACGTACCGCAACTATTGGTTCGTTTACCCTACACATAAGCATAATTTGACATCCTTCTATTTGTTTGTTTGTGATGAGAATAATTGAAACCTCGCGTAAAGTTAATACTGCAAAGTTTAACGGTCGTTAACCCTGTTTGATGCGACACCTCAATCACCGGAAACTTACTTATCACGATATTCAATGTACTTAAGGGGAATGTTCCCAAGAACCATCAACAAAATTGAATGCTTCAGCCAACCATCACAGTTTCTCTTATCAGAACGACTACGAAACACGATACCACCCTCGGGGTAAGGTTGTGTACGCTTCATGGTAACACCCACGCTCGGTTTTTTTAATCCTTCATTCCGCCCTGGCAACATTCTTCTCCATCCGGGATGGGAAAAAATTAAGATAATGCTCCCAAATGCAAATATTTGCTTTTCAATAACGTCGGCTCGCACCCAGCCAAACCACCCAAAGCTATGCAAATGAGAAATTTTCGTACCCTGGTTGACTTGTTGGTGTTCCGGTAGCCAAGGTGCACTGAGGCAGCCAGGCAGCTAGACAGCGCGCGATGAGGTGATTTGTTTTTATTACTTTTATGATAGCCATTGAATATTTCGCGTGGTTATGGTACGCTACCAGCCTATCTGCAAGAGACGTAAAAGATCCGAAAAATATAATAACAAACGGCCAGCACTACACGCGATCGATCTCAGACTGTACTTGCCACTGAGATAGAGCAACGGAGCGGAGGTCACCAAGAAAGCACTGAAGTAAATTCACGCCGTGCGCCGCAGTGGCTTACAATAATGATCATTATTATATTACCATTCAGCGATTTAATAACCGTCGATTTATGTGAGTATTTGTGAACCACGCTACCTTACGGATCCAGGACCACAAGCACGCGATGAACCTAAATGCAGACGCATACCCCCTACAGCTGCAGCGACAATTGCCCGCGAACGAAGGTGAAAATGATTGGTACCTTGGTTGATGCCGCTTCTATCTATCAGCAGGAGTCAACAACAGTAGACAGTTGTGCTTTTCATTGCAAAATTATTATGATTAACGTGAGACCACGAGCGGGTGAGCGATACAAATACGCTTTCACACACAAGTGTAGTTTAGTTTTCACCACCCTCTGGTATTTCAATGGAGAATTATTAGGAATGGGCTACATAGTACTATCTAGGAGAGGCAATTCCGAATGAATACAATGTTTGGCAGATTTTGAGATGCAAATTAATGGTTTCGGTTTACTGCGATATGGAATGGATAGCGAGCATACCTAAACAAAATTTATGTTTTAGCTTCAATCCGACGCACTTGTCGGAGGAAACACATTTCACAAGCTTTTCACATCAAATGAAGCGGGGTAAATTGGAAAAAAAAACTTATCCTATAACTGAAAAGTTTGTCCTGAAGGAAGCGGTTCAAGTCAAAAAGAAAATGTCAAATAGCATAGCATAGCATAGCATAGCATTTTCCGACCATACATAATCCTGGGTTGGCTGTTGTAGAGACGATGGAAGCGCCAGAAGAGCTGCCTTGGGTGTGACAGGCTCTTCATCCATCGATCTCTTTGCACAACACCTGGCCAGGTCCTTATGATCAGCAAGGGATGGGATGGAAGTGTTGATTAGATGTCTACTTAAGAAGATGCTGAGAACTCATGCTATCTTCATAGACATCTGGAGTTGGAAATTGGATGGGATTGTGCGGGAGGCTTTCCTTGGCGAGAAAGCATAAGTTTATTTATATACATAGGTCGTTGGGAGTGACGAAGCTAAGAAAATTAATGCACTCCTTTGTTGTCCGCTTTCCTGGGCTGGAACAAAAGCTGGAACAGACTCTTCTTGCATGAGAGCTTGTCTGTCGGTTGCGACAAGAGCACTAACTCTTGTCTTAGCCTTTTGTGGCTTATGGTTATAGCGCCATTACTCGCTCTCTGGAAAGAGAAGAAGGATGAATTGACACAAAGCCGTACACTCGAGCTCAAACACACACAAAAATTCATAAACAGACACACACAACAAAACACACACACACACACACACACACACACACACACACACACACACACACACACACACACACACACACACACACACACACACACACACACACACACACACACACACACACACACACACACACACACATAGATTACTTGTTGAGACCTTTGTTACACCCCCATATGTCTATTATTGTCCAATCTTACTTTCCAAGGGACGCAATGACCTCCTGTTTCGGGGCGTCAAAGACATTAACATAACCGGCACACAACTTATCCCAATGTTAACATAACCGGCACACAACTTATCCCAATGGTTCAAGCACAATCATATCATCAGTACATTGATATGATTGTGCTTGAACCGTTGGGCAGCGCATTGCCTATACAAAAATTGAACGAAGAGCCACGTACCAGACCTCCAACTGGTTTACACCCAACAATCAGCCAACCCATCCCCCACCTCCCGAACATCTGATCGCTTGGCGGTCTTCGAAGGTATCTCTTCTAGTTAAACCTCTTATAAAAAAAAAAAAAAAAAACAACAGTGTCCTATGTCCTATGAGGTTACTGGGACTCCTCTGGAGACATGAATAATAAGCCCTCCCATAGCAAATCCCGTACAAACTCGAGAACATGATTTGATCGATCGCCATAAGCTCCAGCATAGCAATTCGTTCGTAGCTGGATAATTAATTAATACTATGATTACATTTTCCGAAATTTGTTTAACTATAATGTAGAATGTATAACAGTTTTTCGTTCTCATATACTATAATAGGAGATGGATCTGCTTGTGTTCTTCCATGCATAATAATTTATTTTTCACCTAGTACTATAACAATAATTGAATTGTTATTCCCAAATAGATTGACGTATGTTGAGTGAAACACACGATCGCTATTCGCCTAGAGTTTATACTTATTGCACCGAATCCGAAAGTGACTAAGATTTCTCGCCGTCGGTTAAACAAAGTTGTCGCGAAGGTGTCCGTTTTGAGTCTCGTTGGACGCCATCAATCGTCGTAGGTCACTGGTGATGAATTCTTGTCTCTGAACAGAACTATTTAATCCAAATTTTAGAATCCAAAAATTTACTCGGAGCTGACACTTTAGAAAAAATGTGTGATATGCGATAACGATAGAAATATACAGGAGTTTATCTAACAATTGGTCTCCAATGGTAAGTGAAAATCTTAGGAAACGAATGGCATTCATGCACTTTTTCACAATCTTCGTCACAGGAACCATTACTGTCGTCGGACGTTACTGTACCAAACCGATACACTACGGGAGAAGAAAAGAACGGACTGACCTGCAATCGCAATTTATGGTTCTTGCAACGGTGAAAAATCTCCTGCAGAAATCTGACTTGACATCGATTGCCAACTCCAGCCAGCCTGACATCCGCCTTCAACCTGGATCACTTTGAGGCACTTTTCACTGCACTTTTTCAACTTTTCGGCCGTTCGATACTACTCGGACTCTGTACCGTTTTTTTCAATTGACATCTTTATCTATCTATCCATCTAATCTATCTAAAACTATGAAAATTTACAAAAAAAAAAAAGAAAAAAAAAAAAACAACCCCCCGCGCGCACCCACCTCTCTCCTCCCCCACAAAAAAAAAAAAAAAAAAAAAAAAAAATTATTTTATTTTTTTTTTTTTTTTATTTATAGAAAAAAACAGAGATTTAAAACACCCAGCGACCACCCCCCCCCCTAAAAAAAAAGTGCCGGGGGTGAATGTTTTTATTGGAAATAAAGTTATAACAATGGAACTACGATTTTTGTTTGGAATTAACTTCAGTTAAACTTACCATACAATTAAAATACTGCAAGCAAGGGGCAAGCACAGAAACTTCTCAATAAAAAAATGTAGGTTTTCAAGAACACTAAGATATGGATGGATAGTAAGTTTATGTAAGACAAGAAAAGCTTGTGCATTTTGCCATAAATGCTAATTTATGTTCTAGGATCATTTTGATTTGGGTATAAAGACGAATACGTTTCAAAGGATTAGGAAGTTATTCTTATAATTTGGCTCATACGTAACGTTGCCACATGTGAACTCTCTTAATCAAAATTTCCATACAAGTATTTGGTATCTTTTGGGTCATACGTCCATCAAATAAGCAAAGTTCACCAGATTTTAACAAAAATATTAGATTTCATGCCAAGCAGTCTAATTGATGCCTTCAAATACCTGAAATGCTTGTACATTTTCGGAAACGTACTCAGCTGAAGAAACTATTTTACCTTTGAAATTATTATGTACAATAGGCTGTCGCGTTTTTTAAATTATATTGTTCGATTCCTGTTGCCCATTCATTGGCGCCACGTCAATATGTGCAGCACCTGCACAACCCATCCCTGTTTGAAGAAATAATAATCTTAGTCTATGTTTTTTTTAGCTTTATGTTGAATTAAAACACCAGTTTGCGTACCATCAGACTAATCAATTCCACCCTTAGCCCAAATAATTTCTAGATTTGATCTTATTTCGCTTATCTCACCAACGAAGTAAGATTTACTTGGAATGAAACGTATGATTTAAATTCTTTTCCGTCAGATTTTTTCAGAATATCACACATAACTTTGCCTGAGATCCGAGATCAACTGAAAATTTTTTAGGCTTTTTTATTCAATCGGAATCATGACAAAAAAATGATCTAAATTCAAACTAAAACGGCATAAACTGAACATGGTTGTATACAAATCTCGCGTGAGATTTGTTAAAAATTCTTAGCTAGTTTCGGTTAAAATGCTAATCAAGAAACTCGCACTATCTAATTATCTGAATCCAATTCAGAATACTGTACATAGATTGCTGGGTATGTATTCTGACTCTTGACTAAGTTGACTCTTGCTTAAACATCCTGAGTGGTAAAATTTAGATGTGAATTCAATGCTACAAAACTGAGCTTGACCTCTTTAGTGAAGAGGCAAGTTTCAAAAATCCTACGTCTAATTGGCACATGGCCCAGAAGCTCCATGGTCATATAAGGGAGAAAGCTGTTCTGTATAACAATAATGATAAACCACGTAAGGAAAGGGGAGGGAGTGGGGAGGGTAGGCAAACCACTTAGTTTTTCAAGTAATTTTTTTTTCTTGACGCAGACTTGTTAACTCGAGCACACGAAACTGAAGAAGTCTTCAAGTCACAGACGAAAAAGGCCTATCGGTCAAAAGATAAGTTTTTTTCTAGTAGAATTTAAAGGAATTTGCAAATGAAAGTTTGAATAAGTATTCAGTTTTTTATTTTTGATTCTTTTAAAATGATCAGGTGAAGTGTTTATTTACATTTTACTATTTTTCCAACTCCAATCGCTTTTCTAATACGCTCGTAACATTTTTTAAAAATAATATTTAAAATAAAACAAGTAAAGAATAAAGCGTCAATATTGAAAAAAAAATGTTTAAGTGCTCGAATATTTGTTTGGTGATGTACCTTTCACCATCCGCAATTATAAAAATTTGCTTCAAATTTGTTGATGTTATGCGGTTTATTTTCGAAGATTCATAAATAATATTGACTAATCATGCAAAAAGAGCTGTGTTTGACCATGAATAAAAATATGATTTGTGTTCAAATAAAACCTACACATATCAACAAACTTGGCTTGACAATTCCATAGAAGATGAAGGAAATTTTCCTCCAGAAGTGCGTACAATGAACGAACTCAATTTGTTTCAATAGGTAACTATAACAGCTTAAAATTAAAGTCTATTAGGCTTTGTGCACAAATTACGTAACGCAAAAAAACGCTCCCCTATGTAACAATAAGTAACACGTGACCAGACTCCCCTCCTTTAATTACGCAACGATCACGGACCCCCCCCCCCCCCCCCCCTTTCTCAATTGTTATAAAAACATCACAAAAACTTATTGTTGTTGTTTTTATGTTTAATTTTCATTTGTTTCAAAATTGTAGCATCCAGACAACGTTCAATCATTTTATTTGTGCAACTTAAAATTAATAAAGATTGCAAACATAGTTCAAATGTTTTTCACATTATTTGCTATACTTTTTTAGGCTGAGGTGAAATTTTTATTATGCTACTAAAATGTTTCACAGAAGTACGTATTTTGGAAATTGGTATGTACAAAAACGACTTTTCTTACATATGTTATCAAAACTTCAAATTTATAAACCATACGAATAAGAAATTTTGGTCACATTAGGTCAATACATTAGTTATAGGGCTGTCAAAAATTCAGTCAAAAATGTTGATAATTGACAAAGTTACCGGAGTTTGAACATGACGTTTTATGGAAACAAAATTTTGCTCGGCTTTTTTTGCTACATAATCTTTGATAGGTAAATAAAATTTCTAGTTATTTCAATAGTTCTAATATAAATAACAATATATTTGTATTATGGAGAGTGTGAGCTGTTTAGTGGAATACCTGTAACTAGAAAATAAGAAGAATGATTAGTAATTTCCATTTAATTCCAACTACCTTTATTGCTTATCTTGACAGATACGCGTATTTCGTCTACAATGTGCAGACTTCTTCAGTGTCGTGTACTAATACTCGACTGAAAGAAAACCTTCGCCACCTGCCGTATTTATCCTATTTTCTAAATACAAACACTTGTACCTACAGCTAACATTTCTTGTACCTTGTACCTAACCTATCCTGAGTCCGAAACAAATATTATGCTTGATATCTACCTCATTCTTCTTATTTTCTAATATATTTGTATATTTTTTGTTACAATTCAACCGCTTTGGACGAATCAATGCAAAGGTGCATTGCTTCCAAAAATCTTATTTTTTTATTCAACAATACACTCAGTAGCAAAAAACACGCCGAGCAAAATTTTGCTTCCATAAACCGTCATTTTAAACCTTATGTAACATTGTCAATTATCAATATTTTTGATTGAATTTTTGACAGAACTATAATTAATGTATTGACCTTATGTGACCAAAATTTCATGTTGATAAGATTTATAAATTTGAAGTTTTAATAACATATGTCAAAAAAGTCGTTTTTAGACATACCAAATTCAAAAATACGTACTTTTGGGAAAAATTTAAGTAGCATAATAAAAATTTCAGCACAGCCTAAAAAAGTATAGGAAATAATGTGGAAAAAATTTGAATTGTTTTCATCAAGTGGTTTGGACCACAGCTGGCGTCAAAGTTGACGCACCAACATGAGTATTTCTCTTTTTCACACGGTATTGACCTTGCTGAAATATCGGTGCAAAAAAAAGCCGAGGCGAATTCTACTAATAATACTGTGTAATACTGTAAACGTAGTTTTCACAAACCAATACACATTGTATGCCATATTTTAAAGTTCCTCATGGGATACACTTGTTATTTCATATATATCAAGCGTAACAAACCATGCGTATTAACATGATGAATTTGCCTCGGCTTTTTTTTTGCACCGATATTTCAGCAAGGTCAATACCGTGTGAAAAAAAGAAATACTCATGTTGGTACGTCAACTTTGACGCCAGCTGTAGTCCAAACCACTTAATGGAAACAGTTCAGATTTCGTCCACATTATTTCCTATACTTTTCTAGGCTGTGGTGAACTTTTTATTATGCTACTTAAACTTGCGTGATTCTCCAAAGTTTTAATGGTTAAATAATATAAGAAATATTTTTAAGGATAACTGTTTGGTGTAAGTCCTATTGAACCGTAAAATCCATGCTTGTAAAGACTGTATTCGATGAATTTTTGACACACAAAATAGGTCACCAAAAATTTTCCTTGAGCCCGATTCTTTTCAAACTTTCTGGAAATAAAGAACTACTAAATGGTTAAGTTTTGACATCATTGGTTTATTGAACCTCTTCTCCCAACCCAAATGCCCGCACCTTTTCCTTGACCCCTTTCATCCAATTTTGGGCAATGATAGGACCGACTTGCTTAATTACTTTTAACCACACTTTCTTTAGTTCAAGTTCATTTTCTGTCAGTTTTGGAGTTTTAACGAGCTTTGCCTTCATAATTGCCCAAAATTTTTCAATTGGGCGAAGTTCCGGAGTGTTTGGAGGGTTGACGTCTTTTGGTACAAAAACTACATTATTATCTTTGTACCAGTCTAAGACGGGCCGGGCATAGTGGCAAGATGCCAAATCCGGCCAAAACAGTGTCGGGCCATCGTGAGATCTCAAGAAGGGCAGAAGTCGTTTTTGGAGGCATTCGTCCTTGTAGATTTGTCCGTTGACGGTCCCAGAGGTGATGAAGGGCTGACGCATTTTGCCACATCCGCAGATCACTTGCCAGACAAGGAATTTTTTGGCGAATTTCGAAAGTTTCTTCTCCCGTACACTCTCCGGAACGGCCAACTTAGAGGTGGCGACGTATTGTTCCTGACCTGGCATTTATTTGGTGTCGGCTTTAATGTAGGTCTCATCGCCCATCACAATGCAGAAAGGTTTTGTGAGCCACTCCCTGTACAGTTTTCTTGCACGAGTTTTGGCCACCGAGTTCTGTTTATCGCTCCGGTTCGGTGCCTTCTGGACCTTGTACACATGTAATCCAGAACGTTTTATTGTTTTCTGCACAAAACAAACTGAAACTTTCGCCTTTTTCGTAACATCCATGATCGAAATGTTGGGATAACGCTTAAATTGGTTCAATATCATCCTGGCCTTCTCCGGATTTGATGTGCCTCGTTTTTTGCCACTACCGTTTTTTCGCTTGGTTGTCTTACGGTCCTTGATGGTTTTGATCACATGAGATACGGTTGAATGTGCGATTCCGAGCTGTTTTCCGATCCACCGATGAGAAGCGTTTGGGTTTTCGAAGTGTGTGCCCAAAATTTGTTGGCGCACTATTTCTTCATTCGAAGCCATCACTGAAATCACTCGACCGAGTTTCACGAAATTCATTACACAATTGACACAACACAATGAAATACATTCAGTTAAAATTTCGATAATTTTTACCCGCACGCTGAAAAGTTACGAACAATTGCGTGTGTCCAAATTTCATCGAATACAGTCTTTAAGCTTTATATAGTGAGATATAATAAATGGCACCATTGTCACAACTAAGTATTCTGATTGCACTTCAACAGTTACTGATTGAAAGCTTTTGATGTTAACAGCAGTGTATGAAATTATAAATGGTTTTGTAAGTACAATAATATTTATTGCCCAGGGAAGTCGACAAAAGTTGCAATCCGAAAGATTCTCTCGGTTGAACTAGGCCTCGAACCCACTGCCTCCAGCTTGGTAATACCGTATCTTTACCGACTAGGCCATCTGAGGACCCAAACCATCTCCAAGATAAACGTCTCATAAAGAAATAGAAAATTTTCATAAAATAATTTAAAATTATCAAGTGTAGTACCAATGCAGCAATTGACAATTACGAAAGAAAATCTAAAATTCTCATAACTTTATAAAAACTTTCCAAAATTAAATGACTTTCAAGCAATAAAAAATCCTAAACTGCAATAAAAGTTTCCGAGCAAACATATAAATCTTCGATGCAAAACAATCATATTATTCCATTAAAGTAGCACAATAAGTAGAAAAACGGAAATTAGGAAACGGAAAAAGCATTAATTGTCAATAAACAAATTAAGAAAGTTCCAAAAAAAAAACCGTACCGAGCAATAACAAATAAAATAACAAAGCGATATAATTATTAAATGGGGCAGTAAAAAAACATTCCCATAAAAATAATCAAAACTTTGCATAGTAAAATTAAAATTTACATGATGAGCTAGAAGTTTTCCTGCCTGGGGATGCTGAACATTTTATTTTTTCCATCGGATTTACCAATATCTGCATTGCTACCCCTATTTATCTACTGGCAACTTTTTTTTTTAAATTTCAATCTCTTTTCAATCTCTATGATTAGTCGTTGATCAATGGCGTTTGTATTTCCTTCGTGATATCGACTGAAGAAATGTGTTCGTTTGGAACGACAAAAGGGTGTAGTCATTCATGAAATGCGTTACAACTAGCATTGTATAGCAACATTTGATGTAAAAAAAAAGAAACGATTCATAAGCAGAAGTATCGTTCCATAACTAAATCGAAAATTTCCATGTAAGTATGTCTTGTTGAGTTTTTATGACATTCTATAAACCTGAATCATGGCCTTCAGAACCTTCATAAAACCAAAAAAAAAATACTTTGGTAGACAATAGAAAATCCTAAAACCATAAAAATATTTCATAGATTTTGAATGTAAAATGAAAATTATACATATAAAACAAAACTTTTTCTAACCAAGGAAAACTGTGAAATTATTTTACATTGAAAATATAATTTTAGAGCAGGTCCTTTTACATGGATTCCTCTAGACATCAACACTCTTTTGAATTTTCTGCTGCATTATTTTAAATATGTGCCTATGATGTGTAATTTTTCTACTCGGTTTAAAGCTTGAGCTGCTATGACCCTTGGAAAGCTCTCAATTCATAGTATTGTATTATAATGTTCATTCGCAGATTCTTGTATGCTGCAGTGCAGCAAGAATCCTATCAAAGTTAGGAATGTAAAATCTTTGTTGTTTTTTGGATTTGTGCCTTCGAAAATTTTTAGTGGCGATGTAAATGTAAATGTAATGTAATGTAAGTGTAATCAGTCGAAATTGCGGTTATATTTAGGTTCAAGTGACTTTCAACTTAAATTAACTTTAAATTTACTAAATTCCCATATTTCAACAGATTTTTATATTGATAGAATGTTAAGCTTTAAGCCAAGAATAATCTGCTTTGCTCAGTGCAGCATTTGAATTGAACAAATTTGTTATTAACCCTATGAGACCGTATAAAATAAGATTTAAAATTAAAACATAATAGAACTGTGTCGTGGACAGGGACGTTTGATATTCATGAAATCCGATTCGAATCTTTTTGCATATATTATAATGAGTCATAAACAACGCAATACTGTTTGGCCTGATTCTAGGTTTTTTGTTTTCCAACAACTGCAAGGCATAACTTTCTTGGAGCGATAGCAAGCTGATGTTTCGACGACTTTTAAATGAGCTATGATATGATAGATCAGGTTTGAACCTAATTGTGGATTTATTGTAGGCTCGTAGCAACTTATGGTATTAGCAACAATTGACCACGGTATTATAAATTGCACATCGTGGTATCAAAAATTGAACATCAAAACATTCAAATTTATCTTTTCCTGCAATAACTTGAATTGAAGTCTACATGATTCCAAACTACTAGTGATTTTTAGTTAGAATGCCGGAAGAGTAGATTCAGCCAAGATATATAACTAAGAATGATTACGTTTTTTGTTCAAAAGTTCAAAAGTTCAAAATTTTTGTTGGTTACTAAGCTGCAAGAACGACATTTCATAAGAAATAAGTACATTAGAAATTCCACTGCTGGTAATATAAGGCACAAGTAAATGCAAAAAAATTAAAGAACAACATAACATAAAACACGAAGAACTTTATTCAATAAATTTCCAATCCACGAGAAGACTTAATGCCAAAAAGCGTGATATATATACAAGCAACACACAACTCAATGGCTTAGCCAAAATACTATAAAAAAGATAAAACGAAAAATTTCCTGCCTTTATAGAAGTAATATAATTCATTTAATAACTCGGGGAAGAAACGTAAAGAATGCTGGAAGTAATTAAATCGCAATCTGAATCAAATTAGTCGAGAAAGAAGCGTTTAGAATGTTGCGAAGAAAATATTGGGCTCAGCTTCAGTATCCTTCAAAACTGTGCTAAGAAACTCGAACTTTGTTCAATTGGAATGTTTGGTAAAATTCGCCTTTATACAAGCTAAAATTGCATTTATACAATTGAAGACTGAGCATGATTAGGCCTTTTTCAATCTAAGACAAAATTATCTATTAAGTCTATCGGCGTCAGGTCCAGTGAGTGTCATATGTATGTTATTATTTTTTATTTTTTGTTTGACGAAAAAGCCATATGGCATTATTTCCTAAAAAAAAATTAACCTGCCACCTACCTATAAACAGAATAACGAATTTTACACAAAATAATGAATTTTAACAAACGCGTATAATTTTCCCTCGTTTAGTTGTAAGCCAAAGCAAACGTAAACAACGAAATTGTTTGCAATCTTTCATGCAATAGACCTGATTTCAGCGATATCTGGCTTTACATTAAATATCCCATGAATTTATGCCAAATCTGGCATTTCTTTTATGTGCATTAGATCACGCAGAAAATACAATGTTTTTTTCAAGCTGTGTACAACATATAATACCACAATTGATATAAAGGTAAACTGTATATCGTATAAATCAGTTAACTTGTGTAAAATCTAGTGTGGCTCGTGCTAAGAAGAAAACAAAAACAAAAAGGAAGAAAACACGTGGCCGTGACCGTAATTGCAAACATTCGACTCTCACTACTTTTCAAACAGTGGATGTTATGGATTGTCGGTTTTCCAGAGTTAACTGTATCCTCTGATAGAGAGCAGCAATCATGTAAGTTCTTGAGTGAATTTTTAATGCAGATTATTGCGGTTTTGGTGATAATTTGATGGTCCAAAAATATAAGCTCCACTTGTACACTTGTACTAATAAGCAGAAGCGAAAGACTCACAGACTATTAGACGACGATCCCATTTGGCCTTTTTTGCAGGTTATTTATTGGAGAACGTCGAAAAGCGGATAGTTAAACTAATTTATCACCTTCACAAATTCATCATATTTAGCCTTCTATGTAAAGTATAATTTCTACTATAACTATTTTTTTAAATGAGTATTTTTATTACCTATCAAAAGAAATAGGTATCATGAATAGCAGCACATGTATGATACATTTATATCATAACAATGTAAGAAATACATCCCAAAAATGTGTGTTAGAAGGTTTAGCTTTTTAGCACATTTTAACATAAATTTTATAGCAAAGTCATGCTGTGTCACAACATTAGCACGCAAGGTTGATGCTATGACTGTTAACATTTTCAAAACAAATTCAGCCGACCAACAATTAACACACATTAGACTGCTCCTATTCGTTGCACCAATTCAGAAACGGTTTACGCTAGTATGATTTCCGAATTTTTGATGAGGACGAGACGAATCTTTAATGAAGGCGTGTGTTGAGAGCCCCACTTATAGTTTAAAAAATTTGACTTTTCAAGCAAGTGCTTTTTTACGAGCTTAAACTGTTATGTTTTGCTTTGATTAAAATAAAACCGTAACTTCATCGCATCCTGTTGTGAATCAACTTGTTGTTTTAGTTGTTTGTACTAAATCATCCGAGGGTGAATAGTCCTACTAATATGACTCACAAAGTGATCATGATTTGAATTTGAATCTCTTAGGAACGTTAGATTTGCGCCTTGCGATGCCCTTGATTCTTATTTGCATTCCCTTGTCAAACCTGTTCCAGATGTAGTAATGATAATCTTCTCACAAAACAACTCTTTTCAAACGCTTGCAACTCCAACTGCTCAAATGGGGCGTGTTTAGCCATATAAAACAAAATCAGATGAACTTCCTGGATTTTTTTTCGACTAAATCATCAAAGCAAATAGCCCTTAGTGGTACAATGGCCCGTAAAAGTGCGCAATCATCATCTTCATCCAACATGTTCTTCTATGGTTCAAATAAAACCCAGCAGCAACATCAATGGAACCAGTATTGCACCAAACTGGAAAAACCGTCAAATTAAACCATAAATGAAAACTTCTTTTGCTCGGTACATATCTCCAGGTTGCTCTATATTATGCATAGCCACGCCATGATCGGAGAAAATAAACGATTCATGCTTAGCACCCTTGGGGCGGGAAAGGTACAGCCTCTGTGCTGCATCCACATAGATTATGAATGCAAATATTGCACAGTTTTGTTCGCGGTTGACCGCAGGCTCCCTTTGGCGAGACCATGCCGACGACCGCGTTCGCGCTTTCGAGGGGACTATCTAAGAAGGAAATCGACAGTTTTCCTGTGGTTTTCCGTATTCACTTCAAAGACCTGCAAATTGAATAGAGCAGATCTTCGCTGTCGTCGTCGCCACCGTCATCAGACAGAATTTCGTGTCTCACGTGAATTTTTCCTCTAAGACCCTGAAGGCACCTGTGGCCCAGATTTCCAGCCCTTTACCTATTTGAACGGGACGAGATCAACATTGTTGCCTCCCCCGAAATATGAAGTACAAAACGAAACGTCTCACGCTGGTTTTTGCACCCTTGCCAAAGTCACGCAGTGCCTCTCCGAATGACCTCCCGCGCGCTGGTCGCTGGCTGTTACCGTATTCAACGCTGCACGGAGCGCGGTGCACGATAAAATACCCCGATGATGCTTAGTGGTACATTGTTTCAATCCGAGCAGGATTTATGACTACTCTGGATTACGGACAGTAGTCAGATTCCAATGAGCAACCAGTCAGTTTCAGTTCACGGTTCGGTGTTCTTTTGAAGCAAACAAATGTTTAACATCATTTCTCTTGGCGCTCCTATTTACGCAAGTTGTCAAGATTCTCACGAAATCGCAAGACAGAAAGAAGCCTAATTTCCGGATGATAAATGAGTTGAATGTTTAATCCAGATCAGGTTGCCGTAATAGCGTTTTTTTTTTACAAAATCTCAGAATGATAGAACCTGTGGTTTTTTTCTTTCTTTCTTTTTTTGCTCTGTAGGAAAGAAAGCTTGTGGTAAGCAATAATTAATGATCGAAATTATGCGAGCATAAAACGAAATAAAAGCGAGCAGAACTAATTTCTTGTACTGTAGGAATGATACACCTACTAGTTTTTTTCTTAATCATTTCAAGAGATCTGACCAAATTAAACAGAATTTGCTTTGCTGTATTTCGAGGAGATCGGACTTGGCTTTCTACGTAGGTATTGCAGAAAGCTTGCGTCGTTTTGTGTAAAAACGTATAACTAATGAAATGACGAGAACTTTTGGAGCTGTTGGTGCCGTTTTTCTTTAATATTATCATTTGAAACAATCTGTTGGCTATATTGTCCAGAACAATTATGCGCTCTGGAATAACGAGCAGTGGTTGTGAATAGTCATTCATCTGACAGGAAGCAAACAGCCCGATAAAATAAAATTAAATTCTTTTTATTTCAATCCTGTTACAGTTACTCTGGTCATACGTTAAAGTGCCTCAGGAACACTTTATATTTACTATGCATATTATGGCAAACTCAGTCGGTAAAGGTACATCTACAAAGTAACACAATCCGGGTGATTGCAGGGTTTGATTCCCAGTCTGGTCTTGCAAGTTTCGTAATCATTTTCTCTTATACAGTGAGAGGCTCGCAGCGAGATGGATGGTTAAACCAAGTGCGAAATATTGTGTGTCACAGGTACAGTCCCAAAGGACGTTGAACCATCATAAGTAAAAGTAAGCTCTGATTAGCAATGCAGTATGCACAATGATGTTAGTGAGAAATTTATCTTTTAGATAAATTATAAAATTTGTACAATGTTCCAAAAAACTAAACTCACTCATGAAATTTCAGTTTTTGTTTCTCACAATTTCATTCTCACTGTATCTTAAGCTCGCATATTTTTTGCAGAAGATAGTTCAAGCACACAGTAAAAAATAATAAATTTCCCCTCGTTCAATTGCAAGCCAACCAATTGTAAACAAGAAAATTGTTTGCATTTATATACAACATACCTGATTCAAACGATGCATAAATTTACATGAAATATCCCATGAATCTATGCCAAATCCAGCATTCCAAGCATTAGATAATACAGAAAATCACATGTTTCCTTCAAGCTGTGCACCTAGATTGCTAAACATCAGGTTAAATTAAAATGAAAATATTGGGGGCAGTATATTAGCGGAATGAATTTTCCCTTAATGAATTCCTCTTTTCAAATAAAGTGACCTCCCACCAGAATAGCTTTCAATGGACATAAGCAAATATAAATTGGCAAACACATATATTTACACTATTTATAAGACACTTTATGTTGCTCGCCAGAACTAACGAACTATTACTTGACACACTCGGTAGTCTTCTGAAATGGGTCTGCCATGTTCCACCTATGCTAAAACAGAAAACACAGGCCACCACCAACTGCGGAAGACCAGATGTATCATGTTGCCATTTAATAAACCAACGAGTCCTCCGCTCTCGAATCCAGAAGCTGCACCCAGCCTTCAAGAGCACATGTAATATCACCCAGCGAACATCGATTTTACATATTTTCTGGTGTCCTTCGCTATTAAATGGAAAACGATGAGACAGAACCGAGGAACATTAGACCAGCCTACTGACCATAGAGCAAACGTGTATCCATAAGCTCATTTG
Organism: Aedes koreicus; assembly: GCA_024533555.2. Taxonomy (NCBI): domain Eukaryota; kingdom Metazoa; phylum Arthropoda; class Insecta; order Diptera; family Culicidae; genus Aedes; species Aedes koreicus. Next base: position 102,241 of record JAHHFK020003605.1, on the reverse strand, counting down.
TTCTTGAAAAGCAGGCAGAAGATCTTGTCGACAGACCACTTACCCACATGGATGCACACACCCACCGGGATCATTTCTTCTTTTCTATGGTCAATTGGCTTTGCAAATGACTCAAAGGAAGCGAAAAAATGAAAAATAAATTGCTTGCATCCAGAACAGACCAGAACAGCGGGTGGTGGTCCATCGCTCTTCCGAATGCATGCCCCAAGGACGGAAACAATACTAAGCTACTGCCACAGGTAACGAACCCCTAATTGAGGATGACTACTGCCTCTTTTGGGTATCAACAGCGACAACAAACGGTTCTTGTTGGAATTCACTTATGCACATAAATATTTCCTTTCTGCTCACTTCTCATATTCAATGTCAAAAGTTTATCCCTATTAGCTACTTGTAACATCTCGGGAAATTTGTTATTCTGATTGTATTTCTCTTTTTACTGTCTGCCTCCTAAAACAGAAAATTCCAAAGGTGATCTCAAAGCCGCCCTAAACATGGAAGCATAGAATGTACAAACAAGATCCAATAATACGATTTAATTTCTCTACATTAAAACAAACAGCTTTCAGGCCATCGCACGGGTGACGGGAGATGTGGGCCTATCTATTTCGCATATGCGGACCTATTCGAAGCTATTCATAATTAATATAGCGACCTCGTTATTGGCCGGGCACATCCGCTAAGGAAAACCGCAAACGATCAGGCCCCAGGAAGATGAAAGGTTCAATATTCCCGTTTTGTGATCCCACTTTCTCGCTAATGCTGCTGTTGTCGCTATGGCTGATGGAGCTCATTCATCCCACCTCGTTCCGTACTTTGGTTGCTTTTATGGTTTGCTTCCTATCGGCAATAAGGAAAGGTTCTCACGACTGTCCCCTCGCAATGCCAGTTGAAGGTGGGCGATTAGCCGACAACAAGCGTTTCTCTCTTTGTGCAAAACGATGAATCATCCCAATAAATTATCTTCATCTCGATCGTACCAACGCTCAATCACAATTACAAACTAATGTGTCATATGTACGTCCAACCTATTCTAGTTGACAAATTTAAATGATGATTGATGCATTACAACTAACACTGCATTTGTCTTTTTCTTTTCTTTTACAGAGCCACAATGCTTCCAAGATCGTTACATTCGACCATTCTAGCTTGCCTACTGCTAGCGTCTGCGCTTAGTATAGAAGGTGCCAAGCGACGATCCCGACTTGATTTACCAATCTCGAAACCAGCGGATGCTCCGCTAGAAGACAACATTGCCACGGCCGCCGGATCCGATCCAGCCTATGAACGAGCGGAACCAGTGGCCTTGGTCGCCACCAATGCCGCACCAACGGCGTCCTCAACTGAAACCGACACTTCCAACAGTTCTGGCAGTGGAAGTTCAGAGAACAGCTCCCAGATGGTTGACGAGTATACCGACGAGGACTGCGATCCAGACTTTGTTGCGTTCGAGCTGGTGACGGGGTAAGCTTCTCTACATTATTAGCTATAATGTAACTAGTAAATGTTGGACCAATGAGAGGAAACAAGAAAAGCACCCTTTTAGATTTTTTGGCTACTCCGCTATTGAGAAGAACGTCTTTTCACCCCTTTAAGTTTTCTAGATTTAATTTCACGGTTTTATTGATATGACAACCAATATATGGTAATGTATATTCATATGAGAGTGTGGTAATAATTCCAAAAAGTGATCATTAATTTGATATTTTTAATGAAGAGGCTAGAGTTTTGTAACCTCTAAAGCAATGTTTGTTTTACTTTACGTCCACATTAACGTAAAGGCACCACGGAATTCTCTTGTAAATTTAGTTACGACTCTATTTTTGAAAGCATCAACTAAGGTTCACATGGTAACAGTTTTACTGTAATCGAAAAAAAAAAAATTAATACAAAAGTGCTAAGACAAATCACCTCTGGTTAGGCAATGACTTTACCATATAACTTACCCGAGCAAAGGTTTATACCAAAATGATAACAAGTTCTAATTGATTGATCACTAAATATGTTAACATTCAGGCTGAATAAACAGCCAAAATAACAAAAGGGATAACAAATTAATGTTCGTTGGATATCACAACATGAACTTGTTTTATTATCATTGAGTTCATTTTGATAACAAATTTTGTGATATGAAGAAATTTTGAGATAATTTCAAATTATGTTATCAACATGATATCAAATTCATAAACTAATAACTGAAGTACTGCCTCTGGTGAAAAGCTCAATTTCATATCCATGACATGCTGGGGATATTCAGCATTCATCAGCATGCTGGTAGTATTCAGTAACGTTCGTCAAAAATCGCCTTAAAAAATTGAGAACAAAATTATTCAATGTTGATAACTAATTTTGTTATGCTATAACAGGTGAGTTCAAAATGATATCTGAGATAACAAAACTTGTTATCTATTTGATATACGATGTTATTTTACTTTGCTGGGGTAGCTATTAACCGACCATGTCAGAACGCTTTTAAAATATTTAAAAAGCCTATTTTAAAATATTATGTTTTCACTTCAAGAATTCATAAAGTTGACTATAGATTGAGATTAATTTGTGTAGTTCGATCCGGGATTCTGTTTTGAAGTATACCTCATACTTTGAAACAGTAAAACACTTCTCATGAGATTAAACCTAATTAGCTCTGCGCATCTGTTACTTGAACAAGTTAAATTTTACCAAACTTGTGAGGCAAACAATACAACTGCTTATTCTGATGCAATCATAACCTATTTTTGGCACAACTTTTTGCTCAAATTTTGAAGGATGTAGGCTGTGCTTTTGAGTAAAGAAGGCGTTTTCTTTCTCCGATACTATTTTTTTTTAGAACATTTAAAACCGAACCGAAAATCGACCGAAATTAATATTTAAAGTGTACCAATGTGATTCTGAACTGATTTTTCGGCAAAATTTGTGCATTTCTAGCCTGTTTTCGATGGAATTTCCGAATTATAAAAGAAAGGAAGAGTGTGCTTCTCTTGTCGCGAGTGAATTGATGATTTTAAGCAATTTAGAAGTTCGAAATAGAGTCACCCCATAGCGGAGGATTTCGAATATTGGCAGTGTGTGGAGTCAGAAAAATTGACCACCACGAGCTGAACAGATGCTAGTGGTATAATGCTGGTTGGATACCTAAGGGGCGGTTCAGCAACGTTAATTTTTGAATGCACAAGCTAGTGTTATTTTTGAGATGGCCTTTGGTGAGATCTGTCTAATTTTAAATATATTACGGAAACCTATTTTAAAATAATACTTAATACGTATCTTGTTTCCAAACAAATTTCCAAGTTTTAAATTTAAATCTGGAAGTGTGTTGGGTACCCTTAACCAAATGATACCGGTAATTTTTACATGCGGGATTTATTGTACATGAAAGTAACCTCGTAATGGGCTTGGCTCTTCAGACATTCTGAAATGGCTTGTTGGATCTGCAGTAGATCCAATGGTCACTCAAAGTATATTTGCAACCAGATTTCTTCCATAATACCATTGCTGGTCAATGGATGTTAGATTAAACACACACACATACAGAAAGTTTTGCCAAATTGTGAATTTTCGATTAATGCAGCTCTCAAAAGTGCTCATGTACTAGACATATAGAAATAAAAAAAATAGCTGCCGACGAATTAGTGACGAAAAAAACCAAATTGAAAATATTTTGGAAAATCCATTTTGGCTGATTATGATCGGAGGTTTCAAATCTGGAGATCTGGGTTGCCAATGAATATCGCTTTTTTATACCAGACGTCCTGCCAGACGTCCTTTTATACCAGACTTGTGCTGCATACACTGAATTGTTTTACTGGAACTCCTTCATGAACGATATGTGGACATGTGGGCAAGCATGGGAAAATTCATTCACTCGCATGAGCACCATCGAAATAAAATAACAATCCTCGGTTGCTAACAAATAGTGATCGCATGTGATGTTTCCTATCAAACGGTTCTACACGAATTCTCGAAAACGAACACTGTAGAAAGAATAAACGAGGAAAACAGAATCATACGAAACAAATTTTCATCTAGACGTTAGATATAACGAATGCTTGCCACTGAACGCAAGCGTTTGGAATACACCGAACGAGATTAATTTACCTCAGTGAATGCAATCAGTTGGAATGATCTGAGCAGAGATACGCCATAAAATGACACTTTATGTTTTTATGTTGCATTATATTACTTAACATCATGTTAGATCATTATTTAAAATGTTAAACTATGTTTAAGTTATGATTTAAGGAAGTGAGTGTGATTCAATCAATCTCGCTCAGCTGAATCAAACTGAATGCAATCGTTAACGATTTAGCAGGTAAAAAAGATGAGATGAGAAAACATCCACACTTTTACAGTCCGATTCATTCAGTGTACGATCAGCCAAGCGATCAGCTGCCAGTTTTGCTCAATACAATTATGTTTTGTACGAATAGAATGAAAGCAGAATGATCATGAACATCGGAAAAACTCACACGTAGTAATGCTCACTTCTGGCAGTGTATGTGTATGAATAAAAAATGAGTGCAGAATGAGCCGATTTTTCCCATGCTTGCATGTTGGAGACCCCCACTCAATAAAATTTGACAAAAAACGACAAATAATGTTGTCGTTGACTGTTTGACTACTTTCACCGCATATCGTCATTATTTCAGCGAGTTGGTACGTTGTGATGCGATTTAAGTCAGGTCTAGTCGGGTCTAGTCTACACGTATACAAACAGATCTAGAAAGAATCCTGGAAAGTAATTAAAATTCATAACATTTCTTGTCATTTTTAGTATTTGCTGATCATTATGAATGTGGGATAAAAAACTAATACGTCCAGGTCAACTGTGCAGCATAAATTAAATAATATTGATGCCATTGTGTAATACGTCATAATTTATAAAAATGCTGACTTAATATACATTTTCTGCACAAGAAATTTAAGGAGACATACCGTACCAACCATCCATAGAAGCATTGAAAATAAATTAAAACAAAAAACAAAGCTAAGAAAATTGAAGAACACTTGTTTGTTGTTCAATCTCCTGGGATAGGACATAGCTGTGTCTGAGCTTTTCAGCCTAGGATATATGATATATGATATGAACTACCACCCATTGTAACACGAAAACGTCCGACAGCAATGGCCTCTCTTCTCTGTTTGACTTGATCAAGCTTTAATAAAAACTGATTGTCCGCATAATGCCATTGTATGAAGGGCCAAAAACGGGTTGGTGGATCGATAGACAACAGTTATACGTATCCACGGGGATTTAAAGAATCTCTTGCCAACAACAAGATTGAACAATTGGCCAAAAAAGCGAGCTAGTTATCTAACATGAGGATGGCCCAATGGGTAAAGAGAAGGGTCCGCCCTCTATTCACAAACGGTTAGCAATGGTCAGTCTGCATTCCCACACTACCCATCAAGGCTGTTTTAATCGGGTACCCTGATGGTCCCTCCCATTCCCCAGTATTAGCATGAAATATTCATTTGACCCTATGAAAAAGTACCTTTGCTCGCTTGTTTTCTATTGCCGGTAGCGACATGAGCACGAACTATTGTCCTAGCCTCATTTGGCTTATGATTACGGCGTTATTAGTCGCTAATTTTGAAAAGAGAATACCGACATGCAAGCACCCTATCCTATTCGAATATATAATAACAACCCAGACCAACAGATATTCATATTATTGAACAAGGATTTAATAGATAAAATAAGCATGAGAAGAATGTCCTCACCATGCCCGGTCAAACTACTATGCTATATTTCCGAGGCAACCCCAATTATTTGGCACTTTGAAGAGAGCCTACATACGCAAATCCAGTTTACTTGCCTGTTAATTTTCCGGAATATAGCTCAGGAAGCTATCCAATAAACACAGGTCCACGCATCGCAAACCTATGATTTTACGAATTCTTAAAAAATGGAATCCACCGTAAGGCAAGTCGGAGCAAATAATGATGCTGACAATATAAGCACCAAGCTCCGAAAATATAACAAACGGGTTTAAAATTGTCAGAACACAACCCGGAAAACAAATTGGGAAAATCATACAATTAGGCAACGATTCCAATACCAAACACATGATTGTATAACACGAGACATAAATGATTCTCTAATTTCACGTTATTCTAATTCTATATCACTTATAAATTGAATGTTGAATCTCGTAAAATTGACGCAGCAACAGAAGAACAAAAACACTTACCAAGCACGGCTTGCTTCAAGTCTCAGTTATTTCAGATTGAAGCGATTCATGGTTAAAGTTGTTCTGAATTGACGTTGTCATCGATACTCAATGTTTACAAACGGCCATAAAATACCCTTAATTAATAACAGACGCCAGCAAAGTTTAGATCTACAAACGGATTTTTTGGGGCTTTTATAGGTTTTTTTTAAAGACAAATGGGAAAAGACGCCAAACGACAAATGTATCTATCATTTAAGGCCGAAATCAGTTTACTGTTACTCATTACTGTTTGAGAACGAATCTAAGCTGCGGGTGCCGTTCTACGTATGGTTGCCTTCTATTTTAGACAATCCTATCATAAACAATCAGCGTAGAATGGTAGTTAACTACCCGAGGAACATGTGTTTACCTTTATCTGAAGGCACTTCTTGTGGAAAAAATAAATCTGAAAAATTTTCAATTACGTTTAACCCAATATCGCCGGGTTGAAAAAACACATGTTTGTGTTATAGCTTGGTTATAGAAAAACAGCCATCAATGATGAGCAAAAAATTAACTCGAAAATAGGGGGTTTTCACAGCTTGGTAAATTTTTCGGCATTTTTTGTCTTTTCATTTTTAAACCATCAGCTGTCATTTTTCAATAATATGAGAAGTTCATAAGCAAGCTAGCTTTTTTTCGTTTTCACTCGCATACATGTTTCTAATAATTATGCTTTCATTTAGATTTACTCTATTGATTTCATGTTATATGTCTGAATTTTTCCAGAAATAGAAAAAATAATTCTTCTCTATTCCTTCATTTTCCCCCCAGTATCCGGGGATATAACGCGAATTGACAGAAGCAATTGACAGACAGAAAGAGCATCATACTTTTACCCAATATTTTTAATAATTCGGGCGTTCTTGAGATTCGCGTAAGAATTTATTTAATTACGGTATGTCACAACACAGAAAACGCATGTGTTTATCTCCATGATGCAAAAAAACATAGTCAGCATCGAATTTCAATCACTGACTATGGGACCCCAGATGTTAATCAGACAAGCAACCCTTGCTGGACCTTATGATGATAATTTAAGAGCAAATAAGAAATATGCAGTTTGAGACACAAATGCAACATCCCACTACTAATTCGAGACTACTAAGATTGTCATCGAGTGAATTGTTTTTTTTTTTTTTTTTTCATTTCCTCAAAGTGTAAATTTAGTTATCGTTTTCATTTTTTAAATGGGAAGATAAAACAAATGAAAACGAGCATATGCAACTTCGATTATATTCCGCTTTTGGGTACTTTTTCTTCCGCGAAATTTAAAGTGATAACATCCGACATCATAAGAATTCGTAGGTAGTTTTTTCGTTGGAAATCAAAACATTGGTAATGAAAATGTTTTCATGGTTTTCTACTCACTAACCGGATCACAGTTAACACATTTTAGTTGGGAACGATCCCGGCGTAGTGGTTAAGATCCATGCCTCTGACGCCAACGTCACGAGTTCAAATCTCACCACCAAGACAAGTCATACAAAAAACTACCCAATGGTGTTTGAAGAGGCAAATCTCAGTTTCTCTACTATATATTGATAAAGAACCATATCGTATGCACAGTTGCGGTTAGCATTCAATTACAATTTCAGCTACACACTTAGAAATAATTTATTTTACACAAGACGTAATTCATGTTTGTAAGGAGTCGGGGAATGTAAAGAAAGATTTCGTGTAAAATTATATCTCCTGAAACTGACACATACGCAATTCGACGAAAGATGTGTTTGATTGAATTTATTTTCTCATCTCTTTCAACTCATTCTTATGCGCTAAAAGACGCTTGCATGTTTTGGTCTCAGGGGACGGAAATTTACATGACATTTGGGTAGTGTGTATGTTGATCCACTAAAAAACAAGTTTTGCGTCTCCGAAATCACGATGCGAAATTATTAGAAAAAGACAAAAGATAGGAAAAATAACACGGCTAATCGTATCACCTTAACAGTCATTTGATTTTGAACGAAGAAACTGTTTTGCATTTTGATACCTATGACGCACTTTTGAAAAATATTAACGCGCAAACTTCATATTAAGTTTTATCATATTCATCTCAAAATGGGTACATACAAACTACTACACACTTAGAAATTTTAAATTTTACACGAGACGTAATTCATGTTTGTTAAAGGTCGGGGAACTTAAAGAAAGATTTCGTGTAAAATTATGTCTCCTGAAACTTAAACATATGCGATTCTACAAAAGATGTGTTGGATTGAATTTATTTTCTTATCTCTTTCAACTCCTTCTTATGTGCTAAAGGACGCTTGCATGTGTCGGTCTCAGGAGACAGAAATTTACATGGCATTTTGGTAGTGTGTAGCATAAGTATTCTGATTAAACTTTGATAGTATCATCGCCGTGAAGCCGTTACTAATCCGACGACAAGTGGGATTGCTTAGAGATCTACAAAGATGAAGCGTGAGATTAGTTTCCATCTTGAATGTAAAAGGTTGCTAATCCATTACATTTATATCAGTAGAGACCACGCAGACCACGTCCAATGTCTTCGAGGAGAGGAATGATGATTAGTTTGGCAATCGTTGTTAGAGACCGTATTTATCTCTGCATCTCCATAATTTTCAAAGGAAGGATAGTTAAGTTAGTGCATTAGTGTTATTTTTAGATCATCGATTCACTGTTGTTAGTAATGCGATCAATGGTAGTGCAGTTGATTGCTTGTTATTTAGAAGTCTAGTGGGTTTAGAAAGAGACAAAGTGACAAATTGTAAGAAAGAGGGCGGGCCTAGGATTGAACTCCCGAACTTATACTTAGTAAGTAGAACGGAAAACCACTGAGCTACCCTACCACATCTAATATTTAATGATTTTCAAGATTTCCCAAATACTGAGAAGATGAAAATGCGAACGCTAATTGATACATTGATTGTGTACAATCATACATGTTGAAGAAATTAGCTAAATTTGTCATATGAGGTCAAACATTTTATTGAATGTATCATGATATCTACTATTTATTGAACATACATTTTGGATTCATATTAAAAAGATTGCCTTTGATGGTTATTGTTTGTGTTATAAAAATTTGTATAAGTGCGTTATGAATGTAAGTGATGAGATCAATTAAACAGCAGTAAATTGTACTGGATTTTACTCCCGACCTTCCACCCAGGAGAACCGGCAGCCACTGAGGTATCCAACTGCGTCATAGAAGTATCGAAATAGACCCAAAAAAATCGATTTTACCTTAGTCAAAACAATGTGTAGTTGTAATTATAGCTTTCTCTTTTTCTGCACTGAAATGAATCCATTACTCCCAATTGGCAGATCATATACTCGCACATTTATTGGACATGATGCATCGCTTTTACTATGCGAACTTCTTTGTGTTCATCATTAATATGGTGAATCATTTGCTCTCATGTATTCAGCCAAGTTTGGAGTGGAGCACTACTTCGGCAGTGGAACATTTCCCGTCATTTATCTCTACTAACCGGATTCAATCCAAGTGTCTTGCTTTTGAACACGTATAGTGATACACATAAGCTTGACACATGTACGAAAAATCAAGTCGTTTGGTTGGAGTACGGCTGAGTAAGAACGATGAATGACGAGAAGTGGTCCACTGCTGAATTAGTTCTCCAGCCTATTAGGATTTGAGATATTGAACGGATTGTCCATTTATGTTTACATGGTATCTGGGAAGGATCCATACAGCGTTCCATATTTCGGCAATTTCACGTGAGACAAACCGGAAATGGTTCGAGAATGTTCTACAAATCTTTAACCATGCAGAATGCTGATAACTAGTTGAAACGCTCTGAAAACATCTGCGGATAATCGCCCTGCTAAAATAAAAGTAAAAAAATAAGAACAGATTTCTGTCTTCGACAGTTTATCCTTGGGCAATTTTCCAATTTATCGATACAAAGTTTAAGTTTGAGACAATCCTAAGTAAGTTAACATTAAATTAAGTTATTTGCTTAGTAAACTAGTTTTATTAAAAAATAAAAACATCCCATTTATTTCAATTAGATTATTTAAATGAAAAATTAAAATTAAATATCACCATTCAAAATGAAAAGTACCCGCTCATGTATCTAAAATTTTCTATTCAAGTCTAATAGATTCCAGCGCATTAAATTGATTTTTATTCTTGTCTATGAAATAACCATGAAATAAAATAAAATATGTTACTAATTCATAATTTATGAGAGGAGCTACTTATGTGAACTTTATATGTTGGAAAAAAAAATACAAACGCCCTGTTCAACAGCGTAACTAGTGCAGCGTAGAAAGTTCATCCACAAACTTAGCAACAGCTCTTTCCAACCGCCCAGTTTAAAATCCCAAAACGAGGTTTAATTTAATTTTGCTTAAATTTTGAGTCAATAGAGAATAAATAAAGCTTTTAGTTTCAAGAATTTTGTTTACGTTCTCTATTAGAAAAAATACTTTATGTGATGTCTCTACCAGAGATGGAAAATGTACATTTTTTGGCAAAACAGTCGCCTGCTGTGAAATTTGAGGCCCACACACGACCAACAGTTTATGTGTACAGTTCTAGCGAACGCGGAGGCTAGAAAACAGAAAGAGAAAAATGTCGCCCTATTTCTTCCGAAAGTTTCAAACAGTTTAGAAGTGGCGTGTGACTGTATTTGATAGCTTGATTAAAAACGCACTTATTCGGTAATCTGTGGTTGTGGGTTATAAGCATCCGTTCTTATAATTTGATTACTTATAATAAACATCAGCTGTATGCAGTAATTTGCCAGCAATCAACGAATTCTGAGCGACATAAATCTATGTCGCAACATTTTTTAAACCATCGGCTGGTGGCAGCAGAAATGTTTCGTCGCCAGTAGAAGAAAGTCATGAGATTTTTTTCCCACGACGGTTCACTTTTGCGTCTGTACAATTTGATCGTAATGAAAATGTAATGAAATAATATCAAAATAAAGTACATGTACCACCACTGATCTCTACAAGACAGCGGAAACATAGATCATGATATTAGCAACATCATTAATATTCATGGTGTATTTTCTGAATTAAAAAACACGATTATTCATGAAATCATGATTTTTTTTATATTGAATATCTCGTATTGAAGGTCAGATTATCGCTTTATGTATGTAAAAGTCTAATTCTAGGCCTTAAATTTTCTGTTCAAATTTGTTAGGCGAATTAAGACTGCCTATGGTCAAGAATCGTACTATGGTGTAAGAAAGATCTTAAGTCGTACCTACATTTCATGTTTCTGCAAATGATAAAGAACGTGTTTGTGTAAACAGTAAATTAATCAGATTCGGAAATGATATTGGAGATAAACTTCTATCGAAAGAAGTCGATCATTGCAGTTAAAAAAAACTGTCCATGAAACTAATGTCACTTTTCTTGTATGGGTACAATGTTTGCTGGTAGATAAACAATCTTGAAACTTAATTCTTAACCATATGTGTTATGTAAAACTTACTCTGCGCAGCATTTACTAGGTATAGGAATCGTAAATCCTTCCAACACTTGAATTCGGAACTTACCTAAAATGAAAAACAAAATACAAATTAAACCAATGTTAACTAACAATTATATTCTTTCTCTTATTTAAAAAACACAGCTACGTCTTCTCAGCACCGAACAAGCTGCTTGACTCCGTTCCCGGAACGCTGATGCTGACCGACTGTCTGGAAGCTTGTCAAAGCAATGATTCATGCGCCTCCGTCAACTACGAAACTGGACTCTGTGTACTGTTCTCTTCCAATTCCGACAAATTGCCAGGTAATTTTCCTCTAAATCTATTACCCCTATGCTAACGTAGAATCATCAATCAGTACTGCAGCTAGCAGCTTGGGAAAACGTAACATTGCATTTTAGTCAAATGGAAAGAAAAGCTTTACATGTTTCAACGGGGCCTCCTACAACATATAAATGACTTTTGGTGGCGCTTATTCATTATTCAATCATCACTTTGAATTATGAAAAAATAAAAAAACACGACACCGGTTTGTTGCGCCTGCGTTTCTTGAAAGGGGAAAATATCTCGATAAAAGAACTGGATGATTGATTTAAATATTATGCGATCGATCGCTCTTCGCTTCCTAGGAGTCTAATCGAAGTGTTCGCTCTAATACAAAGTGTGATACGATTGATCTCAGTTACTGAATGCCGACCTGCTGTGTGGGGTCCACAGTTTCTAAGGTCGCCGCCAAAAGGCGAAACCGAACTAGCTTGAACCAAGGAGCGCGTGTAGGAAATCGATAATGAGGATAAATGATGTCAGGAGAGGGTTAAAGATACATTTTTCTCTCACCGTCGTTTGTTTGGTGCATGCAGCCGTCGCCAGGTTGTCTACACAGCGGAACGAAATGCATCGCAACGACTCAGACGACCGTTGCTTTTGATTTTATCGTTTTTTTTTTCGAATAAAAAAAAAGAAACTGTCTTTCCTGCATGCAGTCTGGTACTGTAAATGTTTCGCCCCGATCCCACAGTACTATCGCTAGACTGCCTATTAAATCGTAAAATAATTAGAGATACGGTGCGCGCCTAAGAGATTTTATAGCGCTTCCATCGTTGCTGACCACCCACCCGACAGTTAGGGGAGTTTTGTAAGGGGTTTCCCATTGGGAATAAAACTCCTACTCAGTATGAACTTTGATTTCTGACTGCAATTATAGAAAAGTATACCAGATAATTAAAATCGTTTTCGAACTGCGCTATCACAAAACAGTTCAAGATGCTTCCATCACCAAACCTAGGAACTAAGGCTTAGGGCACGTTTGTGAAAATAGATGGAATATGCGATGGATATTGTGAGCGATGTTACAATAGTGGGATGTCAATAAAAATCAGGGCAAACTTGCAATCGATTAACCTCGATGCTTTAATTGATAATACATGTTTTGCTTCCAGATAAAAATAGATTAAGCTAAGCACGATTACTTAATACACCAGACTTGATACCACAAGTAAAGATCGTGAGATGCATTACATAATTTTTCGTTTCGTTTGAATCATTCATTTCAAAAGTCTTGATTTTTGTTTTATGCTGCCTTTGAAGAAGTTGAAACGTGACAACTCTACAACGACGAAACGTGTAAAAAGAAACTAAAATAAAAAATATATTGGTAATTTGCTTATAAAAATTGCAAATCTCCGGGAGCAGACGTCAGGCGCCACGATGAAACAGGATCGCTTCTTTCTGGTCGTTGCTGAATACACAGTTCACTTTTTCTTCCAAGGTCTCAATGTTCTTATCCAAGCAGAGCCACCAGAAATATGATCTTGCCAAGCTTTTCATTTTCACAATTCCCAAGTGAACTTAGTGAAGTTTGGTCAGTAGCATCTTTCTCAGCTTAGTGGGGACAACGATACGGTAACCCCAGAGTAAAACTCCTTCGTGAACGCTTAATTCATCTAGTTTCCGATAGAAAACCTTCAAATCTTCTTCCTGTACTCTTCTTGGCCACGTGGTTTGGACGCACTCGACCACTCGACTAATTGGCTTGTTTTTTCTGCTTTCGACAACAATTTGCTTCCTTTCCACTAGAGAATGTGTTTCAATCTCCATAAAATTCAAGAAACATTCACCACCTTCATCTTTATCATCATCTTCACATTGCATCGGAAATCTTGACAGAAAATCTGCAGGAACATTGTGTGCACCTTTCACGTGAAAAATCTCATAGTCGCAGTTTGCCAGAAAAGCAGCCCATCGTTTCAATCGTCCTGCCGCCATCGTCGGAATACCTTTTGGACGGATCAAACTAGTCAACGGCTTATGATCCGTCATAAGTTTAAAATATTGACCAAAAATATAGTTGTTGAACTTATAGATGCCATAGTAGATTGCCAATGCTCTACGGTCAATAACAGAATATCCAACTTCATGTTTCTTGAAGATCCGGGAGGTAAACAAAATCGGACGTTCGGACGTTCCAATACCTTCGTTTGCTGCATCACAATACAGGTGAACAGGAAGATTGACGTCGTAATGGGCCCATACAGTTTTTTCCTAGAGTAAATTCTTCGCTCTTCGCCATTCCCTCAAACTACTGGTCGTTCCGTGAAAACTTCAAGCCTTCTTTCAATAACACGTACAAAGGTCTCAACCACTGGGCCGGACTTCGACAGAACTTGGCATAATAGTTTGCTAATCGAACAAAAGCAAGTATATCCTACACATCAGTTGATACCTTCACATCCAAAATGTATTGAACTTTTTCTGAATCCTTATGTAAGCCATCTTCATCGATTACATGTCCAAGATGCGCCACCTTCCGCTTGAAAAATTCACTCCGCTTATTACGAATCCAGTTCCTTCGAGGCGAATCAATACTTGATCCAAATTCTCCGAATGCTTCACCAACGTTGCATCAGAAACTAGTACATCATTATGGTAAACAACGGTACCCTGGCAACCTTGCAAAACTCTATCCCATGTATCTTGCAACACCAAACAGGCTGGCTTTGTACCAAATGGTAGACGATAAATCCAGAACGCCACGATGAGTACTCCACGTCACCAATTTCCACTTATAGCTGGTAGTAGGCATTCTTCGAATCGAGTTTGGAAAAATATCTGCCTCCATGAAGTGCAGCAAAAATATCTTCAATAACGGGAAACAGATAAGGACCTTCCAACGAAAACCAGAGGACCAGCAGAAAAGGACCTTCCAATGAAGGGAACATTCCAATCGATCCAATTTCGCTTCAACTTTTCCCTAGAATGCCAACGTTATCTTCCTTGGCTTGCAAAATGTTGGAACAGCATCTTCTTTCAGGGTCAGGTGAATCTTATTGTGCTTGAAACGACCTAGCTCTCCTTCGAATACAGATACATGCTTCTTCAACAGCGGATCTAACAGCTTCTTACAGCTTCAATCTTCAAACTTCAAATCTTCATCGTTTGACGTCCAAGAGGAGGTTAACGGGTCCTTTCAAAAACGAAAACTTACAGCACTGACAGCACGAATGTAAGAACTCTTAAGAAATTACAGTATCTACAGCTACCAACAGAATCCCCTACGCAACTCAAACTGTATTGTACCACAACGTGAAAGCGGACTGAGAAAATCTTGAACAAATTGCAGTGTTTTCATTCCACTTCACCAACTTTTCGTGTGTTGCACAGGAACTACATTGGCATAATTGCCAATTGTATGTGGAAGCAAAAAGCTCAAATTATCTGTGATCTCAACGTTATCAACATAACTAAACATTTGATACAAAACTTTAGTATAACAGCTATGATACAATATAATATCTGAATGCTTAAATTCATGAATGTTTACCCTTTATGTTTTAACAATGCTGGACTTCAACGAATCATTCAACACAAATGGTAAGCTTCTCGACCAGCTGCTTGTCAGTGAGCTGTTTCATCGGCCGCACGTTATTTTGATAGTTGATCAATATGACAAGCCGCTAGTTTTCAAAATTGACATCCGTTCGGGAGACCATTCGCCATCGGATTCCGCCATCTATTTAGGCAAAAATTACAGCATTTTATGGGGCTAAATTATTTAACGCTTTGATGCTGTCGTATCCGTTTTTGATGACAATATTCATCAAATGATTCGATGATACTTCCAACAACCATGGTGATATCCACGTTGGTAGAATCTACAAAACAGTCCACGTAAGGTTAAAAGTTGCGTTCGCCTCTGGTCTGCTGACAAGAAGTACGCTGGGCAGCTAACAGAAGCATAGTATACAGATTGCATGAAGTTTACCTCTGTAAGAACAGGGTGGTGCACTACTTCGGCAGCTAACCAAGTTCCACCAACTATCGCTATTCTGAGTCGTATTTAAACCAAACAACTTGATTTTTCTAAACATATATGGTAACATTTGAACAATTGAGTAGTATTCCATCCCATATCGATAATATTCAGACTGGGTTCAAAGAAACACCATCGTCAATCAGGTCGTTTGGTAACGCAATGATATCCCGGTAAAAGTTCCTCAACCGATAAAAACTTCTGCCAAGCTACATCGCTGTTTTCTTTTAAAGCGTTTTCGAACGTGATCAAACTAGCTCGTCGCAGCAGAATATCGAAAAGCTACCAACTACGATCGTCTGCCGCAGAGTAACTTCAGCCATGACACAATTTACAGGTCGTAGATGCACCGAAAGGCTTAGGTCCTCATCGTATTCTTCTGTCTTCCACCATGAATTGTGGCGCATCTTTGGCCGAACTCGTCATGTCAATCGTTCACTAATGGATAATATTTTTCCGGATATCTGGAATTGCATTATTTACACCGACCCGGTTAGTATTCATAGTGTGGACCATCAACTGCAGACCAATCTCAATCCTGAACTGTTCTGGATCTGGATCTTATATACGACATGCTGTAGGCAGCTGTTCAATCATTTTTTTATTCAGAGCTCATGAAAAGATGACCTTCACCAACACTGTTATTAGTAGCATGAAGAAGCGTTAGCAAGTAATGACATCTGTTGAAATCTACAGAATCCAAACGATAAGGTTTCTTAATCTGCTCTGATAACAGTTGGGACACAATATTTCATACTACATACAAGCCAATCAAAAAGTGTTTGGGGTTAGAATCTATCTGATGTTTCCACAACAACCATGTGCAGTCTGGCCAAACATTGGCTTTTAATTATGATACCGGCGTTTCTTCGGTTTTCCTAAATGTAGAAAAAATATCACTCTCAAATTCATTCGAACCACTGTGACATTACAACTTAACTCTCAACTTGAAATGAATAATGTGATTAAAGTTAGGTTGTTTCAAACCAAATTGTCCAGCGATTCTGGATAACGGGATTTCCGCAAAATGATTCACTGCGCCAGAGCCGATTATTGAAAGATAATTCAGAAACAAATAAGCAAACTCTCAGTTGCTAAACCAAATAATGATTTCGGCTAAAAAACAACCAGATTCTTAGATAATGCCGAAAGAATTATGTGGCTCAAATGTAGGCTTTTATCGGAAACTGCATCGTTATTTTTCAACATTCAATATTTAGTGACAAAAATTTATTTACGCTTTACTCGAAATCCCTTAATATTGCCTTATTTCTTATGCACCAAATCCCTCTAACGAGTTTTCAATTGACATTGACATTTTAAAGTTTGGTAAAGAGACGATCTATCAGACTCGAACAGCCTTTCTTCAGAACACAGACAGGAACTACGTCCGGCATAGATTGGGACGATAATTTCAGTGTAGACCTAGCAAACTTGGGCAACAAAGGAAAATGTTGCTTTCGGTGGATTCGCCTTGCGGTGGTCCAAATGCATGACAGAAGTTAATTTAAGCTAGGATTCAAACAAATTTCACGATCGCATAGATTAGACTTAGGAACATAATCGATTTTGAGCTTGAGCTTGAGTTTAGGTGACCGCATATTTCGTTATCATTTTAAGTGATCGATTAGATGCCTTAAAAGTTTCTAAAAAATCTAAACTACAAAATTTTTGATCCCTTCGATTGATGCCAGCCCAAGTATTTTGGTTTTGCAAGGGTTCTGTAGATCATAATTAAGACTTGAAGAAAGCATAAAAACCTCGGTAAAACTTGCAATGTTCATCGAAAAGCCGTTCGAATGGCTGCTTGAAGGACGTTCATAAATAAATAAGGGCCATAAGGGCATGATACCGAACAATTTCTAAAAATAGGAGAAGCAATCATTTATGTTAAAACCAAAAGGATTCTACGTAGGAATACAGCCTACAAGTGAAATTGTCAACACTTAGGCATATTTTGCTGTTTATTTGATTTTACAGAAAAACATACCTAGTATATTTGTGTCCATAATCAAATAATATAACTCGTGTCCATTTAATGTATGCTTTCTAAAACATACAAACGAAAGGTAGGTATTTTTGCCGTGGTAATTTAATCAAGTTCTATTGTATTATTTTTTTTACAATCAATGTAAGAATGTGAGGATTAAAAAAAACCTGAATCATAGCGAAATGCGTGCATCATTCAAACTCCACTGAGAAGTGTAAGCGCATTGTTTCCATCGAAACATATTTAACACTCTAATGACGCTGACAGCCACCGAGTTCAGAAGAAAACCTTTCCCATTTAATTCAGCCATTAACAGAGCCGATATTTCGTTAATTAACGGAAGTCGGCCTCTCGGCGTTGATACGCCTTAACATACCTGCGAGGTCTTTCTAACGACTCTCTCTTCTGTTGACACATCGTAGGTTGTCGAACCAAATATTTGAAGGCCCCTTCTTTCGCCCAGGTGTCAAAAATCGATTGTATTGTCTTATTCATGGTAGTAAAGTTGATAGAGAGAACTTGTAGTGACCTCGAGCGAGCTGCATTCTCCAGTGTGGTAATAAATATGGGAAAGTCGGAGGTCGTGATGAGCCTAAGACGTGACACAGTTTTACACCAACAGGCCACCTTGCACAGGCATCCAGATTCAACGGGATACCCACATAACTCATTCACGTGCTGCAGATGGTCTTCGTCAGGAGTGCCGCTGCTGTGCCGCACACGTTAGTCAGACAAGTGTAACCATTATTGTTCCCGATACGTTTTATTTATTAATGGACCTGTCTGCTGATAGGATTCGTTTCGGCTCGGGGTCCATTCCTTCTCACCGACATCGGTGCGCGGTTACAGCATTGGAAATAGAAAATAACCGCCTATCAAACTCATAAATTTAATATTATATTTCAGTCGATGATTTCTTCTCGGTACCGGTCGCAGAAGCAGGCATTTTGGAGGTAGCTTGATTCATTCCTCTTTTGCACTCAGACAGCGTGATACATCCTTCCGCTTCATAGCTGTACGGCTTATACCGATCGCGATCTCTACTACCGCTTTGCCGTTCCAATCGAGGCTCCTGCAGAAGGTTGATCCAATAAAAATACATGATTATTTTGGCTAGATCACGCGAGCAACATATGTGCATGCGGTAAACAAACAGTTTTTGACTTTTACTGTGAGCCGTGTTTTGGTGTTGTCTCACTCACTCTCACGTGACAAAAGTCAAAAGCGTGCACAGGCTCATATTGTTTCTATCTATCGCAACATCAACAACAACAACAATAACAGAAAAAATCGTTTTTTGGTAGAAGAAAACAAAAAACAAATGTATCCAACTATGGTGCGATCAGATGGTTTTTAATAATCATATTCTTTGGAGTAAAGAAAGATTTTTTGTGGCCGATATCCTTCCGGTATTATAATATGGTCCTCGGGGTCTGAATGCTAATTATTAATACAATTAAATACGTTGATTTCTTTGGTTTCAGTTAGCTATTGTTTCAAATAATAGTTTTGGTTCAGTCAGAAATTGGTTACTTTTACATAGCTTCCAAAATGGCCTAATGTACCTCTTTTTTCGGTCTGACATAATATTGTAATGTCTGTAATTGAGACTCTCATAAATCCCCGATATTTTTTATTGTGTCTATAAACATGCCGGAGATTAAGACGACCTAAACCAAAAATTTAAACAACCCGTGAAACCTTCGATGCGTTCTTGAGTTAAACCGGTTAATACAAACATTATTTAATATTCATTTATATAATTATCTGGATATCCATTCTCCATCCAGATTTTTGTGTGATTGGACTGTCGCTTGATAGTTTTGGGGTTTCAAATCCGAAGTTGCCAGGTTCAATTCTTGGACCTCTTGGGTTGAGATTCTTCTCGACTTCCATGAATATACAGTATAATTACACTGAAAATAATTTTTCGTAAATTCACTTACGCCATCATTACGAATATACGCCATCATCACATTCTTACAAGTTACGAAATAAATTTCGTGAGGTCCAGCCAATAGCTGCTCCTCTTTTACCGTATCCGCACATGTGAAGCTGCTGAGGAGGGCTAAATTAATTTGTTCACCTTCACATATCGGGTGTTCTAGAAAATATAATCCGAGCAGAATGAAAAATTAAAAACAAATTTTTGACAAAATTTAATGATTGTTTCGTGTTTATTTTCTATATATTTTGTTTATACAAGCAAACAATAAAAGAACACTTTCCGTTTAGCCGTATTCTAAGAATCGAGTCTTGAGCCTGACCTTTCTCATGAGATTCTGCACAGACTTCTTCGCTATCATTTTAGCTCCTTTTTTTCATTTTTTTCTCAAAATTTTCAATGGTATCCGTAACCTGGAAGTCCGCATGTATGACTTGACCAAGGCCCAAAATGTTTTGATTGGCCGTGCCTCTGGAAAAATGTAGTGAAAATTTATTTGTGTAATATACATTACCCGGGAGTTTTTTTTCCAATTTAACATAGGTTTCATCGTCCATTATAAGCACGCAGAACTGTTGCTCAGAATCCGATCGTAGAATTTCCGAGCTCTCGTTTTTACGGATGCTGAAGATTGCCACAGATGTGTTTGGCTTTTCCCGAACAGACATATTAAATTTTGAAGTGAAACAACGAGCAATGTTTTTGTCCAGCTTAGGCTCACCAGGTCCAGGTTTTCGTCTACTTTGAGGTGTATCTTTTAAGGAGGAATCCTCCATAAACTTTCTGATAGCGGTTCGAACGGCTCGACACTCACACCTTTCATTTTGGCCAGTTTTCTTAGCGTCAACTTCCTTACAACCATTTGTGCACAATCGTTTTTCATTTCAGAAATTCCACTCAATTCAGTAAACTCATACTGATATCACGTTAACAACACACTAGCTTGTTCTTAAGAATGTAAACACTAATACTGTATCGTGAACATCCGCGAAACGTCATTCAGTCAAGCAGCTCTTCGCAATAGGACAGGATCAATTTTTAAATCAGAAATATTAATACAGGTAGTTCCTCCCCATGGCCCTTCAAGTCGATAAAACAAATAGAGCACTCCACACTGAATAAATCTATAAGTCCCAGACGAAATAGTCCTATCGGTCAAAAGATAAGTTTTTTTTAGACGAATTTAAAGGAATCTGCTCGCGTTTACTAGTTTGAGAAATATTGTTATATTTTTTTATATTTTCAAAAGTAAGCAAGTGAAGTGGTCATTTTAATTTTGCTGCTTTTTCAAAACAAATTTGTCAAACATCCATGCAACGATATGCACCAAGTATTATTTTTGCACAATACACGAATGTTATTTTTAAGTACACAAATGCTTCGTTTTTTGACAGCGCATGAGTTATTTAATACGAAGCCTGCTTCATAAATAGTACAAATCAGTTTCTGTTGCGGAAAACAACAAATGAATTAGTGATTCAAACGCTCGCCTTTGTAGTATAAACTTAATTTTATTTTCAGTGTTTTATTTATCGAAATCATGCAATTTATAGATGTGGAAGATCATGTTAATGTTCAAGTTGAGAGCCGGCAAAATGCTCGCTGTAGAAACGTAGGAATTCTAGAAATAGAAGAAGATGATAGTTTGGCCATGTTTTCCGATTTTTTCGCCAAATCAATACTTGTTTATAAATGTTTGTGTGATATAGACCAAATTTTCGTTCCAGAAAACAGTTAGATGCAGGTTACAACCTCTCAGGTCTCAAAGTTAATCAATATAAATAACGCAAAAACAAACAAAAAATGGCGATACTCGGCAAACAGAACACCGGGCGACTCCGTCTCAGAACAAAAATTTAGTGGCAGCTTGCCTACCACCAACTAAATTAAATTGTAAATGGATCATACCCCTTGTTAATCTTTGCGATCTTTCGATAATCACAGAATTTTTAAGATACAAGTTTCTAGGAATCGATTGTGGATGTTCAAAACTGAATAACATATTTTATACAAGACAAAATGAAAACTGATAACATCCTCTTGTATTTCGATTATCCAGGAAAATGGAACTGGTCTCTATTGACTTAAGCAACTTAAACGCTGCCAGTTGCAAAACATTTTTTTGAAAAAGATTTGGGCAATGCTCATCTTAAAAAATAGCGATGGAAAAAAATATGAAATACCTTAAGCCACAGTCGATGCCTCATGGTCTCAGAGGTATCCAAGCACTAAGAACGTCTGAACAATACAGCGAACCGTAGCATAATAGCAGGCAAGAGAACATGTTTGTGATTTAGTCAAATTTAGTTCATTAATCCGTACAACTGGATTCTCCAGGCTTCCGATCAAAACTCGATTTTCAAACGAAATATACCATCTTCTTTGTAAGAAAATTACTAAAACTACCCCGCTGTTCCGATATGGCAGCGCCACTGTGAAGCTGCTAGTACTGACTTGCAATAGTAAGGCAGCTGGTCTCGAACGAGCAAACAGCAACAAAAAGCTTGCGAACTTCAAAGTCGTGCTTATCTTGGGGAGAGCTCAAACGTACTATAAATTATTACGCGCGCATGTCTGCTTCTTGCCTTATCAGTCGGTGCGAATATCGATCGAACTTCTTTCTCCGTGCAATTCGAAGCAAAACGGTGATCGCCGTAGGTCAGCGCATCGGTGGCGTACGAGTTGTACAATGTGTAGAAAAATGAAATCAGCTGTATTGACTCTATTGCAATCATGCAGTGATTTATGAAGCTTTTCAACGCGCATTATTTATATGGGTCTTTTTTACGAAACGAACTTCGCAATTCTGTAGGTCAAGATAAATACGAACAGCTGTTCCATGCTACCATTTTACTCGGTATCTGGTCTGTTCGAATCACGCCCAGTCACACAACTTTCACTAATCAACGCAGAAGCTTAATGTCTTGATGAAAAGATGCCATATAAATAGTCAACATTGTAATATAATTGCATCGTTAAAAAATTCTACAGCCCGAGAAAGTGGACAATGATCCACAACATCTAACGCTAATGGGCCGAAATGCCTTCTCGTGAGTCATCAGATTACTCTTTACGGTACCGCCATGTCTAAGGAGAATCCGACACAGAGCATCTCTGCAGCCATTTGTCGGTACTAATCATCGCTACAACAAATAAGTCTCATCACCTCCTGTTGTGGAGAACACCCTGACTACCACTACCACTAAATTCGCTACAAGAACCTAGTTCCCACTGTCTGTCATTCCACATATCATTGATTGGAATTGCAGTGGTTTCAGTCGCGGCATTCGACCCTACTCGTCGAGCGATGTTCAAAAGGGACGAGAAAGTCTGCAAAATTAATTAATATTTCGTAATGCATCATTCGTTCAACACCACGCAAGTTCGCGAAAACTAGCTATCATCATCTATTTTCCACCCCATTGTCCCTCAAGTCTAACAACGAACAATAACAACATCCAAAAAGCGACAAAGGGGACTAAAAATATGCCAATAGCGCAAAGTGGGTTTCTGCTGCTACCAACTCCAAATGGTCAGATCTCGGAAAAGAGTAGCGCTTGAAGATCTTGGGAAAACACGATTTTATCATTATCTCTGTGTCTCTCTCGGTTGGAATTTCAGCTAGTTCTCCTGTTTTGGACGGGAAGCGCAGACTGCGGAATGTCGCTTAGGTCGCCGTCATATTACCTCCGTCGTGAGAGTCACACAAGAGCAAACAGAACGCCGAACCGCCTACCTACCGCCTCCTACGACACCCTTGGGCTCTTCCTGGAAAATCTCACCATCCCACTGCAACTTCAGAGAACGTTCAACCTCGCGCGACATCGCGTCACATAACCCGAAAGACATCCAAACCTAGGCAAGCTGAAGAGCTGAATTGAAATGTTATTCCCATTTTTCTGTCATGTATCTTCTTCTGCAGGAAATCGCGAAAGATTCTTCGTCGTTAACTCTTTCTAATTCGTGATACAAAAGTAGATGTACATAAATAAAAATTGGAGTAACTCCTTTCATACTCGCCATCCTCTCACTCCATTGGTAAACTGCTCGTGATAGTGCATATATAGCGAATTCCCATCAGTTTTCAATCGAACGCGACTGCGGCTCCACAAAAAAAAACTACCCCTCCCATCACTATCGTCTTCTAGTGGAAGATGAATGATGAGAAGATTCGCAATTTGGAGCACCACTCGTGATGCACTTTTGCACGCTTGAATACGGGAATTTCACCCAATATTTGTTTTACCTACACCAGTTGCCAACATGAGGTAAAATGCTCTAATTTTAATTCATTCTACCGCATAGAGTTCACCGACTGATTTATGACGAGGTGGGAATTACTTTCAAGCCCCATTTACATCCTGGAAAAAAATCTACCTGTTGTTGCCATTGCAGCATGAATTATTAATTTCCTGGCACTCACCAGTGTACATTGACTGTGTTTACATTGCCAGGGACGGGTAAATCGTGGACACCTCCAGGGCAGCAAATAATCATCATCACGACGCAACCGCAACATTCAGATCGTATAGACCGCATAGATTCTCCGTTGCACTATATCAAACAGCAATAACAGCAAATGGCCATTTCTGCCGATTGATACCTCAATCGATTGGTTATGACTTTCACGTTTCGAACCCCAATGCGAGCAGGGGGAAATTGTTGTGTGGGAGTTTCCTGGCGATATCTCAATAACTTCTTGGCGATGGCAATTGCTAATCAACGCTGAACCGTGGATCGCCGCTGCTTGAGGACCGGAACACCTCAATTTGTGCAGAGAGCGTTGCCTTGTCGTCGCACCGCTGGAGGTGTCGATTTGACGCTATCAATTGAGATTTATTAAGAATTATAGTCATGAAAAATAACTTCATTAAATTCGATTTCCGAGCGCTGCGTTGCACTAGGCGAGTATTCGATATTGACTTAATAGGGGGAGTGAATACGAAAAGTTGATTCTAGGTGGAAAGAGAGAACCGTGCCAGGGGGTTAGTTGTTGGGTTACGATTAATTGCATTCCATTAATTTGAACTAGTATTCGAAGGAGTATAAGTCAATTAAAGACAACTTTTATTTTAAAAGGTTCAATTTTGTTTTATTTTCAACTAATTCAATTGTTTGGGAACGATGCCAGCTTATTAAATTTTGAAACAGTTGTACTCATATTAAGGCTAGGGAAAGAAAGTAGAAAGTAAACCGGACAATTTCCATAGTTTCATCAGCCTCAAGACCCTATTCTTTAAAATTAAGTTGGAGCCACACAGTTTGATAGCACTAATCAAGAGTGGAAATCGAAATTTGGATAACATGACTTCTCATTCAAAAGCAATCGAAAATTTACCCCATGATAGACAGAATTGACAGAGAATGACAATAAAACTCATGATAGTTTATATCCTTTAGGTATGAAATTAGGTTCCGGTAAATTTTCTGAAAGCATTGCTTATGGTTCTTCTTTCTTCTTTTCGCATTTCAAGCTTATTGCTTTCACAATGAGCTTATTGCTGCTCTCAACTTAGTGTTCTAAATGCACTTCCACAGTTATTAATTAAGAGCTTTCGATGCCAGTACCATTTTTGCATTAGTATGATTGTGTGGCAAGTACAATCAAACGCTATGCCCAGGGAGTCGAGAAATTTTCCTTAACGAAAAATTCCTAAACCAGACCGGGAATCGAACCCAGCCACCTCCAGCATGGTGTTGCTTTGTAGCCGCGGCTTTACCGACTGAGCTAAGGGAGGACCCATTGCTTTTGGTATGGCTGGTAAAATCTAGTGGCACCTCAGCTATATGTCCACCCGGACAGAAAAAAATGGATTCTAATCTAAATTAATTTATTTTTTAGCGTGTACTACGAATGAAGAAAAACTGGCTCTCCAAGCTAGTAAACTTCCTTAAAATTCAAGAAAACTTTGTGTATTCACAGCGACAATTAATTTGACTAATTGGAAACATATTATCTTTGTTTTCCATACTGAGGTACAATTTAAAAAAAAAATAACATAAGTCATAAAAAAGTGGTCAGGTTTTGAGCGAGAAAACAACTGAGATATAAATTGTTTACTCCAAAGATTTTCAAAATCTTTGCACCAATCGATCGGAAATATTTCTACCCATCGATTACAATAGAGGACAGTGTTGATTTCGGGTCACATACTATTGAAAAATTCATAAATGTTAAGCCAAAAGTATATTTATTCAAAGAATATTGCATTGCACAATCAAAATGGCTAAGATCATAATTTCGAACAACCCAATGGGGCTGTACCTTGTAGTTTTTAATAGTGCCTAAAGCTACAAAGAAAATTGGTTTTGCCGAATATCAAGAGAATCGGCTCCCTATAGTTTCTAGTTGTCATTCTGTATGTAATATATACATTTGTTGCGCTGCCGAAGCACGATTTGAAATACGCAAACGCAATCAATTTTTCAAAAAATTGTCCTAATGCCGATAAATTTCTCGTGCATGAGAACTTAAAACCTAAGTCGTGCAAGAAATCTACGGAAAAATTATGATTTTAACAAAGGGTACTATTTGGCCAATTAATCTTGATATGCATGTTGCAATGATATTGCTTCATGGCATTTCAGCCACAATTAGCTGTTTGCCTGCTCTCAACCTCAACTTAGTGTTCCATAAGCACATCCCCAGTCATTAATTGAGAGCTTTTAATGCCATCTACAAATTCTGCATTAGTATGATTATGTGGCAAGTACTATCGTACCCTATGCCCAGGGAGGCGATACATTTACTTTTACGGAATATTCCTAGACCAGACCGGGAATCGTACCTAGTCACATCCATCATGGTGTTGCTTTGTAGCTTCACCTTTAACGGCTTAGCTGTTTGCGTAAGCGTTTGTTTTCACTAATGCGTTTGAAGGAAAACGAATCTAACGTTCCACGTAAAAAAAGTAAAAATACTACCCGGTACGAACAAAAGATGCAACACCAAGTTGAAGAAATGCACCATGACACGGCTAGTATTGCAAAAGAAAACATATACTCAAGTGAAGGTACCGAAAGAAATGGAAGTTCAAATTGACGTGATTACATAACGGAATGCAGCTCAAACAAGTTAAAACAAAGTTAAGAAGATAATACTTACGCTTAGGATTAGCCATGAGCCGGTCGATAAAAATATCAAGGAATTGGCTCATTTGCAGCAACAAATTAGGTCACATAAAAATATGCTGCGAGTTGAATGGAAACATAAATCATCTCTCCACCCAGTAAGAAGAACTAGTAAAAAAAGTTCTTTGAATACTTAATTTTATTGAACTCTTCTTGGCTCCAATGTGTTGTTTATCGTCACTCCCATCGACATCCTAAACGCGGGAAAAAATAATTTATTAATCAAATTGTTTCATCTACAAAGTCGGTTCAGTTAAAACCTAGCTTTCTGTTACGAAGGTTTGCTGTTTATTTTTGTTAATCGCATAAATGTCGCATGTATCATTTTTCGGAAGGATATAGTTCTGCAAGGTGT
Organism: Aedes koreicus; assembly: GCA_024533555.2. Lineage (NCBI taxonomy): Eukaryota > Metazoa > Arthropoda > Insecta > Diptera > Culicidae > Aedes > Aedes koreicus. The sequence goes on along the minus strand of JAHHFK020003605.1, from coordinate 74,859 downwards.
TCATTTCAGCCAAGTTGTTCCTCTTTGAGCACTAATGAAGTTTGCGGAAGGCATCAAAATTTCATAAAGGCTATGCATTTATATATTTAGATGAATATTTAGATTTCTCTCTTAACTTTCGATAAAAAAAAAAGCTTTGAGAGGGTGTCCTTTGATTCGCTGAGGGACGTGTTTTTCAATACAAGAGTTTGAAGAAAATGATTTTTTGAAATCCAAATACCTTAAAATAAAATCAAATTTCAAACGTAATTCGTAAGCAGTCATTGTAGTGAATATTTTTTATTCTACTGTAGGTTACTTCCAAATGTATTCAGCATTGAATGAACACTACAATAGGACAATAAGTTATACATAATTTAAATATTGTTAAAATTATTTCACTAATCCTTGATCTCAAGTTTCTTCTAAAATTTGTTATCCGTTTTGATGCTTTAAAACGCCATTGAATTTGATTCTTTCTATCAGTAAATGCAGAAAAATTGACTAGTACGGAACGCTTCTGTTGTGTCAAAGACGAATTTTTCATTCGATGATATTCTTCAAACACGCTCAAAATAACCTTGTGAAGTGACTTATGAGCTAATGTCGGTAGATAATATCAATTTTAGCAGTTTAACACGCTTAACTAATACTGAAGTAGAACCTTATTCTCGAGGGGTAAGATGAGAAATTTTGATTATAAAAATTACATATCCGGCAGAAATTCCTATAAGCAGCTGTTAGGATGTAATGCTTAGCCACTTTTTGCTTGATGTGCGAAATATAGGGTGTCCCAGAAAGTCTAAGCACGATTTTGATGCGCCACTGTTGCTTCCAGATGACGTTTAAACAGCTGATCAATACTGTGTATCATTGTTTACATTTCAATCTATAACTTTGTGAGTTTCAAGTGCCGGTGCATTTACTTTTCATGGAAATGCGAGGCATTTCCCCGGAAAAGCGAAAACAGATGGTGCATGAATGGCATGAACTTTTCCCAACATTTCGCTGAGTCAGTTGGCGAAAATGGAAGGTGTGAGCATCGGAGCAGTTCGTAAAGCGATTCGGAAGTATGGTGAGGAAACAGCTCACACTCTCCATAATTCTTCTTTTCAGGACAAAACAAATCTGGACGTTAACCGGGCTCTGTGTACCAAAATCTGGACCAGAAAATCACGCAACATTTCGTCCGTAAAAAGGGTACTTCCGTTCGAGATGTGTCCAAAAAGCTGAGAACTTTGAAGAGTAACGTCGACCGAGCAAAACACGAAATGAACTAAGATTTTCAAGATGCAGAAGAAGCCAAAACGAAGTGAAAAACAAGCAGCATCTGTCAAAGCAAGGGCCCGTAAATTATACGATAGACTGCTGTGTGGAAAATCGGTATGCGTAATTATGGACCAGCGTAATCCGTGCTGGTCAAACTATTTACGATGCCGTTATGTCAATTTTTAGCGAAAAATTCGGTGAAAAACCAATGGTTTGGCAAGCAATTTGTGAGTGTGGAATGCTTTCAAATCCGTTTGTAACAACCAATACGATGACTGCTCATGTTTACGTTTGGGAATGCTTCGAGCGGCGCTTGCTCCCCTTGATCCGGAAACATAATAATCCTGAACAGTTTTGGCCGGATTTGGCATCAGTGCATAACACGAAGGACACGGTAGGCTGGTACAAAGCCAACGTAGTCGAATTCGTTCCCAAGGCGATGAATCCTCCAAACTGTCCGCAGGCAAGACCAATTGAAACTTTTTGGGCTCTGACAAAGGCATATTAGCGCAAACATGTTAAGGCAGCGGATTCCGTCAAAACTTTTGAAAGAGACTGGAAAAAAGTATCAAAAATCATCGTTAAACAGTCTGTGCTGAAGCTAATGAGCAGCGTTAGATCAAAAGTCCGCTCTTTGGCGTACGATTAAATGGATCACGGAAATGTCACGGTGAACTGTAGAAGAATATTGTAGAGAACATAAAAGTGAAATAAAAACTCAATTTATTTAAAAACCGAGCTCGTATTGGTATTTACAAATCGTGCTTAGACTTACTGGGACCTCCTATAAATAAACAGTCAGGTGCACTATCGATGTCGCGCAGATAAAATCACTGCACTATACGATCCATTTAAGAGAGTAGCTTTCCTAAGTGTTAAATCAATCACGATCGAAAGGAAAACAACACTTACGGATCGTAATCAAATTATCACCTCCATCACCTTCCTATTAAGCTCCATCCACATTAATCGATTCCCGAAGTAGAACATCCCGCTGGTAACACTTTAGGGGGCTGATCCCTCGATGCGTCCTAAAAAAAATCCGAGCCACCGTTGCTTTTACCTCTCCCGTGTTCATAAATGCAAAATAAAAGATAATGAAAGGACTGATTAAAGGTTCCCGTTGAGAACCCAGCGCAATTTCTCCCCCTCCTCTAATTTTCTCGCTAATGGAACACTCCCAGCGCCATACTCTAATAGTCCTAGTCCATGTACGTCACTGAAGGCCAACCATCAGAGCCTGCTACAGCGTCAAGATTCAATAATGATCTGCAATTACCAGCCTACTCAACAATCTTCAACCAATCCAGCATCCACAAAGATCCATTGGATGAATAATTGCTGCAGCAGCAGCTGCCGATGCTACTACATTGAAGTAAAACTTCCCCCGGTTACCAAGCCCGAAAGCCTTTGCTAAAAGTTTGAGTGACTTGAAAGATTCCACCTTTGCCCACCCTGGTCAGTGAGAAGAATCGAAGTCATTCGAATCCATTAGTGGCCCTTGCTAAATTAACTAGAACTGACTTGACTCGAAGAGCTACAAAGTTGCAGTTCGCAAAGTGGAATCAAGGTCACAAAATACACCGTGTTAAACTTTGGCGAGTGTGCTGATAAGCGTAAGCGAAATTAGAAACCACTGAATAAGAAAGTGACGATTACCGATTATTTTCGCACCACACCCCGGCTATTTGAGTAGCACGTTTATAAATCTAAAGCGTTCGGAAGACTTCCAATCCAAGCGATTTCGGAAGATTGGAATGCTGTAAATGATTTTGCGGTTGCTAAAGATGGCTGATAATGGAAATTCGATCGATTCGTTGTAAACTGAACACTGAGTACATTGGTAATTCAATCTTCAGCACCTTTATGCTCATACGGGTTCGAACCAAAAAGGCGAAAACAAATAACAAACACAAAAATATACGGCTGTTGAAACTATCATCATCGGTAACTAGTGCACGGTCATGGGAAATGGTTTTGTCGTGCGCGCTGCGGAATGGGAATTTGAATGGACTTGATGGTACACCTGAGAAATTTATAGCCATGCTTGCCAGCCATGACTGCCGCATGGAAAGGAAACGGTGAAGTTTTCGCTTTCGGTGATGATTGTACAGAAACGGAGGAAAAGTGGCAGAAAATCCGTATGTATGCAAATATTGGATACGTTGCCACACCTAGCCATAGGCCCCGGAAGAATGGGGCATATCTATGGGGGCAAAACTGATGATCTTACATCGGAAGTATTAGCTATAATTTGGAAGCAAAGACTGATGTTCTTATGGGAAGCATCAACACTCAGATGGAAGGAAACATTCATCACAATATTTTACTAAATGATATCCGATTGAATTTACGTTTATTGTCAGGAAGTGGTGGATGATATTGAATCCACTAATGACATGTTTCACGCATGTTAATTTGCGATACCTTTGTGGGATTCAATGTTGGTTAAATTGTGAAAGATAACATAAAAATAGAAAAGAACTGACAGCATTAATTTGCGGACAGAGGTTCGAGATTGTCTTGACACATTTCCCATTATACTAACTTGAAAACTTTAACTTTAAAATTAACTTTAAAATTAACTTTAAAATTCTGAATCTTGTGTACGCTATTGAGCTACACAAGCAAAGCTGAAGTCTGATTTGAAATCAAAATTAACCTGCATGTACTATTAATGGTTGATACTACAACCATGAGAGTTTAATGGACGAGAGTTTAAACGGAAAGTTCATCCTGATTTCAATTCAATCAAATTAATAACTGACTTTGCTATTTGAATATTTACCTGAAAATCCTGTACTAGACAAAATGGAACTAAGAAAAATAATGTCGCCCTCTGGAATTGTGAATGCCAAAGAAAATAAATAAGTCATCGATAATTCAGTGACAGGTTATTTTACCTATTAACCTGTTTAAAATTAGATTGCTTTAACTTCAGATACACTCGAATGCTTATTGATTTCTGATTTATTTCGTTATAATGGAATGATTCAAATGGGATTTCGGAAACAAAAAATCGATAATCGTTCTCTTATTGTTAGATGTTCCCAAGCAACACACAAGTTTTATAACGGTTGAAAATACTTTTATATGACTAGATTTGGTTATATAGAAGCTTACTCAACATTAAATCATGAAGATGTGTTACTCGGGTTATTTCTACATAACATTCTTGTTTGAATTCAATATAAGATTTTAAAAATTCCCTGTCTGCCCTTCCAGTCTTGTACATTAAAAAAAGTGGATTTTTTTTCAATCGGTCAGTTTCAACAATCAATAATGAACACTAATATTCCATTTTACATTTTGCGTCACGCTGTGTAAGTGAGGAATCGATTTTATTTTTCCACATAGTAAACTAGGCACAATCTGTGCGTAGATTCTACAGCATCTTTACTGCGGATTCAAATCGGTTCTTAAACAGAAATAAATTGAACACTTTATTGTTTTTCTTTCATATAAACCACAAACACAGTTGTGTATGAAATCAACAACATCCTAACTGTTGGATTAAATCCGATTCTCAATCGTCAGGCTGAACATGTAAATAGGGCCAAAGTGGTAAATGGAAACTTCGACTTTAAAAAACGTCTTCTGACAAGCACTGATTCAGGTCAACGAAGGGGTTGTGTTCATGATTTCTGATGATGGTATTTGATGAAAAACGCTACGCATAAGCTCAAATCTCAACTATTACAGAGTTTCTGCACGTTTTGTGTTCTGCGCTATGTTTTCTTTAGCCTGGTTTCACCTCGGTGTATGCTTTTTAGCGTAAACTTTTTTATTTCATTCGAAAGCTGAGAAAATTTTCCAATAAACGACATTTCCAAATGGTTTTGTTAATTGAAAAAAATAACACTTAAATGCAACATACTTGAAACGTTTGTCACGTTAAAACAATCTTCCTTTCAGCAAGCTATTGACGAGTTTTATCAAACCGTTTGAAAAGTTCGGTGTATTGTCATAATATTAACAGGAAAGCTCTTGCGACAATGTGTCGCTTTTATCTTCTCTACGTCCCTAAGGAGACTTGATGTCAGAGCTGTAACATTATTGCATTAGTATTACGATATTACAAGAACAATTATCCTCCATGCCCTTGGAAGTCAAAAACTATGTTTCGAAAGTAAAGGGTGTCCACGATGAAATTGCCACACACAAAATTGATTCGCAAAATTCGAGTTTTCATCCGATTGCCATCAAATTTTCAGGGATTGAGAAATAACTATTAAACTTCATTTTACCATTTTACTCGTATTTTATTTACAGTCCATACGCAAATGCCCGCACCTTGGCCTTAACCCCGGCCATAAGATTCTGCACAACCTGTGAATCAACCGTTTTTTGCATGTAAACCCATACTTTCTTCAGTTCCTCGACTGTCTTCACTACCTTAGGTCGTTTAAGAAGGTGCTGCTTCATAATCGCCCAGTACTTCTCGATGGGGCGGAGCTCCGGAGTGTTGGGAGGGTTGAACATTTTCGGCACGAAATTGACCTTATTGTCCGCATACCACTTCAGCACGTCCTTGGAGTAGTGGCATGAGGCCAAATCCGGCCAGAAGATTGTTGGGACGTTGTGGGCCTTCAGGAGAGGAAGCAGCCGCTTTGGAGGCACTCTTTTATGTACACCTGTCCGTTCATCGTGTCCGCCCCCGGCCCCGATTTCTCCTTGGAATCTTCTGAGTGCGGACATGCTCCGGAACGCTGAACTTATCCTTGGCCGTGAAAAACAGGTTGCCGGGGATCTGTTTGAAGTCGGCCTATGTTTCGTCGTCCATGATGCAGCATTCAACTTTCGTTAGCATGTTGAGGTACAACTTCCTGGCACGGGTTTTGGCGGACTTGTTCTGCTTCTCGTCGCGATTAGGGGCCTTTTGTACCTGGAACGTTCGAAGCCTAGCCTTAGTTTTGGCCTTCTGGACAAAACTTCGGCGTAGGTGCAGCTTCTTAGCCACATCCCGAACGGAGGCGTTCGGATTTCGGTTGAAGGCCCCAACTACGCGGTTGTGATTTTTGGTGTTGTACGGAATACTTTTTCCTTCACTTCTGGGCTTCCGATCGGTGGTCAACCGTTCCTTGAACCGCTTAATCACTCGCGACACCGTGGAATTCGCGATTCCCAACGTTTTAGCGATGGAACGATGCGAGAGATCCTTGTTCTCGTGATGAATGCGCAAGATTTTATCACGCACGAGCTGTTCTTTCGACTCCATTTCCGCGAGTTTTGATCACAGGACTTTAAAACTTGCAGGATGTAAATAATGCACTATGAACTAAATCCACCCAAATTTTCATTAAATTCTACCCAACGGTTAAAAAGTTAGAGCAATTTCATAGTGTGGCAATTTCATCGTGGACACCATTTATCACTAAACTGAACGAAGAATCAAACTTAGTCAGTGCCAGCTTGGTATTTAGTTGTCCTTTCACGGACTAAGAGGAAACGCGATCCTAAAAAGATTTTAAAAAGATGATCATGCCTGCAGATTTTATAAAACTTTCTAGCTTAATATTGAACAAGAGTCAGAAAAAACTATTTTTTGTTATACCAAATAAATCCGATGGATGGTCATTTCAGATATATTTGCACATCCCTTTATACCATCCATCAGGCTTGCCCATTTCATTGCTTCCCTGCTTCCTCGTTCTTGTTAATGAGTTTCTTTCCGGATGACCAATACAGTTGACCACTGAATGATGCAAAGCTTAAATGTTCAATGAAATTGAGAAATTGATATGAGGAACATAGATTTTTAAGATGTGATTAAAAATCTATGTTCCTTAGGTCACGTTCCTCTTGAATCACCCAGCTTGTCTGTATTGCGCCTCTTCCCCGTGTACTATTCGGTTCGTTCTCGAGGACTCGAGGATTTCACCGGGTTGTCGTCAGGCATTCTTACAAATTACCCAGCCCATAGTAGTCGGCCGATTTGTTGCGATGTAGAAGGTGGGAGGTTTTACCGTCTGTACCGCTCCACGTTCGCTCTCGTGCGATTCTGTAACAATATCGCCCTTGCTGCATTCTTCTCCTTCACTAATTTCTTGCATTCGCCATTAAACTAGTCATTTTTACGAACAGCAGTAGACGTACGAAATGCCACTACGGAAGTGCTGTCTGCATTGCATATTCCTGGGCAATTTCGATTTCTCGTAGTAGCTAAACGTTTAGTCGCGGAGTCTAACTTCGACATGTGTTTTATACCATTTACGGTTTTGAACGCATACGTACACGAACTAGTTAGTGATTCGAATCAATATTCGCACTGCGGCAGGTGCCGTCGGATTATAACCGTCGAATCGAATGTGGTCGACTTGAATTTCTGTTTATTGTTCAGGAGATCTCCAAGTGGCTTTGTAGATGGTTGTGTGGGGAAAAGGTAATTCGGGCTACTAAAACCCGGGAGGCCGCAAAGTGCACATCATTGGAATCAAGGCACCATGGGGTGGTAGGGATATGAGTTAATGGACACGAGGCTCAGGACCACAGTGAGGTCTATTATATCTGAAGGTTTGTGAAGTACACAAGGTGCGCATTTTCCAACCATTTACTGATATATATTTTTTAAATCAAATCAGGTCTTGACTCTTTTCTCAAATTTTGAGTTCACTTGATTGCGAACTAAAACTGTACTGGCCCTTTAAAGTTACTATGGGAATTACTATGAGAAAATCAAACTTAATGTTCTCATCCTTCTAACTCTTCGGCATAAAGAAATACTTGCAATCCGTGCTTACGAGAATTGTTTTCGAGAAACCTTAAAATTAGACAATATTGCTTTGATGTAGCCAACGGGACCCAATTAGCAAATTTATCAAACTATTTCGGGTTATTCTTAGCAACGTAATGAATCATATTTAAATAATGAGGGTGCTGTAACCGATCATTAAAAAGTCGATAAATCTATAATAATCATTTGGTAGCAGTCGTATAAGATAGAGCAGTGTTAAGAGATTCGGTCATTATTTTACGTAGAGTGGGAAAATTGCTTAAAAATTCTTTGGAATGTGAACTCAATTACTGAGGCTTGTAAATTGTTGGTTGACTCCTGTTTAAACTATCCTGTTTAGGTCCTGGAGTGCTGAATCCGTTCCTATTTAATGGACCTTTACCGGGCTATTTAAATTATTCGACTTCGTCAACCCGTCTGTGCATCGAATTTTTGTACTATTTCTCATTCAGATAGGTTTTAATGAATCAAGATTATCTAGGTTTCGTAAAGCATTGCAAATTGGACAGGAGGTGATAAAATCGGGTCATTACCGTATTCTGCTTCTGGTCAACGTAAAGTATCACCCGGGTATATTTTAGTTGTTGCAATCAATCCCACTAATGTTGACACTGAGGTAACACTCACAGACGTTCTGATTCTATGCATATATCCTGGGGCAGGAACAAATTTGAAACGAATGCTTTTATAATAAAAATACTTCTCATCTCCTTCCTTGATAAAAATATTGGAATCAGAATACACAATTTAACTCTTTTCCCACTTCTTTTTTTGTTTGTTTGCAGGCGCTTTGACTAAGTCACAATTTCCGGTGTTCACCATCTACGCCCAGAAGTCTTGCCTTAAGCTGCGTCCATGTGAGCGCGCCTGGTGCATCGACAGAGTACAAGGTTACAAACTCAATGGTCACGTCAAGCGTACCGCCCAGGTCCTCAACCGTCGCGACTGCCTCGAGATGTGTTTGGGTGAAAACGAATTCACATGCCGGTAAGTACAAACAGCACGGTACACACCCACTTTCCACTGCCGCAAGTCTGCACTGGTTACTACATCTAGGGCTCGATATCATTATTACTATTATCGTTATTTGTCTCATCCGTCGGCTCGCATCGTCGCGCCGTCACTGACTATGAATGAAGACGGCGGCACTCAATTATGCAATTGGACTGTGGCAATATTGTGTCGTCTACTGTTTTGTTGCAATGCTTCATGCTTTGTCGCCTGTGGGTGCAAACATATTATATCCCATGACTATGTAAAAAACCGCAATAATCAATATTCCTCGTTTTTCCCAGAGACATTTCTTTACCACGGGCATCGAAGCGTAGAACTTTGATCGCCTTATGGCCGATTCTAGAGAGTCATTCTATCGGCCTCTGTATATTGTGAGCGAATGACTGTGCATAAATTCATGAATTGCTCGTGAAATCCAAATTCGCACGTGCCCAAGGTCAGACGGTTTGCCGCATTCCTCGAGTCATGTCTACAGACCATGTGGACACAGTAAGTAGCGATTCTAATCGCCTATAAGATGTGTTTTTATAACCGCGGTGCTGAGAAAATCAACCAGCCGTTCTGTTGTGCCAAGAAGCAAAGATCTGATCCATATCTTGTGATTGAGTAAATTTGTTCTGAAAAATGAAGAATCCGCTAAATTGCTTAAATGATTTGCAATTTCAAAGTGGGTACTTTTCCCGTCGTTATACAAAGTATATCGATTTAATTAGAATCTAGGCTTTTCTTGGAATGAGTTGTTACGGAACGGAATATTTCGGAGAAATTATAAACTTACTGAACACTATTATTGTATTATACGAGAATGGTTCTCTAGTTATAATTTGGAAATAAACTACTACAAAGATACCGCCGATTGCTAATGGTTCGTAAATAGTGCCTTTAATTGTTGAGCATCTGGAGTCGTACACCTTAGTTTATTCCTAGCAAAGATGAACAACCAAGCTTTTATAACTGGAGCGGCCCTAATGGCTCATTATGATACCCGACAATAAACGCACAGGAAGTTCTTCGCGTCGTTACGTTGGTTGTTGAAATTCCTAATGACCCCTTGTGGCAGCCGTCAAAGCAATTGATGGCATAATCTCAGTCGACAGTACACCAAGAAGAACTTCAACGGCCATTTATAACGATGATTTGACTAGAACTTAAAGATAAAGATCGCTAAGACCGATAGCGGATGCCTTTCTCCCTTCACGACTGAACTTAGGGCAAAGTCAATTTTAGCAGGAATTGAGCCAAGATTACCCCTCAATCAGCCAATAAACATGCACGTCTGTATTGTGTTGCTAGGGCAAAATATTAATCCACAAACATACACACTTTTCGATACTTTTTGCTACGATGAAATGGAGTTGCAAAGCTCATACTTTGTTTCTGAACACTTCCATTCACACTGAAATAAGGCTGTTGTCGGAGCTGATGATGATGGTGATTGGCGGAAGAATTACTCGTATCGGATTCTCTGCCGGGTTCCGCCGATCACGTCACGAAACCTCACCACTCTATTGATTGGTTATTAATACACCGAGAGCCTTAGAGGTGCAGTCCCCGCCAAGCAGCTTCGCGTCTATTCATAAAGTGTTACTATAATTGCGCCGGGAACTGCCTCCCAAGTGAGAACCATTGGAGTCTTGATAGCTTTGCTTCTTGTAATTATCTTCAAAGGGTTATGGTAATGTAATGACCACGTCTCCTCGGTTAGGATTATCCTTCAGGGCTGAACGAGAGAGACGACGACGGTGACGGTAGCATCAAAGTCATAATATTTGTGTCTTTGTTTTCGCCGCTGCTCTCTTTGACACCTGTCCGGCAACTAAGGAAATCAATTATGCTACCAGAGCTCTCCTATTCTTTCTACACTGTTGCGATGCTTAAGGGCCAAAAAAGCACAAAGTCATCTAAACATTTAAGATAAAAGCGGGAACAAAAAAGAAACAAACGAATAATAATAGAGATGTTTTTAACTGTCCTCTGTCGCCATCAGCTTCGTCGATCTGGATAAAGTCCAGCACTTGAGACAACGCTGTCGTAAAAAAAACCATATCCAATAGCTACGCTGTTAGTGTGATTGAAGATCACGTAAGAACGGTAATTAATAATTATGAAACTTGCTCAAACACCACAAAAAGAAGAAGAACAACAAAGGTAAGAAGCGCAGTAGTCACTTCCATTCAAGAGCAGTGTACTGGAAAATGAGCCTTGTGTAACGGTTCGGGTAAAAACGAGAACTGTTGATCGCGATTAAAAGTGCGAGATTAAGATGATTATTATGGATATGAGCAAACGGTTGTGAATCATCACCAAAAAGCCACGATGCAAGAGAAGGAAGATCTAAGATCGAAGCTCATAGATTTTGAATTCTTAGTTTATGTTACATTTGCATTGACTGGGTCGAACAAAAGTCCGCATCAAAGGAACGTTGTCGCTCGAATAAACCTTCGCAAATACTATTCAACCAACCAAGGATGATTAATTCTTAACCGTATTCTGTTCGATTGAGAATCTTTTATGCGATTTCTGACTCTTCAATACAAACGTTTCGCTATGGCGTCTGCCTAGGTACATAGGTACTTTTCCAATGTACAGAGCTAAATTTTATCGTCTTCTTTATAGCCATTTCATGACTTCTGGAAAATGTCGCGAAGAGCTCATTGCAAAAAAGCACTTTCCTTGTCCATAAAACCGGCACGACTGCAAAAAAAACGAAATTTTCTTTGAAAATAAAAGTAAATCTTTCCTGTCGAACACGATTGGAAAACGGTTTGCTGTCTTCCCCCCTCCTGAACTGCCTCCGTCGGCCTCATAGTCAGGAATCAAGTAGAACAAAGAATTGCATCCGGACTCTCCAACAGGGTCCAGCAAAACACAACGAATGTGTAACATGCAGTGAATTTATTGTTATGATTACAACCCAAACAACTCAACCGTTTACACTAACAACATCGGATATTGCAACCATTAAGAAGAGCCTTCCGTTTCCTTTTCTTCTCCATCCCTTCTTTATAACGAGCAAAGCGAAGGTAAAGAACGGTGTTTAGAGTTGTTCACCCGCAATGGATCTACTTGTGCAGATTGTATCGTTCTGGTTCCATTTTAGTCCATGAAGAGCCACCGCACACGGCAGCGCATTCCGCTAGAAGAAACCCCGCACCGCTGCCGTCCTTTCCGACTCAATGCGGTATCAATGTTTTCCGAAAAGAACATTTTTGTGGTGCGCTCGTAGTGAATTCAACTGACGATGGCGATGGCTACCGCGGTTCATCTTTCCAGGAATTGCATAAGTACGTTGCGCAACTTCACAATTGCTACGGGAGTAATTTCCTGTATGTTCGGAAACAAGTGCGCTGGGAAGTTTGTTTGCTTCTATCGTCCGTGATTCAGCGGTCTCGCGAAAATACATACATATAGTTAAAGCATTAAGTGCAGTGAGAGTACACAATTGCAATAGTTGCCCTTTTATGTAATTTCTGTCAACTCGATCACTTTTCCGAGTCCATGCAAATACTAAACAAAGAAGCGCATGTACACTTCCTACACCCGCACACGAATCCTTGCGAAGGTATTCGATTCGCCTCAAACAACAGCCTCATTATACCTAGCTCACGTGTAGTTGGCAATTTCAACCCACGATCCATTCGTTCAATTCCTTTGCCTCCGAGATTAGGAAACGTAGAGTATGGTGGGGCAAAAGTTCGAACTTTGTAGAAAATGTATTAAGTTCTTTCATCAGGCTTAGATAAAGAAAGAATAAATTTGCCTATTTTTTAAAGGGGGAAATTGGTGAAACACTCAATTTTAATCTGTAATTATTTGAAATTGGATTCACAAGTCGAAACCCTCAGAACAAACTACCCCACGCTAGTCTAATGCTCCACAACGGCAAAACACAAACAGTAGCTCCTCGTGTCTTCTGCAGTACTCGTTTAAGGACTATTTATGGACCAAGTATAACAAATCAAAACTCATCAACAGCTACCGTGCACTGTGTACGGTCGGGATTCGAGAGGCTGCGTCGCATCGTGTCGGGTGAAAAACAATCATCTTCATGCACTGCATCATAAACGTCGCCTGGATGAATCGTTCCTCTTCAATCAGAAAAAAAAGTCACTGTCGGCAAAATGGTAACGATGTTTGAGTTCTTGAAGCCCAATATCATACGATGGTGCTTCGGAACAAACTGAAAGATTTTATAGCTGTAGGTGGAAACGGCATTGTAGAAGATGGAGTTTCCAAGAGCAATTTAGCGAATAGATAGTAGAAATATACTACAATTTTGAGCTGGATAGCTGCAACAATGCAGAAAAACCTTCACCAAATAACCTATCCAAGATTGAGCCTTTTCTACTACCTGCATAGTTGCCTTTGTTCACATTGATGTAAAGGGTGATAACTACCAATAAGTTTACTTCCTTCAATCAGTAAACTTTTTGAAAAGCTAATTTTGAATAGAATGATGCTTCACATCAATACAAACTCAATTTTTGCAGATGAGCAATTTGGATTTCGCCATGGCCATTCAACTACTCATCAACTTTTGAGTTACTAATTTAATTCGTTCAAACAAATCTGAAGGCTGCTCAACTGGAGTTGCTCTTCTAGACATAAAAAAAGCATTCGACAGTGTTTGGCATGAAGGTTTGATTGCTAAATTGAAAAACTTTAATTTTCCGCTCTATATTATAAAATTAATTCAAAATTATTTAACTGACAGAACTCTGCAGGTAAATTATCAGAATTCCAAATCTGATCGACTACCTGTTAGAGCTGGGTAGCATTCTTGGGCCAATACTATATAACATTTTTACTTCCGACCTCCCTGATTTGCCTCAGGGTTGTCAGAAATCCTTGTTTGCTGATGACACAAGCATCTCTGCTAAAGGAAGAAGTCTTCGTGTCATTTGTAGGAGACTGCAGAAAAGTTTGGACATTTTCTCTTCTTATTTACAGAAATGGAAGATTTCTCCCAACGCTTCCAAAACTCAACTAATAATATTCCCACATAAACCTAGAGCTTCTTTTTTGAAACCTAGTAGTAGTCACATCGTTACTATGAGCGGTGTTCCAATTTCCTGGTCAAGCGAAGTGAAATACCTTGGTCTATTACTTGATCAAAAATTAAATTTTAAAAATCACATTGAAGGCATTCAAGCCAAATGTAATAAATATATAAAATGTTTATATCCTCTTATAAACAGAAAATCCAAACTTTGTCTGAAGAACAAACTACTAATATTTAAACAAATTTTTAGACCGGCCATGCTTTATGCCGTTCCAATATGGTCTAGTTGTTGTGCTACCAGGAAAAAAAATACTTCAAAGGATTCAGAACAAAGTTCTGAAGATGATTTTGAAGCTGCCTTCTTGGTACAGTACTAACGAAGTACATAGAATTTCGAATGTTGAGACTTTAGAACAAATGTCCAACAAAATAATTAATAATTTCAGACAAAAATCGTTGCAATCTTCTATTGCAATGATTAATTCCCTTTATGTTTAGTTAAGATTAATTTAAGTTTGTTTTTAGTTTTAAGATTATTATTGTTATACTGACACGCAGGAATAAAAACCTGTTTAAAAGACTGAACTGGTAAGGCATGAACAATGTAAACAAAATTAGATACATATTTTAACAATTAAGGTTGATACGTAACGGTAGTAGCTGGAGCACCTAGATTAACATGAAATGTAAATATGAATAAATTTGGAAGAAATAACGAGTTTAAAAAAAAAAAAAAAAAAAAAGGTGATAACTAAACCTTTTTGGGTCATGGAAATCATACAAGTTTAAAAGTAGTAAAATGCATTCCCAGTCAGTTTTCGAAGAAAGTTAGCAGTTATAAAGTTCGATATAAAGTTGCCCCATAGCGGGGAATTTTGATTATTGGCAGAGTGTAGATTACAAACATGTAAATTTAAAAAAAAACTAGTACAATGTAGATAACGGCCATTGCTGATCAAAAGCAACGAGCGAAATCAACGCACATGCGCTCGTGAAGCTGGCACATGATTTCAAATTTACTCACCACGTTGTGAACAGAGTTTTGTAATACTGGTAGCATATCTGAAGGGCAACGATAATTTTGTACTTATTTTGCCGCGAGTGCATGGAGTTAATTACGAATCAACGGTGAAAATCTACATTTTGACAACTTAACAAACTAGTGTAATTTTGGAGGTGGCCTTCGGTGAGATCTATAAAACCCATTCGCAAATAATACCAAATACATGCCAGGTTTTGGAAAATTTATATTTCAAAATCTGGAAGCATTACTCTTATCCTAATGATATCGGTTATTTTTACAAGCGGGGCTTATTGTATCTGAAAGTTTACAGCAAAAAAATTAAATTACATGTGAAGTAAACCGTTCGAATGGTTAAAATATATCAATGTAATTCATTGCCTTATTGAATTTTAAAGAAAAACGCATGCACATACCATTGCCATACCATTTCCATTGGTTCATGCATGAGAATACTTAGCAAAAATAATCACAATGCAATCATTTTCCAATACTGGATTGGAATTTACACGATCGTGTAAATATAAATCTACTTTCATTGAAATTTATCGATTGGAACTACAGTTCTGCTTCTCTTGCTAAGCTGCTAAGCTCTATCCATAAGCAGAGGCCACAGGGACTTTTTTTTTGTAACTGCGGTTTCTACAGCTTAAATTAAGTGTTAACAATTGATTATGAGATAAAAAGTTCAAGAAATAACAACTATCGTGTCATGTGAAGCTGATTTAATTGCCGCCTTAGAATTAATTGTGCTTTTATCCGCGAATAACTGCAAATTATCCGTTTCTCCCTAGCATCAAGAATTTTCTCTTGTTAGATTTATTGAATAGTTTCTAAGTTCTTTCATTATTTTCAACGCATAACAGAACGTGAATGGAAATGTTTTTTAAGATGAATGGAGCTAACTTGTTGCTAGGAATAAATTCAATTTGCCTTTTTCCAGAGCCTTTTTCACAGCTTCCTGAAACCGTTTGAAGGGATAAACCATAATTTTATAAATTGACATTTTTAATTAATAAAGATTCCACCTCTCAGTTGATGTTGCATTTTGGATTGATTGGGCGATCAATAAGCAAATAAATCCTCACTCATCTTTTGTCTTTTCTTGTCTAACATGAAACATAAAATAAAATGCAAAAATGAACGATGCGGTCATTAAAATCAGTTCATGTAAAATTCATTTGAGCAAATATTGCAAGATGTAATTTCATGAAGACGACAATGTTGCCAGAGCAAGGGAATTTCGAGTTTTTACGGGTTTTTTTAATTACAGACAAAAGGTTTTCTAAAATGATTTTATTTTTAATTTTCCTGCACAACACTGTATTAAAAAAAAATCTCCAATACTCCTCATTCATCCGAAATATTTGGAGGAACATTGTCTATATTTTTAGGGAAGTTTTTCTGCAATAATGGCAAATAAATGTAGAAAATTGTAAACTTACAAATGTTCAAATCACTCAAAAGCGGGAGTTTGCACAAAATCATATGACGACAATTGTAAAAGTTTGTTATTTTACTAATACAGTTAAAAATACAGGGCTTCATTTAGCACCATTTTTTCAATTTAGATCTAAGCTGTACATTATTCCGATGCATGGTAAATCCGTAAAAATGTATCACTGGATATTTTTTTCGCTAATAACGTTCTTTTGTAACAAGTTCACTTTTCCAAGGCGTGCAGGGAAGAAACGTAACCAAACAATGCCCTCTCAGACAACAGATTCTTGATTACTGTGTTAGTATTATTAATTTCGGTTTTGATATGTTGTTAACCTAGGACTTAACATTTCCTTAAAAGTTACAAGGTCCAGTTATTCAAGGAATGATTGAAAATGGCCACTTCACTAAAGCTCAAGAGCGTCATTCGCAACAAGCTAGTACGGCAAGGAGTAACAATTACAATATGTCAAGAAAGAATATCCAATCCGGGATTTTGACACTAGTTTTCGGTATTTTGAACGTCAATACGCCAAAAAGTTGTACTAAAACGCGATTATTGATGAGGTGGATTATATGATTGTAGTAATTATTTTGAGAAATCACCACAAACTCGTCGTTAAAACTCCATTATATTCATTGAATTGGTTTTTGGTTGGCACATACAATGAGGCCATTTTTACCGTAATTTAACTAAAAAAATAACCTACGGCGCAGTGTTACTGAACCAGCATAATTTTCACTCAAAAATTTCAAAAAACAGTTGACTCACCTGTCTTATAACTGGAAAGATAAGAACTGAATTCTTAGCAATGATAAGCACTACTATAGATACCATTCATAGTTTTCAAACTACTCTCGACTCCTTCAGTAAAAAAATTGTGTTAGCTTGTGTGTGAACTTTTAACGTTTGGTGAGTTTGTTACTGTTAAAAAATATTTTTCAGCTCCTTGCCTGAAAAACATCATTGGTCTTTTTTATCTAGTTGATTTATTAGGGAGGCTCAATCGCGTTAGCTTTAAGGAGCCGATAATTCATTATTTTTTGATAACATGACTGACTTAATACTACTTTTAGTAAGACTTGGACCGTTTACTCGCGGTTTACCCGAGGTTAAGCACTACATCTTTGTGTGATATTATCAGGGCTCCCTTTTGTGTTCGGCCGGTTGTGGTGGCCATGACTTATCTTACAGTGAAGGTCGATTTACTAGTGTTTGAGAATCAATGACTAATTAAAACAACAAAGGTTATTGTATTTTGAGAGAGGTCGTACGGTGCATAAAAGTGAACATGAGGAAACGACGACATTGAATATGTTGCAAAAATCAAGAATTGTAAATGTTTTATACAATAAAAGAGACCTAGACTGCCGTTAAATAGAAAACAGCATCTTCGAACAACGATCATAACACGTATGAGAATCAGAACACAGATGAACGACGAGCTGTACTGAAAATCATGACGAAACGTATGTCCAATTTCACTATGACGTCCTTTAGGACGATCAGAAGCTAGTATACCAAGATTGAGAAAATTAAGATGTTGGAAAGAACGTTATAACGTCGTAAGAACGTATGAATAAATAATAATAGAAACATCTTACATCGCTACTTCTCAATTGAGTGTCCTACACACGAAGAAATTATGGATTCTACACAAAACGCTGAAAGATGAATATTGGCGTAGATAAATAAATGTAATGAAAAATTTGAAGTAAACATCAGTGTTTCGAAACAAAAACAGACACTACTCAATAAAAGATAACACATTGAATTGATTATCTCGTCTTTATCGATTAATTCTTAATTCTAAATGCCACTCGTATGTTTTGGTCTCGGGGAACCGTAATTTACATGATTTTTTGTAAGTGTGTACATGCACTTTCAAAATTAGGAATTGTGAGATTTCGATGTCAAAATTATGAATTTCGTCGTTTTATTGACATTTCCCGAAAGGGAAAAAAGGTATAAATGCAGGGGAATAAGCTATTCCGGTAGTTGGGTTTTCGGAAAATTTTATAGAACCTTCGATGCCAACTCCAATGTATGTTTGTATAGTTGTATATTTTGTGCCAAACGTAAAGATACTCTATGCGTATGCAAAAAGTAAAAAATATCCAAATAAAAGGTCTCCGTTGCCAAACCGGGAATCGAATCCACTTCCCTTATCAATCGATCGATACGTACTAGTGCATTTATGTACAGTTAGGATATTGTTAAAAGAAAATTAAAATAATTTTTGCAGACATTTTCACAGGCATGCACACTTAGAAATTATGAATTATGAAAGTTATCATTATTAGCATGAACAAATTATATGGGACGTATCGCACATTTGAAACACTATAGTTAACTAATGCTCCAATTTCCTATTACGAGTGGTCAGTACGACTTTTTTTAGCATCGTAGCCAGCGGGACTAAACTAGAACGAGACCACTATACCCCAGATGCTGAAGCGATTATCTATCGCCCAGATCTCATGTAGATCTATTTCTGGGCTAATAATCCCAACTAATTTGGCCTAAGCCAGAAACAGCCACTTCCTAGCAAGATAACGAGCCAAACCGGCAGCCAGAGCCGCCCAGTAAGCAATTCTAGTAATACCATTTAAAGAACTTGCCCCTTCCTTGCTTCACCCAAAAAGCTAGCCTAATCAATCGAACTGGTTTTTAAAATTGAACCCATCTACTTAATCTCCTTCGCTCTCGAGAGCAAAGATATGCAACGAACAACGATGGACGGCTGGATTTGCGGTATCCATCGTAGCAGCAAGTCTGAAAATCCAGACCCGATACGAAAAAAGTGCAGGCGATCTCAGCCGGTGATACGATCCTTCTTGGTGGAAACCTTCACAAGTAAACCGTAACTGTAAACCGCGATATCTTCCCCTTTCACACACAGAGCGCACTCGCTGATTCACTTGTTAAATATTTATTTAAGCAATCAATTTAAATTACCTTTCGCGTGGTCTGCCCCGATCAGATCATCTGGTGCAAACCATCCTCTCTCACCCACATCCTATCCAAATGTTATTGAAGCGTATCGCAAGCGATTCGCGCAGCTTATAGTATGACCGCACCAAACTTGTAACTTTATCTGACTTATCTTCTCGCGTCGACTTTTCGATGCCGTTTTCTAACTTAAAAGTTGCTACGGGAGAAAATCAGCACCTTTCGCTGTACACGTTCGCCTAATCTAATTTATTGGCGTTTACCATTTGGCGAATACTCTCGGATGAAAAGAGAGGAAAGATAAACCCCACTCTAGTACGGCCTAATCAATAAAATTAACATTCTATCAATGGAGCTCAATTTTACGGGGAATTGCACTCCCCCACTTGTTGCATTCAAATGGAAGTCTCTCCATAAAGAAGAAGGTTTAATTTGTCAGACTACTGCTTCCTCGCAGGAAAAGTCCAGATTAGCATTTCTGATTCTGTTCCAGGAAAATGGAATCAGTGAACGCTTAAACTGGAAAATTTTAGCTCGCCTTTTCTACACAGCGCGAACAGCAAAAATTAACATACAATGTTAATGTTATGATAATGTCGGTGTTTCAACCAACCGCTCCAGATGGGCACCATTTCATGGCACGACGTATGCAATGACATTGTAACTTGAGTTTGATTTAAGAGAAGGCGTCAATTTGTCCTGCTCCATCCACCAACTGCTAAAGGCTCTAATGAGATTCAGCTCTCTTTCTTCTTCACCAGTCAGTGTGTGATTATGTCATGTTTGCAGTGCAGCGACACTTGAACATTGAAGAGCTTATTTATCACTCTTGAAATAGCTCTGCGAATAAGCAGTCCCCGCTAGATTGTCTCACAAGTGTTCATGACGAGACTTTGTTGCTTGCAGTACCTGTCAAGTTGATTGTTTGTGTCAACAGAGGAACGTTTTAATTTGGATTGCTCTTGAAAATTGCGAAAAACTGTCTGTACAGTAAATGCAGTTCTCATAATCCATGCTTGGAGTGAAAGTGAATCGGACATTTCAATTTATTCGTTCTCTCGCAAAGTTTACCCTTTTCTAAGGAACAGCTTCTTAATGAAGTTTTCAACGATCTCAACGAGCGAAAGACAGCAAACCTGCATGTTGCTTCACAGTAATTGCAGCAATCTACGTCGCGATCTCCTACCATGCATTGTACGTACCATCTCCTGCATCGTCATACGCCGCCGCAAAGCTAATTAATTTGCAACAATTTAAAATTTATATCTCATTAACAAATGAAGCCTTCGCGTAGTTCCGCTACCAGTCTACACATGGTTCTTCCACAGGCACGTGGTACAGAGATTATCACATAGCAGAAGTTGAAGCATCCAGCATCCTTTATATCTCCACAGCACAACTTGTTCACAGCTACCATCTGCAGCAGAACGAGCAAACTGGGAGGAAATGAAAACAGATTTCTGCATATTTCTTCCAAGTAGCAGAAGAAACCGCAGCATTGCTAATTTATGTGTATTTATTATACGGAATGCTGCAAACTGGATTTACGGAGACAGCTGCTTCCGAATCGAACAGAAAAATGCTCACCAGAGATATTAGTTTTTTTGATGGTGACACATATTCAACCAGTGCAGTAAAACCTAGCGAATCTAAATAAATATAATTGAGTAATTCAGCCCACTATTGTGCTCGGTTGTTTACAGCACAGTCAAGGCTCCAGTAAACCAGCAGGAAACAAATAATATGGGTCGATCAGATGTCATTTGATGACGGGCTATTGCCTGTGAGATTGATTCAGTTTCTTCGAGCGCGCTGGTTTTGCGTACATACTATGTCAGGTACATAGCCATTAGCACCTCACCGCGCACCACTTTGGACCTGCTGCCTTTTGGCGATGGTGGAAGTAGATAATGCAATTACTATGGATTTTACACCTAGACGGGTCGGTTGGACGCTCAGCAGTAACAAATTACTGGCTTTCTCCCGAGAAATATTAATAAGCCTCAGTGCCAAACTAGGCCTGAACTATCAGAACCGGTGTTCGTTGATGGTGTGTTCCAGTGCAGTTGTTATCAGATGCGCTGAACAAATTGGAAACAGGTAAATGTAAATATGGATTTTTTACATCCACTGTTGAATGATGAGGGCAGAAATACCTTTTTCATATAAATATTTTCACACTCAAATAAATATTAAGTTCAGAATCAGAAGGAGGATTAATTATAAAAATTGATTCTCTCATTTCCTAATCGAGCGAGGCGATCGTATTGGGGGAACCACATCTGTTTTGGCCATGCTATTATTTTAGCCATGTTTTGACGATAGTTCACGTTATTTGCAGGTTAGAAGTTGTAATTTACTATCATTATTTATTTATTTGTTTAATTATCAACAGAAATAATTGGTGTCCTATATAAGAAAAAACATTACTAAAATTATGTTAACAGCAACAAAAGCTGCCTTCCTGTACGCGAAAAATTTAAATAGAATGCAGACAACACACTATTGAAAGTACGTTGGAAAACCGCCTGAACTGAGTTCGTCCCATAGACAGTTCTCCTCAGTGGAACACTGAAGAGGGAGGTGTTTGGCAATATACGGGTGCGAGCCTGATGTTGGATATAATGATAGGCAGTCTATTCGATAGTAGATCAGCGAAGATTCGCGGCTTTGCAACGATTCTGAAAAGTGTCCAAGTAACTCCGAGGCAGTTTTTGTTCGACACCATTTCGAATGTGGGAGTTCCAAATTCCAAGATGGACCTCACCAACGAACAGGCAGAAGACGTCTTGAAATTTTTTTGGCACATAATGAGGCTGAAATTTCGTGAAACTTCCGTTATGATATAGGACATGTGAGGTTTGTACGTAAGCATCACCCCAAGATCCTTAACTTAATTGTCACTCTGCAGTGCAGTATTAGTCAAGGTATAACCGAAGATTATAACAAACTTCTTCCTAGAAAATGTAACAGCGTTACACTTATTCGGATTTAAGAGCATGCAGTTCATCTCGCACCACCTTTGTATTGTCTCTGGATCTTTCTGTACCCGAATGGCGTCTTGTTGCGACTCCACACGAATATAGATTTTGAGAAGGGGCAGCAAAGCTCAACCGATGAGTTTTCAACAAAAAGTTGACTTCGATAAAATACAAGAGGATAATCAATAGTAGTCATTATCTTGAGGAACGTCAGACAAGGCGACAAACGCAACAGACACCTCATCGCCAATTTTAACCTTGAGTCTTATAACGCAAGGAGTCATTCGGAACCAGTTTTGCCACAGCGATGTTGATTTTATCAAAAACAGCGGATAAGTGCGTGTAGATAACGTCCGTTTGTGATCCAGCTGAAGATCCATCCATGATGAAGGAAGTCGTAAATAAGAGGTCGCTGAACGCATCGGCATAAATACATGTTGATCTTAACTGATGTATTGTTAAAAGACGACTAGTTCAAACAGCTCAAGCTACGCACAAGTTCGATGTTCCACGGTAGTTGTCCGCATTTCGTCTATCTCACTTTTTGTGCATAGTACTGCACTTGTTTGCAGCGTCATCTATAGGAATTGCGTTCACATACCGGGCAGACAATGACACGTTATTGGACGCCACTTAAGAAAGCTCTATATTGCCTCGCTTCAGAAGTCAGGGGCCCAATACCTTAGTCGGTAAACGCGCCGGTTTTCCAAAACGGAGGACACAGAGAAGCTTCCCGATACAGTCGAATGCCTTCTCGGGTGAGAAATTCGTTGCACTACCCTGGAGCATAAGTACACAGTTTGACAGAAACATTTAATTTTCTGGTTTATTAGGCATTAGGCACATAAAAGGACTACTAGATTTGACATAAATTCATGGAATATTTCATGTAAATTTAAGCCCGATATAGCTGGAATCAGGTCTGTTGGATGAAATATTGCAAACAATTTCTTTGTTTACGTATACTTTGATATCCCAAGTAACATTGCTAACACCATCCTGCTTTATTAAGTTTCATTAAGTTCATCACTTGAAATCAATTTGGTTTTATTATGGCACCAAGAGGTGCTAATAGGTTCCATATTTTAACCTGGTTTATGAGAACCCACACAGCTTGTTTACAGCAATCTTAAAACTTCGTTTCTCAAATTCTATTTACTCCTATCAAAGGATTTATTTCGACTTTATGAACTCGTAAAATGCTGTATTGAAATGCCGTTTTAGGACTCATTGATTTTATCTTATTATGGTCAGTTGAAAAAGCATCTTAAAACCATTTTGCCTACAGTAAATGCATTACACGGCAAATTGGCATTGAAGGAAGTCACCATAAGACCAAATAGTTTTATAGTAGTCATTGCGAAGAAAATTGGCTTTATGGCAAAACTGTAATTGTTTTCCAATCGCCATATTGAAATATAAGAAATAATTGAAATGTGGAAAAATGAATGCATCAAACTTTCAATGGTATGCAAATAAACTGTAGATCAGAGACTAATTTCGGCATTCTTTAAGATAATCGCATTCAATTCCAAGCACTTTTCAGGAAATTCATGATTAATTTATCGAATATATTTGTTTTAATTTGATTTATGGTGTTGTAAATTCGCATAATTTCCGAGGCGCATTAATTTTTGGCTCTTATCGTGCCAATATTCACCATAAAAATCATTACGCATATAATTTGGAGCATAATACGCTGTAGAAAACACAGTTTGTTTTGGATATTTTGCAATCAAACAAAATTTCCCGCAACACTAGACCTTTTTTTGACTGCTAAATTAATCAGAAGAGCAGAGAATCGAACAAAGCAGAACAACAAAAACCTACCTCGATTTCACAGTGAAGTTTGACAGCTGTGGCCACTTGGCCACATGCTGGTTTTAATGGCAGCCAATAGGTTTTATAAAGGTTCTCAAGTGGTCATAACATCTTTCACTAGAACATTTTCAAAATCTTTATGGTCTTTTAAAGGTTTTATTAACTTGTTTTCACAACCATCTATAGAGTGGGCCATTTTGTACAAATTTCGGCTTTAAAGAAGCATAGAGGAGGTGTTGATAGACAAAACAGTTTTGAATGTAGTTCTATCAACAAAGCCGGGAGGAGTGCTATACTGCTGGAATAAAACTAAAATTGTTACTTGGGATGCGTTCAATTGTAACGGAGGGAGGTTTTACGCGTCTGTTAAAATTCATTATTTTTTTCTGTGTATGTAATTGTGCTGAAATTGCAACACACTGTACCATTGGATCGCAAAGACAGCCCTCTTTTAAGAACTGTTGAAGTGCTTCAAAGAATACTATTCTCACACGGCGGCCAAACGAGGCGTACATAGCCAAGTAGAAGAAGAAGAACATTGTCACCGCTTACACAAATTTTGTAATATGATTGTTGCATGACAGCATGACGATTGTTGCATGTACATTAGAAGTGAGGGAGCATTCAATCAGTACGTCACGCAGAAATGCCCACTTTCACACATCCGTTTCGTAAAATATGTAATTTTAAATGGTTATCAAAAAATTTTGGTATGGATCGTTACATTTTCCAATTTGTACAACGCAGTGGAGCAGGCCGAGGAAACCACAATCGTAAAAAAATGGTTTTATTAATTGGATTGTGACTAGAATGATTCATAAGGGAAAATATAACTGCTTTGCAACAACTGTGCCTTTGCTGTGCATCATTTCACTGTTTTTTGGAGTATTTAATTTATTTACACTCACACTCTTTCATAAAGAATTGCTTGTTTTTAAATGATTCTCTGTGAAAAACCTTTGTCGTCTGGACAAACAGAAGTTCTTGACTGACAAATCCTTTTTAAAAATCTACATTCACCAGATGCTTTCATACGTTTGCTTTAGAATCAGTTCGATGCAATGCGCTTTTTAGATGATTGATGATTGATGCAATTCATGGTTCATTCTCCTACTCCACGTGTCGTCGATTAGGTTACAAATCTCGAGTAATTCATGATTAGAGCCTGAAAGCCAATTGTAAACAATCACATTGTAACCCTTGATCACCCACGAATCAAAAGACTACTACGATATCCAACTGCACCATATGTTAGAACAAACATTCCTCTACAAGATGCAGCAAGATATTCAAGTGAAATCTACGTTCAAATTTATTGTTTACAATTGCCGTTTAGGCCCTAATCATGAATTACTCGAGAAATAGAAGCAAAAAAAAACTCGCTCAATATAACACAAGCATACAGGAAAATTTCCGTAATTATTTAGAACTCTTCGTCGAAAAACATTTGGCCAAATCATATATGGTTGAATAATATTTGGTACAAAGACCTTTCGTCGAATGGATATTTAGTTGAATGAACATTGGTCGAAATAGAACTCAACATTATGACGTGCGGTTTCTGACCAGGTTCTTGAACTATTAATACGACTAACGCTTTGTCCAGTTTTTCTAAACAGGTCCTAACAACAACTGATTTTTTTCCGGTAACGATGGGTTCCAAATTTATTTACCATCATGTACGTATAGTTAGACTTATCGTGGAATAACAAAAAGCTGAAATTTTGTAAAAGTTCAACTCCCCTTTTAATTTTCAAACTTGGCCCACTGACTTCGTTTGGCCGAAATAACATTGCAACGCTTGGTGGCCACACATTTGCCAATCAAAGTAGTGAGAAAATGTGATTCGAAAGGAGCAGATGTTTTATTTTTCTCATCAAAAGGGAAAACATTTATAAATTTCACACTTTAAGATTAAGTCAAATTAAAATTTGATGCAAGTTGATGAAAATTTCGATACTCAAGCAACAACAATTGATTGAGATCCAAAATTAATTGTCCATTCGATTTTCATATCCATTCGACTAAATTTAACTGGATCAAATGTCATTCGACAGAATGTCTTCAACCAAATTCCAAAGATTTATTTTTTTAAATAACTCACTGGGGGTAAATCACACATTTTCGCTTAAGATAAAGGGCGAATTCAAAATTATTGCAACACAGTTGATTTACTATAAAATCTCATGAATTTTTCAGATAAAAATCAAATTTGCAGGGCAGTTTTATACATGTAACGCTCAGATAACATACATTGGATCAATTATTGGTGGTTGTTTGGTAAAGTTTGCGACACTTTCGCTTCACGCCTTCCATAAAAGCTTGTACAGTCCTATCCGGTACCTTTTTCTCATTTTTTATCCACTTAGCTCAGTCGGTAAAGGCGCAGCTACTGGCTGGGTTTGATTGCCAGTCTGGTCTAGGAATTTTTCGTTAAGGAAAATTTCTCGACTGGGCATAGGGTATGATTGTACTTGCCACACAATCATGCTAATGCAAATATGGTACCAGGCATCGAAAGCTCTCAATTATAAATGTGGAAGTGCAATTAGAACACTAAATTGAGGGCAAGCAACAAGCGAATTGTGAAAGCAATAAGCTTGAAATACTAAAAAAAATAACGCATGTCTTAGGCATCCTTTACTTTTTCCTTGGTCTTTCTGAGTTCCCGCTACATCATGGCCCAATAAGTTTCCGGCCAAAATTGTGGTTTTTCAAAGTGCTGCTCTAAAATTGGCAAGATATTTTTGGAGGCATTCAGTCTTGAAAATTTCATGATTTATGGTGCCTGTTGTGACGCAAATTTAACTTCGCTTTCCACAGGTCCAGATAGCCTGCCAAATGAGGTATTTCGAAGCGAACTTCGACATTTTCTTCTTTTTGAAACGGCCATCTACTTTGAATTTATTTTTCTCGGGGTAAAACACTTGTCCTAGCATTTGTTGGAAGTCAGCTTTGACTTATATTTTGTTATCGATCACACAGCAACTGTATCTGGTCAACATATTCGTGTAGAGCTTCTTAGCACGGGTCTTGGCAACAGTTTACTGCCGTACATTGTGGTTTGGGAAGTTTCGAACCTTGTATGCATGTTATTTAGCCTTGACCTTCTGGACGTAACTTAACCCCTTTTGTTGAATTTTTTCGACGGTTGCAGATTTGCAGCATTTTTCCCAAAGCACGATGGGACAGCTCCGGATTTTCCATGTGAGCGTACAACAAATTTTCTACTTGACTTACTTTCGTCTTGGTCACAACAAAATGTAATCCACCGGATATAAACAATACGTTTCACAGAGGTACTGTGCAAAGTTTTGTTAATTTTTGTGGGAAAAAAGTTACACACAGTTGTAAGTGTTGCAGTAATTTTGTAATCGCCCTTAGGAAGCTTTCTAGATTATGTTCGTCTAAAAATAAAGTATTTACAAAAATATTACATGTTTACCATGGACATACTCTGGAAGAGTTCTTAACGGCAAAGGGTAAATGCACCCTTCTTTTTGGGGAAATGCTCCTTAAACTTTGGAAAAATGCTCCTTAGATGCGTTTGCCCGGTATAATGCAATCAGAGGTATTAACCTTCTGGTTAGCGCTTGCCGGGTGTTTTGATGGGTCTTAAGTTTCTTCAAGATTGTATAGTTTTGACGGGTTTTAAGTTTCTGAATTTAAGAGTCGTCAAAACGAAATTAAGACCCGTCAAAACGAAATTAAGTTTCTTCAAAATTAAATTAGAACTCGTCAAAATGAAACTTAAACCCATCAAAACTACCTACAAGATTGCGGAACAACCGGCAAGCGCTAACCAGAAGATTAATACCTCCGATTGCATTATACCAGGCAAACGCATCTAAGGAGCATTTTTCCAAAGTTTAAGGAGCATTTCCCCAAAAAGAAGGGTGCATTTACCCTGCTGCCGTTCTTAACTGTGAATGTTAGTGAAATATTGACTTTTATTCGTTTTTTTAGGACACTTTTAAAGGAATTCAAGGGGTCTCATATTGCAGTCGATAAACGCGTCGGTTTTCCAATCTGGAGGTTAAGGATTCGAACATATTTTCGGTGGAAAATTCGTTCGACTGCTTGCAGCATAAGCATATCATTGTGCTTGAAACATTCTGTACGAGTTGGATTTTTAGAATGGCACAGAAAGTGCTCAATTAAAAGCTATGATTAAAAAACACATATTTTAGCGTCACGCAAAGCCTTGTAGGATGCATCAAGTCAAGTAGAAGAAGAATTAAATGAATCATTTTTTCATACAGTTTTCTTAAACTCTGCGCATTTTTACAGGCCAACAACATATGACGAACTGCAAACTGTACAAAGTTCAGAATAAATCGAAATGTTTGATCCCGCAGTTTTGAACTCATATCTTTAATATTGATCGACGCTTCAGTTGGATATTAACTACGTTCACAAAATATGGCTGAAATGGCGAGGAACATTTGGCTGTAATGTGCATATTCTTATATTGAATGTGGGAAAAGTGCGTAAAACAAAAATTGATCCAAATTGCCAATTGTATGATACTTACACATGTGCTTAAGAACTTAGTTAAAATGTAAAAAAAACACCAGCTTTAATAGTCACAAACTGGTGACAACATTGAAAGAAAATACATTTAGCTTTGCTATTCAAGTTGTTGCGGCTATTTTCAAGACTTCAGTCATAAGATTCAAATATTAAATGCCAGAATATAACGAAACATCGTAAAATTGTCTTAAACTATAGATACTTTAACCGATTATCAAAACATTCATCCAGAGGCTCAACAGCGAATGCTTGACCCGTTGAATATTAAATATTCGATGTTTTTGGTGAACAGGTCTAATATTAGAAGCACATTCGATTCGTCAACATTCCTTTGTTATTGATTGAATTCTCAAACAGCATCGACAACATCGATGATTATAAAGGCACAAAATATATATTGTATTGTTCCAATTCATCACTTTGATCGACGGCTCGATTTCGATTGATAGTTTGTTATAGGTGCCGTTATTCGCACACATCTTAAGGTGAAGGTCGCTGCAATACAAAAACAGTTACCATCATGCCTGATTCGCATCGCCACTTCGAATTGTCGAATGCTAAAATCTAAGGAGTTAAAAATTGCAAGCAGCGATGCGAATCGGCCATGAGGACCGGCATTTTTGTGCTCCGGCAAGCTTCACCTTAAAGCGAAATGTCTGGAAAACCAGGAAACACACAGAACGAAACCAAGCAAAGTCGCTCTGTCGTTCTGACTCAAAAATTTGCAATTTCGAGCCATGACTCCGGGTTGCAATTCAAACAAATCAACATTGACTTCTAAGACATGAATATTTTTTCACTGCAATCTGTTGAAATCCTAACACCGGATGGAGCAAGACGAATCGCATCTATACATCATGAATTGTTTTTTTAGTATGTATAGTAGACAATAAATTCTTCCCGTCGTGAGGAATGTAACGAAAAGCAAAAAAATGAAAACAAGAACCATCACTGGGGAAATGTGGATCACTCTGATTGATTTATGGTCTGAGCGAAAGAATTCACGATGCTCACACAGGCCTGTTCCCACATGTGGTAATTAGGAACCAATTATCTCACCCCTGGGAACAGCCGTCTGCTCCAAACATGAAGTGGCCAGCCAACCAACAATCGGCGCCTACATTCTGCATTTGTACATGATTGTCAGAATCTGATGCCACGGCGAGTTTAATGTTTGTTGACAACCGTAAAATAAGAGATCCCTTCAGCGGTGGCGGCTGTCAGATCCGTCCAAAGGTCGGCAATCCTTTCCCGGTTTGTATCCGAACAAATAATATGACAGCTTTTATGATAACACTATGCGGGCTGGAACGTTTTTTATTTTCTCTCCTTTTGCGAGTTCTGTTTGCCGACGTCAATGCAGTGACCGATCTTCCCCGATGTGATCTCGGCGCACTCGTATGGACGTTTCTCAAGACGAACAGCAGAATTATCACTTGTTGAAATCTCGTGATCCTTACCGCAGGCCTCCAGCTACTACTGTTCCGTTTCCTGCAATTCAACCGGGCTGGACCAGGAACGGAGTGGGAGATCGTCGTCGTTTTCCTCCATAAATGGAAATTATTTTTAATTAGACTTTCTTTATCGCCCCATGCGCACACCGAGAGACCACCGTTGCAATGGCGTCCCGAGGGAGCACTTGATGGCTAGTCAGCTTACTCCGAAGTGGACTTGAGCAGAAATAAATTACATACACAACTTTCGCTCGGGCGTATAGGAAGAAGCAATGGCCACCACGGTTAATTGACGATCTATTTTGAAGGAAAAACGGAGGCACCGTTGCCGATGATGGTACCGACCGTGACGTGACCGGTAGTGTATGCCACCGCGCACATGATGCACATATGATAAAAGAAAAATGATGCCAGTGTGTATGATAGATTGGAAACTCGGACCGCATTTGTCTTCCAGGCATGGAAAGGCCCGACCTCAATTGAATGCCATTTTAACTTAATTCATGCGTGATGCGTGGGTGCATCGCTGCGATCAGCTTCAAAGCGTGAGAATCACATGGCATTTTTGGTTTAAACTAGTGGTGGCCCTATACCAATAGATTTTTCCTAGAACATCAACAAGTTTCCATTACATGTCATAACGAAAGAAGCCAACAAGACAAGCATATGTTTGCCGAAAGTACCGTTAGGATCAACTTCTTCTGAAATAAAACCCAAAATATCGCACCACACAAGCGACATCATCCAGTTCCAAGTCCAGAGAACTATGGCTTTTATTACACTTCATTATCACGCAGTTTTCATATTTTCATAGTACATCATTGCCGCCGCGCGGAGGTCCAACCAACCAGCAAGCCAGCGAGCGTATTTCTCATGGTCATTAACCACCGCAGTGCTGGCCCGTTAATTGTTCAACAACCATACGAAACTCCCCTGACTAGTGGAATAATATGAGGAAACTACTCCAGAGACTCTAAAGCCGAATTTACAATCTCTGCGTTCTAGTGTTTGGGAACATAAATTACAAACTGGCCACCCACTCGGTCGCTGGTACGTGCTGTAAACACATTACCAAAGCAAGGTCGTGAACTTGTGAACTGTTTGGCCCGAGTTTATAATATCTATTGCATAAGAGTTTCAATAGACAAACAACCAGCGCGGTGGTTACACAAATGAGATAAATGCATCATCTTCTCAATTTGCTTTTGCGACCTCCTCATCGTTCTAGCTGCATGGGTTCTGCATGGTTCTTTTTAGCAGGTGAAGTAACGTGAGACCTGGTATTATCTGCAATTTATTATTATTAGCGCTATTCAATTGGGTGCAATCTCGTTGCGCCATCGCAAAACTGGCAAGATTTTCGCTTAGTCCCAAGAACGAGAACCGCCCCTACGCGAAAGAAAGGCGGGCGGTCAATGGAGCGATACAACATGTTTAATTAATATTTTATTTGCACTGCTCGGGACCATGTGAGATTGCGCTCATATAGGGCGCGTATATAACATAGAATTAGTGTGTTTATTAATTGCGCAGAAATTAATTAACCTATCTGCCTCCACTTCAAAGTGGCCTGACTACCGCCTGGTTGAACTATGGTCACTGTCCCGCAAGATTTACCGTTGGAGAAAAAAATTTCCCGATAAGTGTCACCCTCGCGGATTGTTTACAGCTTTACAAATTGCACTTCAAAATATGAACTAACTGTTCCATTGCAGACGGCTGATACTGGGACAAACCTAAGACGAAATGACACCTGATCAACGAGCTGGCCACCAACAAGGTTACCTAGGGGAGTTTTTCTCCCAAAAACAGAAATAAAACGAACCACCGTCCAATTAAGAGAACCCCCTTTGCTACCCATCTCAAATAATCTTAACCAACTAATCCCATATGGGGCATCGTTGGCATCGCTATACGCCCAGATCTCGTCACAATAGGGATTGTAGCGCTTGCAAAGGTCGGGTCACGATATGTTTACCTGCCGTATCCCGTTCCGTCTCGTTAGATGATGATAAAGGTTGGCCTAGCCTCCAGAGACTCAGATAGCCATCGAGAACAGCTATATTGCAGGTCCCCATAATGTGGCCTTCCACGATCTGCCGTATGAGCGTCGCCACCAGCTTCGATAGAGGCAAAGGTAAAGGTATTCCAATTACCTCAATCATCCAGCGCGGTCGTTGTGGTGATAGTGCTGTTCTAAGGCTCCACGGTCGAGGTGTGTTTTTGCTATGTTCTTGTCTTTTTAACACAAAATGGATCACATACAGGCCCACCGTTCCCTCGGGATCAGAACACCGTTGGCATGCACTTGGACATGTCTATACGAGACTCCACGTTTGACATGGGCCATGGAAGATGCTCCCAAAGAATTCATAACAACCTGTTAATTATATTCTTTCTTTGCCTATCTTCATGAGTTTGTGTTTGTTTCTCTACCTGTGATGGGATAAGCGAGCGAGCGCGCAAGTTTGAGCAGGGCACGTTCAAATACACACTGTAAGGTGCGGCTGCTAACAAGATTAACCCAACAGATTGTTTTTTAGAACTTGATCCCCCATTATTACTGTTAGATATCTATACACCCGCACTTATACCCTATTGCGTGTGGATGTAAAAAACGACACAACCATTGTAGTTAGTCCAATAAATAGTAAACAACAAAATCGCTCAGTTGCATTCACATAATCATGAACATGCTTTATGCTTTTTCCGATTTAAATCCGACGCCAGCTTTTGACCGCAAGCTCCGAGTCTGTTATTATCAATTTTATGCGATCTAATAAACCACCCAGGTTCAGATCATTTTCTTCAGTGGTGAATATTGTTTAACGAGGGGGGGTAGTACAACAATCATTCGATCCACGGTTAAATTGTTGAATCCCTTTGAGGGGTTCCGATTTATTTTACACTCAATAAAATTAATGACGTGAACCTATATCAAACAGATTTGGTGAAAAAAAAACCCCTTTTCGCAAAGGTGATAGGAAAACGGACATGCCTGCATCATCTGTTTGACGAAGGTCCAATCCTCTTATTATCAACCATACTAGTTACTACCAAGTCACACGCCACGTGAGTTCAGAACACGAAATTTCTGAATCACAAAATGATGGCTTTCTCAGAACTTCTGATTTCAGCAGCTCATGCTATCAAATTCGGCTGTATTTAAACGAGTTAGGCCTGTGGCCGAACGGATTCGAACCGCAAGATTTTTTGTCACGCGTGGTTCAACGTAGCGAGAAGAATGCTCCATAAAATATATCTTATGCATGCCCACATGCCTTACACACATTCTTCAGACCTCAGCTAGCGCTAATCATATCAAGTTTGCTCCAATTTTTATCGTCTATGCAATCTATAATACCAATGGCCATGAGGTTGTGGCGCCTTCACTGTTCAAAATCAGCATGGCTGAGGCAACAAAAGCTACCAACGATTTGTTTGCCCGTTATTTGTTGCATTCTGCACATCACCATTATCAAGGCTACACTGCCCATTCAATGATCGAGAAATTATGATTATTTGTTCAGCAACTGCACAAGTACAGCAGAATTGTTTTCGTTCTACTATGTATTTTTCGTCGCTTGACGCAAATTTATTGCAAACACATATCGGAACCCTCACTGAAAACGATCACAACTCACAGATCAGGCATATCCCATTTATTGGCAGCACGAAGCACCTCAAACGTTTCCTAAGGAAAGCACTAGTCCGTTTATCGCACCAAATTTATCAATTATTATAATTATAAGACTATGTTTAGCCCACAAAACTGTATCTAAGAAAGCCTAGCGGAAAGATGAACGGGAATGCAAATTTCCGCACTGGGAATGCTCACTGCTGTGGACCAGATTAAAAAGACGAGATTTGAATAAGCCGCACTCGTCGACCGCCGTGTGTCATACGAAACATTTTATTAGTTTTCTCTTTTCTTACTCGTCTGTTTATGCCTCCCGGTTCGGTGGGAAGAGTGGAAAAGATCGCTATCAATATTGGTCAGCCCAGTAGCTGAAAGGCAACCAAAACAAACCCCGAACGTCACGGAGCCGCCGGTGACCGATGCGGAAGTGCAATTTGTTGCAATTTTTATGATTCATTGTAGGCTATCTAATAGTGGGAATCTAGGGACACGAGCCAATAGACATGCTACACATTATTGGACATCACACTAGGGCACTTTAATTAACCGTCTTTGTTTTCTATCGTTATTCTCACTTTTAGGTCTGCCAACTTCTACCAATCGACCATGACTTGCGAGCTGTCTGATATGGACCGTATCACCCTGGCCGGATCCAGTGCATTCCAAGTTGCTGAGACATCCGACTATCTGGAAAATAACTGTGCTGAAGAACCAACAAAACTGTGCGAATTCAAGCGTATGTCAGGGCGTATTTTGAAGACAGTTGATTCCGTTTACCAGGACGTAGCCAGTGTTGATGAATGCCGTGAATTGTGCCTTAGCTCGCCATACCGCTGCCACTCGTACGACTACGGAGATACCGGAGATATGGTCTGCCGTTTGTCTCACCATAGCCGTGCTACTCTTGCCGATATCCAAGATCCCTACCTAGACGTGCCAGAAGCTGCCACCTACGAACTCTCATCGTGCTACAATGTCTCGATCGAATGCCGTGCCGGAGATATGATTGCAAAGATCCGCACATCCAAATTGTTCGATGGAAAGGTTTACGCCAAGGGTGCTCCCAACTCGTGCTCTGTTGATGTGAAGAACTCACTTGAATTTGAACTACGTATGGGCTATCAGGATATCGACTGCAATGTACGTCAGAACGGCCTTGGACGTTATCTCAATGACGTCGTTATTCAGCACCACGACACTATTGTTACTTCATCCGATTTGGGTCTTGCCGTCACTTGCCAGTACGATCTTACCAACAAGACTGTATCCAACGATGTGGACCTTGATGTAACTGGAGATATCGAGCCAGCTCTATCGGAGGAAGTGGTTGTTGACTCACCGAACGTTGTCATGAAGATCACTACTCGCGACGGTGCCGATATGATGCGAACTGCCGAAGTCGGAGATGCCCTTGCCCTGCGTTTCGAAATCTTGGATCCACAGTCACCTTATGAAATCTTCGTTCGCGAACTGGTTGCTATGGACGGAGTGGATAGCAGTGAAATCACCCTCATCGATGCCCGTGGTTGTCCAACTGATCATTTCATCATGGGACCAATCTACAAGAGTGCAACATCTGGAAAGATCCTTCTCTCGCACTTCGATGCCTTCAAGTTCCCGTCCTCAGAAATGGTTCAGTTCCGTGCATTGGTCACCCCATGTATGCCAACTTGTGAACCAGTTCAGTGTGATCACGACGACTTTGCCGCTGGTGAACTGCGCTCCATCGTTTCTTATGGACGTAAACGCCGTTCGATCAACGCAACCGCAGAACACAGTTTCCTTCGTCAACGCCGTGAAACTACTCACCAGGCTCCTCAAGATGACATGCTGCTTGTTCAATCGATCCAAATCACTGATAAGTTTGGATTCGAAAAACAACAATCCAAGCCAAAAATTAGCAGCAGCGAAACAGTGTTTGTTGCCTCCTCAGATGCCCACGGCATTTGCGTTAATGGACTCGGTAAGATCCTTGCTGTTGACACAAAAACTTCATCAACGTTACACACTCTCCCTATTTCCGCAGGTCTCATCGTTGCCGGAGCCGTCTTCCTGCTTGGACAACTCGCAGTCATTGCCATCTGGACCTTTCTGTGGCAACGTCGCAGGAAGCAGCGCCAGTTCGAGAATGCATCCATGGGCTCGTCGGTAATGCCAAGCCCGACCATGGCCGGTAGCCGAGGAGATTCGATGTGCAAACTTTACGACAGTGGCTATGCTGGAAGGCACTTCTAAACACACTCTCTAGCTCTCCTAAACAACACATACAACACATATACCACATAAGGCTGATCTATTTCCACATTCCCATATCCCACAGATTAATGCCTGGAATCAAAACCCATCATTGCACAAAAAATCATCATCATGAACTTCTAAATTCCTTAGAGCACATCCACTCGTGTTAGGATTAGGTTTGCATATATTTTTTCCCAATGCAGCTCGATTCGAGCTGCGTGGAAAAAATCGAGCAACAGAACTGCCATTTAATGGTCTAATTATGTAGTATTTTTCGCCTAAATCACCATCTAGACACAAAATATTTTTTGACGACCAGTAAAAATGTGGGAGAGAGAGAGTACTGGAAGCTGCCGGCGCACTGAATAACACAACAACCCAGCAGTCCAGACAGTATTCCCAACTCTTACACTCGCGCGCCTTCAGTTTTTCCTAGTTTATATACTATTTTCACCTCTGTTTATCACTCACCATTCAACATATAATGAGAGAGAAAGTCGACACAACAGAAGGCGCTTATTCTGCATCGCCTTCAAACGACTCAAACATCAAACTTATCCTTATGTTTTACATTCCCAAAATAGGGAGAATAGGACGACTGGAGTATAGAGCTGAAATTCGCGAGAAACATTTGGATGCCTGCGAGAAGTGTGATTTAAAACCGATATAGTATTCTTCCAAAAGCGAGTTGAAGTGAATGCATTGGTGTATGAGTGTGTTTTAATAATTGTATGAACGTGGCATAGGCTTAGTTAATCTGTCTTTCTCGAAAAAGAAACTTACTAACGAAAATTGTCTCCTTAAATACGAAAAATTTATACTCCTTTGTCCTTTTCTCCCAAACTCTGAGCATAGGGAAATGACGATTTCCCGCTATAGCAACACTGCACCTGTCGCTTAGAGTTCAAACAAACGCGAAAATTTTGGTTTATTTGAGCTCCACGCACAATTCAAACTGAAAAAAAAATACAGCGGGAAATCCGAAGCAAGCTCTAAGCTCAATTTTAAGCATTTATCATAATTTATTTTTTATTCATAATCCCTTAACTTTTAGTAATCCTCAGTGCAGACAAACTTACAACCACAACAATAAACTAGAACAAGCCTTTCCCACTCTGTTTTGTAATTTATTTTAGAGCTGCAAGAACAGTTTCTTAATAGTAACAAATCAATTGCAATAAGAGATAAATAGAACGAATATCAATTAAAATACTAGTTATTTACACGAAAATCAACTAACTGACCGTACTTGTAGATTGTAATACAAACAACAAGACAACGCATAGGCTTCCCTTATTTCAACACTACTCCAAGCTGTTTATTAATAGATTCATAGCTTACTAACCATTCATCATCAAGCATTAGTTGTGACTTACTGAAGAAAACTTAATACATCAACAAATAATAACAACATTGCGAAACACCGAGTAAGAGTCAAAAATTAATATTTAATTTAATTGAAAAGAAAAAAAACGTAGTAAAAATAAAAAAATAATTTAATTTCTAGTTTTAAGACAAATTATAAACGAAAAATGAGCGATACGAGATCGACGCAAGTAATGATCACGAAAAAAGTATAATACATAAAATACATATGCATATGTTTTCTATGTATTCGAGAAACAACATAATGTAAAACATTATTTTTATGAATAAA
Organism: Aedes koreicus; assembly: GCA_024533555.2. Lineage (NCBI taxonomy): Eukaryota > Metazoa > Arthropoda > Insecta > Diptera > Culicidae > Aedes > Aedes koreicus. Next base: position 37,124 of record JAHHFK020003605.1, on the reverse strand, counting down.
ATAAAATTGGAAAAATAACGCTTGGTATTGACTTGAATATGTATCAGAAACCTCCCAGGATTGCGTATTGTATAATGGTTGGATTTTTACTGGAACGGTAAGTAAAGCGTACCGGGAAATACCCTTCTTACATCACACGAACGTTATAGGTTTTACAGAAATCCAAACAAATCTTTTCCCAACATTTATTTTCCTCAAGTGATTGCGGAAACTGAAGCATTTTTTGAGAATCTCGATAAATCGTTCTACACCTGTGGTATCGAAAAGCTAGAGAAACGTTGGAATGATTGTATCACTCTAAAAGGAGATTATAAAGACTGTATTCGATGAAATTTGGACACACAGAATAGGTCACCAAAAATTTTCCTTGAGCCCGATTCTTTTCAAACTTTCTGGAAATAAAGTACTACTAAATGGTTAATTTTTGACATCATTGGTTTATTGAACCTCTTCTCCCAACCCAAATGCCCGCACCTTTGCCTTGACTCCTTTCATCAAATTTTGGGCAATGATAGGACCGACTTGCTTACTTACTTTAAACCACACTTTCTTTAGTTCAAGTTCATTTTCTATCAGTTTTGGAGTTTTAACGAGCTTTGCCTTCATGATTGCCCAAAATTTTTCAATTGGGCGAAATTCCGGAGTCTCCAAACACTCCGTTGACGTCTTTTGGTACAAAAACTACATTATTATCTTTGTACCAGTCTAAGACGGGCCGGGCATAGTGGCATGATGCCAAATCCGGCCAAAACAGTGTCGGGCCATCGTGAGATCTCAAGAAGGGCAGAAGTCGTTTTTGGAGGCATTCGTCCTTGTAGATTTGTCCGTTGACGGTCCCAGAGGTGATGAAGGGCTGACTCATTTTGCCACATCCGCAGATCGCTTGCCAGACAAGGAATTTTTTGGCGAATTTCGACAGTTTTTTCTTCCGTACACTCTCCGGAACGGCCAACTTAGAGGTGGCGACGTAGTGTTCCTGTCCTGGCATTTGTTTGGTGTCAGCTTTAATGTAGGTCTCATCGTCCATCACAATGCAGAACGGTTTTGTGAGCCACTCCCTGTACAGTTTTCTTGCACGAGTTTTGGCCACCGAGTTCTGTTTATCGCTCCGGTTCGGTGCCTTCTGGACCTTGTACACATGTAATCCAGAACGTTTCATTGTTTTCTGCACAAACAAACTGAAACTTTCGCCTTTTTCGCAACATCCCTGATCGAAATGTTGGGATAACGCTTAAATTGGTTCAATACCATCCTGGCCTTCTCCGGATTTGATGTGCCACGTTTTTTGCCACTACCATTTTTCCGCTTGGTTGTCTTACGGTCCTTGAACGTTTTGATCACATGAGATACGGTTGAATGTGCGATTCCGAGCTGTTTTCCGATCCATCGATGAGAAGCGTTTGGGTTTTCGAAGTGAGTGCTCAAAATTTGTTGGCGCACTATTTCTTCATTCGAAGCCATCACTGAAATCACTCGACCGATTTTCACGAAACTCATTACACAATTGACACAACACAATGAAATACATTCAGTTAAAATTTCAATAATTTTTACCCACACGCTAAAAAGTTACGAACAATTGCGTGTGTCCAAATTTCATCGAATACAGTCTTTATTGATGAATAAAAATGAATTTCAGCAAAAAAAATATTGTTTTCCTTCTTAGGCCGGGAATTATTGACCGATGTGTTATGTTCCTTTACACTTTTGCAATAATAGATTTAAATTTCACTCTTATGCCAAAACTTTCGACTTGATTCCTGCCATCAAGATTTGAACAAGGTCTCTCCCCTGGTTTTGTAAGCTTTTGTCCACTTCTGCTTGGAGTTTTGAACCGATGTTTACTTTTCTTCCATTTTCCGACCATCAGCCATCATTATTGCTCACAATTTCTCGATCAGTTGGAGCTCTGGTCAGTTTGGAGGATAAATGTCACGAGGTACCACAATAACATTGTTTTCCTCGTACCATTTTTCGTCACTGTTGAGTAGTGGCAAGATGCCAAATCGAGCCAAAACAGGGTGTTTTGAGAATGCTGCTTTAGAATACAATTAAAGAAATTCTTACATTGACTCAGACCACTGACGCAACAGAGTTACAAAACATAACATATGACACGTTTTATGCTTAAGATAAAATCTGGATGTCAAATTTGTTTGTACATTCTAAACGGTTTTTAGCATAGTTTTATGGAGATAAGAGACGATCATGTATGTTTGTATGTTGCATGTATCGACATATGTAGCTCAGAATATTCAAAAATGGATACTTTTAAGGAGATGCTACTTTAATGTATACGATTTGCTCAAAAGCAGAGAAGGTGAGAAATTACCCTAACAATTTTGCATTTTGCGTAAACAACATGCCCTTTACGAATTTTTGTGTGTGATCCTTCTCGGGACGGCGTTTCCAGTGCGGTTACTGGGCTTCCGTAGGATTCCGGGAGGCTAGGAAACAGCACCTCGACGAACAGATGTTCCTTCATCTCGTCCGCTATCGCCAGTCCTCTATATCAGTCGATTCGTGAGAACAGTCACCTCATTCAAGTGGTCAGACATGCTTCCACCTTCTTGTAGGCGTCACGAGCACAACTTCCGCAGGACGTGCACTTTGCTGGAGAGAAAGAACACTCGTGTTTTGGCACGAGTCACATGACAGAGCTGGATATTTTCTAGCGACAGTCCGATGAAGGCCCGTGCCTCAAGGTAGCATCTGGTTCTTCCGTCTTTGGTGGCTTTGCAATTTCATACAGCCCTTCGTGGATTATCGTAGTTAGCGTCTCCCAGCTTCTCTTCAGTTCACTCATCTTGAGAATAAATCTTCAAATCAATCTTCAGAGTATCGCTTCTTCGTGATCTTCGAGGAACTTCAGAAAGAACAACTCTTCAGGTTAAAGGTTTATTAACGAATGAAACAAAATCAACGAATGAAATATGTCAAGAAGCTCATAGACTACTACAAGCTGTGTAGATGTCTGCCGTCTTGCCATGATCTAAGAACAATACCGTGCCTTTACCGACTAGGCTATATAAGATCAACACATATAGTAATGGTATATATTTAGTTTCTTACATGCGTCTACATTAAAATCCGGAACAAATGTTGCTGACAACAGAGAATCATCCGAGGCAATACGTTCATTCGTTTGCTATAACGAGAATCGTCCGTGAAGAATTAGGAACTGAAATTTCGATGCAGGATTGCGTAGTGCAAACGGTTTGTGAAACGTGCTGCGAGGGGAAGAGGACACGGGTATAATTTCCCAAACCATCGGAAAGCAGGAGCAAGGCAGTAGGAGATTTAATCCCCACAGACTCGGTCGGTCCATTCGAGGTTAGCACACCTAGTGGAAATCATTACAGTATGGTGCTGGTGGACGATTATTCTCGATACGCAGTGCTGTACCTGCTGCATTGGAAGTCGTTTTAAGGCCAATTCGGCCGGAAACCCAAGATTCTGCGTGCAGACGGTGAAGGAGAGTACTCCAGTGGCAAGTTGAAGAAGTATCTGGCAGACAACGGAATCATACTTCAACAAACAGCATCGTTTAACCTACAGCAAAACGCCACAGCAGAGAGGAAGAACCTATCATTGCGTGACATGATGCGCTGTTTACTAGGTGAAGCTGACATCGAAAAAAGGTACTGGGGAGAAACTATAGCAACAGCCAACTACTTGCAGAATGTGCTACCATCAACGGCCGTGGACCAAACGCCATATGAAGCCGCATGGACGGAAGCCTACCTACACTTATCTGCGTGTTTTCGGATCTCCGGCGTAGGTGTATATTCCAAGACAGAAGAGAAGGAAGTTGGACAAAAGATCAAACACACTTGGAAGAGAAGGAAGTTGGACAAAAGATCAGCTACACTGAGGGACACATACCGTCTCCTGAATCCGAAAAACTGCAGCAAAACCATCAGCAGAGACGTGAGGTTTGAAGAGCTTGCTGTCGAACGAAGCAAGAGGAACGAGGATGAGACGATGACTGACAATGAATCTGATGAGGTAATTATTCAGCTGAGTGGATCAGAATATGAAGATACGCAACGTTACGAAGAAGAATCTCAGACTGAATCGAACAACGAAGGCAACGCAGATGAAAATGCTGTTTCGGAAGCTGATTTACATTACCAACAAACTCCAAAGTGGTCTCAACGGTTGACGAGAGGTATTCCTCCGCGACGATTAATAAATTATGCGGAAACCGAAGAGCTGACGGAACCGTTCTAGATCGCCGAATTGATGGCGAGCCTTTTGAAAGACTCGTGGTGTTCGTCCATACAGGAGGAATTGGAATCCATCCAAACAAATGAGACCTGGGATCTGGGGACTAGTTTATCTGAAACTTATTTAGGAACCGGTTTTTTCTTAGCTTAGCAACCATCATAGGTGCGGGAATAGATTTTCGGTTTTTTTTTCAGCTGTAGAGGGAACAGCTAAAGTGAGAGAACTCTACCACGGTTCCATGTAGGCCGAATGTTGCTTAGCAACCGCTCCGTTGTTTATTTGTAACGGACAGCATGTCTACATAATTGCGAGAATACAATGTTTACTTAACATCCGTACTGCAATAATGTCGAAAAGCTTATTATTTTTTTTTTTTTTTTGTTAGATTAACATCTGAAAAGGTATTATATACATTTATTTTAAATTCTAAATTTAATCCTTCATAGCACAACCAGGTGTTTGCTCCTATGGTGCGGAAGATAACTTTCCGATTTCTCCGTGCTTGTAGCGGAAGAGAGAAAACAACAAATGGTGCTACAATACAATTTCAAACTTGATGTCATACCATATTCACCTGCTGAAGCTTTAACTTTGAAATGTGATGCTTAACTTACCTTTGCGCAACATCAAACAATAAGAACAGGAGCTTAGAACTGTTAAGCAGATCTATATCCTCCATATTGCTTGATCACAGCCCAGCAAATCGTTTTAGCAAATGCAGAGAAATTGACATTTTTTTCAGATGAAGATTTAAGCCATGTTACCTTGGTACACACTTAGAAAATAGCACCGACCTCGGTTCAATTTTCTACCGAACCAACCGACAAGAAACCGAATAAATCGTTTATATATACTGTTTTCGAGTGTATTTTTTGAGTCAAACCCGAGTTTCGGTTAATATATGATATATTTGACAAATAAAAATGAAAGATGAACCGAACAGTATGGTAAAGCATGGATATTTAAGAGTTCGGTACACGAAAACCGAGAAAACTCGGTAAACTGTTCGTTGAATATTCTTACACGTCAAACATTTCTCTTCGAGTCAATTCCGCGACGGCTATGTCTACCGAAAAACTCAGTTATTTTAGCTGACTCGATAAGGTCTGAATAATCGTCAGCCATTTTATCTCGCGTGTGCGGCTCGAAAATTCTCCGTACTGTGTTTTTTGTCAGGTGACAATGGAAAAAATAACCAAGATACTACAACAGGATGCACGTTTAGTTGAAATCTTCTGTAAGTATTTAATACTAATTTTGTAATTATATTTGCAGGCATCCTGCGCTACAGACTGTTTTTACTGCCATGAACACGTTGCAGATTATGTCTCTGGCTTGCAATTTGAGAATAAGAAAATGTATGAGGATTTTTTGTATCAATAAACAATGTAACTGACAAAACTGGTTTTATTACTATGAAATTCGAAGCTAGATTCAAAGCTATTTCAACAAAAAATCCAGCACAGCCAAAAAGAAACGATTTTGTAATTTCAACCGAAAAGTCGGTTCATATTTGAGCAAACCGATGTCCGTTCTGTCATATTTGAGTAAACCGATGTCCGGTTATTGCTGATTGGATTTATTTTTGTCAACCGAGTTTATCGGTGAATTTGACAGATTGTGAGAAAGTAAAAATTTAACGAGAACTCTGTTGTTCCATTTTGAACCGAACAGACTGCATGTCTTCTTGAAATAAATTGCAATCAAGATCGTCGAAGAGAAACAAAAGGAAGCTGAACGGAAGAAAAGTATCCAGACGACATTAAAGATTGAAAAGGGTTTACAACCACAAAAAACAAAACACACAATAAAAATATACAAAAAAACCTCCCCACCCAACAAAAAAAAATCCACTCACAAAAAACACCAACACAAAAAAAAATAAAAACACAACACCCCACAAAATTCCAATCCATAAACCACACCCCCCCACAACCCACAACACAAAACTCTTCTCGCTGTCTGATATGTACTACCACCCATTGTAGCACGGAAACTAAGACCGACAGCAATGGGCTCTCCTCTCTGCTAGACTTGATCAAGCTTTAATAACCACTGATTATCCTAAGCATGCCATTGTATGAAGGGCCAAAAGGAGTTGGGTGGATCGATATGCAACATCACTTATACGTATCCACAGGGATATAAAGAATCGCCTTCCAACAACAAGATTGAGCAATTGGTCAAAAGAGCGAGCTATCTAACAAGTGGATGTCCCAATGAGCAGAGAGAAGAGCTCGCCCTCTATTCACAAACTGTTAGCAAAGGAGAGTTGGTATTCCCACTCTCCCCATCCAGAGTGCTTCAATCGGGTGCCCTGATGGTCCCTCCCATTTCCATGAAATATTTATATAATAGTGTATATATTTATGTAAATGAAAAATACTACGAGCATTCGTATCTATAATATATGATCTTCATTCGGTTGATCCTGAAATGCAAGAAATGTTGTAAAATGTTAAAGTGTAGAAGTCTATGGTTCCGCGCTTAAGCACGTTTTCGTTCGTTTTCAGCGATAGCAACAATTCACCAAAATCTTGATTTGAAAAAAGTTTGTTAAATCTATTGAAATTTTACAAGACTAACATTTATTAATTCAATTTATTGTTGGATGGAAATAATACGATGTTGTAAAGAAATACTACATAATGTACATATAATAATTAAATGCCGCTATTTGCCTGTTACGCTGCGATCTTAGATGATGGAAACTCTAAAATAGCGAAAATTCCAACGCGATATGAATGAAATAAAGTTGATCACCTGGCAGCCTAGCAAAATAGCAAAGACAATTTAAGCAAACAATAATGCGAGATAAATTTCATATGAGTATTATTACTGCCCAAAAACGGAAACTCAATAAATCCAAAACGAGAAATTTTTTTTTTTAACTAAACGACAGGAAATTCCTCGATTAGTCTTTTTTCCTACTGGGACCATAAATGATTCCTTTTGTCTGTAAAATAGAAAATGTAGGATCATAAACAATGTTAGTTTTTGAATTAATTATTTTTGGACGAAGAATTTTTTTGTAGAATTTGTCGTACATAATCCTCCCTCTAAAAAATATAAAAACCATCCCATCTTTTCAAATACATAACGTGAGTTAGATGGGCCAAAACTTACAACGATGCAAATGCGAAGCTGAAAATAGCATAAAAAAAACATTGTGAAAAAATATAAAAAGTAAATGAATAGCGCGGGGCAGCAAACAAAAACAAAAATTATATACTATGGAATTGAGGATAATAGACATCTAATGATGACCGGCTCAGCCCCTTCGCCTGCGATGCGCCTCGGTGCGCCCCCGCCCGCGGACCCTCGGCCCGGACGCCGCCGCACCTCACTCGGCGGGCACGTGCCCGCCACCCCCCCCCCGCGTCGCCCGGGGACGGTGCACGGGGGCACGCCCCCCCCCCCGTCCCCCCCCTCCCCCTCGCCCCCCCCCCCGGAGAGGTCCTTCCCGGTTTTTTTAACGTAGGACTACGTTTCTCTTTTCTATACCGGGTGTCATTTCAAAATTTGAAAAAAGAGAGCGTTACGCAAAAGTGAAACGTTTTTGAACGCTAATTATTCTCGTTTGACTGAACAGAATGACTTCATTCATACGCCGTTTGATCAGAAAAACTTACAAATTTTTTGCATTGAAATTTGAAAAAAGTTCCATAAGTATAAGTAGTTCAATTACTAAATTCAAAATGACCTACTTTTGCAGCCATACAAATTTGCATATCAATAGGTTCAAAATTTTGACTTCGCTAACACGGTCCCAGATAAAGGGTAGCAAATGTCTTCTTCTTCTTCAAAATAACTTTGCATTGTCGCCGGTGTCTGATTTTTCAATTGTGGCCCGTCCCCTATTATTGAATTTGCTTTGTTCTGCGTTTTCGTGACTCCCTTCTTTCTTGGCTATGCTATTAACGCTAGTATATATCGCGCCATACGGACCAAATTGATTCAGTGTACGACAGCATCTCTAAGCTGTACGAGGCTTTGTCGGTCTGTCACAGTCCGCCTGGTTGTGGTATGGAAGACAGAGCAATGTCAAATTACAACTGCAATGATGGTAATTTCGGGCCATGACGAACCGCAAGGGTAGGACACGATGCTTCTGACAACAAGACATTCAGAGACATCTCAAGTTTCTTGCCGTCAGAAACTCGATGCAACGACGAGTGTAACAATTACTATCCGGAGTGAATAGTATATCACTTTATATCCCAAGTAAACCGGAAATAGGAATTAATTTCTAATGCGTGAGTCATGGCCACCGTCCTTTTCAGGACGATCATTTAAATTTACAATAAAAAAGTTGGAATTTAAGTGAAATTTTCATGATTTAGGCAAAACAACCGTATAATCAAGAACTGCAATAGTTTGAGGCATTTAATCGATAGTTATATGTTCGACAAAGAGTTTTCATAAGAGCCTTGCTGAAAAACGTAAACAATCGCTTTTCCGCAAATTTCTCGACATTGCTATTAATCCACCCCGATCATTTCGAAGAGGAAAAGTCCAGATAGGGGAAGAGTTGAATTACATATTACACTTCGTGTCAAGAGATATTTACAAAGTAGAAGAAATGGGAGCATGAGGCAGTACAGATTGCGAAAGAAACTTACGAAGGATACTAATGGCGCCAGTGATGATGCTGGCTCGGGTATTAATTCATTACTATTAGTAACAAATTAAAAATAAACATTATTACTATACACCTATGCAGTCCTACGTGAACCTCGCGGTTATATCCTTGATATAACCTACCTCTAATTTTTTATTATTTTTTTTTCTTACTTTTTTTTTTTTTTTGCAAACTTTTTTTTTTATTTTCTTTTTTTCAAGCATTTAAATTAATTGATTGGTGGAGGGTTTTTTTTTGTGATTGTGTTTTGTTTCTTTGTGCATAATTATGGCCTCTCCTGAGGCTAAAGTTACACGCATAAAGCACTACCATCCGTTCTCAAAGGGACCTTGGGTTGTCTTTTTTCGGCCCAAAGATAAACCCTTGAAAACTCTCGACATTTCGAGAGAATTGCTGCGAAAATATCCTGGTGTCTCGATTCACAAAGAGAGATTTAATAGGCTGCGTGTTGAAGCGCCGAATTTTGAAATAGCTAATAAGATTGCTGACCACGAAGTATTCAATATTGAATACTGTGTATATATCCCTTCGCGAGATGTGGAGATCGACGGCGTTGTCTCCGATGCGAGTCTGACCGTCGAGGACTTGAAACGACCTTCTGGTTGTTTCAAGAACTCTTAAGTTGCTCGTGAACTTGTAACTATACTGGATGTAAAGCAACTACATTCAGCATCGTTGCAAGACGAAAAAAAGGTCTATCAACTTTCAGACTCGTTTCGGGTGACCTTCGCCGGTTCTGTTCTCCCAAACTTTGTCAAGTTAGATGGAGCTTTTTTCCCGGTGCGCCTTTATATACCGAGGGTATATAATTGTACCAACTACACAAGACTGGGGCATTCGGCCAGTCATTGCAGCAACAAATTTCGTTGCGGCAAGTGTGGTGAAAACCACACTGAGGATTCTTGCACACAAGCTGTGCAGAAATGTGTTTATTGTGGTGAGAATCCTCACTCATTGCAGGAGTGCCCAGGGTACAAAAGGCAATCTGTTAATGTGCAGCGTTCCATCACTGGACGCTCCAGGCAGACTTATGCAGAAATGCTTAAATCTGCAACAGCCGCTCAAGATGAAAACCAATTTTCGATTTTGTCAGCTGAAGAATCGGACTCTGACTTATCTGATGAAGGTGATTCTACGGTGGTACACGCACTCGGATCTTCAAAAAGGAAACGTTCCTCTCCGAAAGTGCGCCGTAAGATAACAAAAGTCACCTCCACAAGATTGAAAAATGTTCAGGCTAATGGGGAACAAATTGCAAAACCGAAGGTTCTTATTGCTCCAATTCCTGGATGCAGTAAGGACTTCCCACCATTGCCCGAAAGGAAAAATAATAATAAAAATGCTTCTCCTAAACCTTTCTAAAAGGAACCCAAGTCCGATCGAGGATTGATAGCTTTTTCGGAAATTGTGACATTCATTTTAGACATGTTCAATATACAAGACCCTCTTAGAAGCTTAGTTTCTGCCTTGCTTCCGACATTAGAATCATACCTTAAGCAATTGACTGTTTCATGGCCCCTCCTAGCATCGATCATAACTTTCGATGGATAATTCATCGAATCAGGTCGGAGATATGATCACTGTACTACAGTGGAACTGCCGTAGTCCGGTGCCTAAACTAGACTCGTTCAAGTTTTTAGTACACAATTTCGATTGTGATGTATTTGCTCTTTGAGAAACATGGCTTTCTTCAGAAAATGAACTCAATTTCCACGATTTTAACATTATACGCCTGGATAGAGATGATTCTTATAGAGGAGTGCTTTTAGGAATCAAAAAGTGCTACCTTTTCTACAAAATTTCTCTACCAGCTCTTTCAGGCGTTGAAATCGTCGCTTGTCAAGTAACTGCAAAGAATAAAAACCTTTGCATAGCTTCAGTTTACGTTTCTCCCAGAACTTCCATTAGCCGTAGTCAACTCTGGAATTTAGTTTCTATTTCACCGTCCCCACTATTAATTCTGGGTGACATGAATTCCCATGGTACTGGATGGGGGGACCTATATGATGACTCCCAACCGATGGATATTCGATTTCGCAAAATTCGGATTCTGTTCCAGCAAAAAATATATTTCGAGAAACGTCTCCAAGCGGCGGCTCTCTGGACAGACCATTCACAATGCTGGAATTTTCTATGGCTCTTCTTTCATCAAATAACTCTTCACCCGGATGCGATATGATAAAATTCAATCTCCTGAAAAATCTTCCAGATATCGCAAAAAGACGCCTGCTGGACTTATACAATTCCTTACTTCGAAACAACAAAGTACCGCCTGAGTGGAGACAGGTCAAAGTGATAGCTATTCAAAATCCCGGTAAACCAGCGTCTGATTATAATTCATACCGTCCGATTGCCATGCTTTCGTGCACAAGGAAATTGTTGGAAAAAATGATCTTTCGAAGGCTCGATCACTGGGTCGAATCAAATAACTCGCTATCAAATACACAGTTTGGGTTCCGCAAGAGCAAAGGAACAAACGATTGTCTAGCGCTGCTTTCCTCAGATATTCAACTGGCCTTTGCGCACAAGGAGCAATTGGCTTCAGTATTCCTGGACATTAAGGGGGCTTTTGATTCAGTTTCCATTGATATCCTGTCAGAAAATCTGCAGAGATGTGGACTTCCCGGAATTTTAAATAATTTTTTGTACAATTTGTTGTCAGAAAAGAAAATGATCTTCTCACTTGGAGAACTGACAACTTCCAGAATTAGTTACATGGGCCTACCCCAAGGCTCATGCCTCAGCCCCTTTCTTTATAACTTTTACGTCAAAGATATTGACAATTGTTTGGCAGAACAATGCACGCTAAGACAACTTGCTGACGACAGTGTGGTTTCTTTAAGAGGCTCACATGCCGTAAACTTGCAAGGACCATTGCAAAATTCCCTAGATAACCTATCTTCTTGGGCTAGGAACCTAGGTATCGAATTCTCACCGCAGAAAACTGAACTGATAGTGTTTACTCGAAAGCGGTATCCAGCCCAATTGCAGCTTAATCTTTTGGGCAGAAACATTACCCAATCGTAATCTTTCAAATACCTTGGGGTCTGGTTTGAATCAAAGTGCACTTGGAATGCCCACATTACGTATTTGAAGCAAAAATGCCAAAAAAGGATCAACTTTCTTCGTTCAATTTGTGGCACATGGTGGGGTGCTCATCCGGGAGACCTCTTACCCCTTTATAAAACAACTATTCTCTCTGTTCTAGAGTATGGCTCGTTTTGCTTTCTCTCGGCAAGAAAAAGTCACCTTCTAAAATTGGAACGAATTCAATATCGTTGTCTGCGCATTCCCATCCCACTCTCCACAGAAAACCTCTCCAGAATCGATTCTGGGAGCTCTCGCTCAGAATATTAATCAAATGTGGAGTGAAAAACGCATTTGTAATAGATAATTTTGAAGAAATGTTAGGGCTGAACACACAATCTCGATTTATGAGAATTTACCACCATTACATATCGTCGGATATGTGTCTTCCCTGCTATACTCCAGACCGTGCTCACTTCACCTTTAGCAGTTCCTCAATCCATTATGATCTTTCCACGAAAAAAGCATCTCATGGAATTCCGGATCAACTTCGTTCTATTATTATTCCGCGTATTTTTATTGAAAAGTACCAACACGTCAATCCTGAAAAAAGGTTTTTCACTGATGGGTCTCGCCTCAATGGATCCACTGGCTTTGGTGTCTTCAATGAAAACTCTAGCGCCTTCCACAAACTTCAGGAACCTTGTTCTGTTTATGTTGCTGAGCTGGCAGCAATCAACTTCGCATTGGGGATGATTTCCAACATGCCCGCAGACCATTACTTCATCTTCTCGGACAGCCTCGGTCGATGAAACCTAGTAAACACTCAAACACTAAGGGAACAGATGAGTGTGCTGGTCATATTTGATCACCTTTGTATGGGTCCCTTCACATTGCTCAATCCCAGGCAATGAGAAAGCAGACTCGCTCGCAAAGGTGGGCGCCCAGGAAGGCGATTTGTATGATAGACAAATTTCACACGATGAATTTAACCATTTAGTACGTCAGAGTACCCTTTCGAGTTGGCAAACCGATTGGGACACCGGAAATCTAGGACGGCTGTTACATTCCATCATTCCTGTTGTTTCATCGAGGGCGTGGTTTAAGGACCTGCACGTAAGCCGTGATTTCATACGCGTGATGAAGTAGGCTTATGTCCAACCACTACCAGTTAGATGCACACCTCTATCGCATTAACCTCGTGGACAGCAATCTTTGCCGGTGTGGAAACGGTTATGATGACATCGATCACGCAGCCTGGCACGGATAATTACGCCGCCAGAACACGACTTTTGAATACTCTAGAGACCCAAGGAAGACAACCTTATGTTCCTATGAGAGATGTGTTGGGATCTCGCGATCTGTGTTATATGCAATCGATTTATGTGTTTCTCCAAATGTCTAGTATAAGAGTTTAATCTGCTTGTGTTTTTTTTTTTTTCTTTATTTATTAGTTTGTGTTTGTTTCGTTCCGACATCTGAGCAATCTCATCGTCGCCCAAACCACACACACATAAGAAAAAAAATATACATAAAAAAAAAAAAAAAAAATTAACCACCCCACAAACAAAAAAAAAGAGAGCAACAAAAAAAAAAAAAAAAAAAAAAAAAAAAAACCAGCAAAAACCCCCCCCCTTTAATATCAAACCCAAGAAGACGAAAACAAAAAAAATTGTTTGAATTTTTTCACCCCCCACACACAAATGTTTGCAATCTTTCATACAACATGCTCGATTCAGGCGTTATCTGGTTAATTTACATGAAATATCCCATTATTTTCAGCTTAATCTGGCATTTCTTTTATGTGCATTAGATAACGCAGAAATTCAATGTTTCTTGTTATCTGTGCAGTTACTGAGCAGCATCCACTAACTGGGCTGTGCAATTAGCCCAGTTAGCGAACGGTTGCTGTTCTGGTGTCATCTGTCAGTTCCAAAAGTTGTTCTGCTTCGTGGAGAGATCCATTCCATCTGTCAAGTTACGAGACCCGTTGTCAGCTGATCGATCTGAAATCACTTCGGATTCGACGGAAGACATCTAGGTCTTTCCTCATCGCAGACATCTTACAGGGCCGAAGCAGAACCAACGTTCGACCACAGGATTGCTATCTATTTAGGTATGCCATTTCGCCAAACAATTGAAGGCATGCAGCGGGTATTCAATAAGAGATCAATCACTAAGACTTCCGCAGACACTCTCAAATTTTTCTTTTCTTTTCCTCTAAAATCAATTTAGACTTTAAAATTAGTGTTTTTTGTTTATGATATCACAATTGGGAATTCAGAAGTCTGTAGATGTTGACTTTGAATTCTAACGAATAAACTCCATATATGAAATTGTTGTCCTCTATTCTTGATACCTTGCATCTTCGCTAAGACTGCTAAGACATCGCTATTGAAGTACCCATTAAGGTTTAGTAGGGCTATTTTTAATAGAGAAATAAATTTAGATGACCAATTATGAATAGTATCTGAGTCAAGAATAAATTTTGAAAATCACATTGCGCTATGCAAATTGTTGACCAAAATGCACGAATTTAGGCGACGCGTCTCTCGGTATATGGTATGTTGATATGATTTAATTTATTCGTTGGTTCCTGTCTTGAGTACATGTACAACTTTAAGAATAAAGATCAGGCTTTGCTATAACATCATTGCGGCTTTAGAATGCCTGTTGAGAAATTCCATGTTAAGATATTGTGCAAATTAATATAAATAAATTAACTAACTATTGCAACAGAAGAGGAGAGATAATAAGGATTTGCTTTTATTTCTTCAAGTCATGAGAAGACAACAGTACTGACCCGATTTTGTCAACCGCTCTATGTCTAAGTATATTTTTTTTTTTTTTTCAATATTTATGTTTACCATTATATAAAATTTATCTTGTTTATCTTCAAGACAGATATTTAAGATATATTTAAGGGCTAAAAATCCAAAAACCGACGCGATGCGTTTTTTAATTGCGTCGGTTTGTGCGCTCCCATAAGCCGACATGTAATCTCATCGCGGCGATTTTTTCGCCGCGATTTCGCTGCGGCGGCCGCAAAAAAATGCTGCGGTTTGAGAAGTCCTTTATAACGTTCATATTTCGCACGGGGCATTCATGTGCTCTTTATTTCCACCTCAATCCTCTTTGCACATTATTTTTGGGCGAAGTTACAATCAAGATTGATATTAACTGAAAAGACTGTATCTAAATTATGCTTGGATTTTTTAGCTCAAATGATTTTTTCCACGTGGAATGCAAACGAACGGGTGTGGAAATGAACCAAGCTTGTTGTCGAAAAGCAACTTATTTTTCATAGAAGGGTGCATTCTCTTGGATACTAAGCACTTATACGTACGGTACCTACTAGCAGAGGGTCTTCTAGACGATGTAAAAACAGACTATTCTTTAAGGAGGAAGAACAGGCCACTTTTTCCGACTGTCGGCGTGAGGAGATTTTGTGAGCTCACCCAAGAAACCCCCTCTAGTGAGGATGGAAACACGCCTAAAAACTGCTCTGGGTTCGTTGAAGGATTCCGAAGTACCAGTCTTCGACAAGATACAGACAATTTTTAATTGATAATGGATAATTTTGATATATTTGTATTTTTAATAAGTTAATAAAAATAATATACTGTTTTATTTATGATTGATTAATAAAAAAAAGCAACATACAGAGAAATATAAACAAATAACTCTAAAATTCGTAAGAACATATTTTGTAAGACGACAACCTTTTTTAATTATTTTAATAAGCTTTAATTGTGAAAGAAATTCAATGAAACGGTACATTCGGCGAATTTTTTTTTTTTTTTGGGGAACCATTACATTCGGGTTAAAGTTTTTCGGGAAACGTTACATTCGGGGAGCTGGTTTTTTGGGGAAAAGTCGAACAACCAAATCGGGCTAATTATGTATTTAAATGTATTTAAATTTTTGAACAACGGCCAAAATATGAGAATATGATGATGATGATGTAATACTACCATCTTTTGTAGCAAGGTAACTTTCCATAGCAGTGGGATAATCTGAAAAACGATTTGATCAGGATTCTATTGTTGTTTGTGATCATCAAGCTCCTGTATGAAAGGCCAAAACCGTTAGAGCGGGAACGGCCAAAATATGAGAATATGAACAAATTTATGTACATTGAAAGAGTCATCATTTACCAAATATTAGCAATAAATATCAATCCAAATTTACGTATTCATTGTCAATGAATTAGAAATTTATTATCTTAAATAATACTGTTTGTATATATTAAATCTTAATTTTCAGTTTTTTTTTCTCAGATGAACAAAATTATGCAAAATGCATGAGTAATATTAACGTTCTAAATGGAAAAAGGTTCGACAACTTAACTAATAAATTCAGTAGGTCCTGTGTTTCTGAATACTAAAATCAACATAACATTTAATACTAACACATAGTATTGCATTGCCTAGAATTTGTCATTGTAGAAGGATGAACTCCAACCTTCTTTACCTTTAGTGTTTTCCCCTTCTACAAAGCAATAAAAACTTGAAATCTTGTCCTCTGATGGGGAGAAAATGCGCAATTGATCAACTGCGCAGCATCCCTGTAACAACTGCCACCACGAGATAAATCTTGTAAACAAATGAAGTTATAACAACCTGTTGCTCAGCCTCTTGCCGAAAATGTTACGAGGTTAAAAAAAACACCCAAGATAAGCTTCTTTGACTGTTTTGATGCAACCTTGGACAATAATTTGTGTTCGAATTTTCCCTTAGCCTCAGTTTGATAAAAAAATATAAACTTTTTAGCGACCGTGACAGGACTCGAACCTGCAATCTTCGGATTCGAAGTCCGACGCCTTCATCCATTAGGCCACACGGTCTGCCCTTCTGCCGATTTCAAAAATGTGCAACTATCAACCCATTCCCGAGCAGACGATAGCTTACTGTCGTGTTAATTAGAATTCGTCACTCACCCTAAGTCGTTGATCCGACACGGTCCACACACGGCTGGCAAAGTCATTCGATGCGGCCAGAATTAACGAACCAGTGCTATCAAACTCTATCGAATTGATGCCCTGGTTACTCCCTACCAAAGTACCTCTTGGCTCACAAACACCTACAACGATAACATGTTTTTAGAACACATTTATTTATATTCAAAAACAAATCAACCATACCTTTCCCTACATCCCAGAGCTTTACTTTCCTATCAGCACCACCGGTAGCAACAACCCGCTCTACCGGACTCCAACGAACCGCGTTCACTTCACCGTCATGTGCATCGAATTTAAATTCAACTCCCTCCGGAGGCCCATCGGAGCCAAAATCGAATCGATCCATATCGGATCCGATTCCACCCAGGGACGAAGGGCCTGGTACGTCTCTAATTGCACGTTCCAATTCACTTTCGATTCTAGCTTTTTTTTCTTTTATAAATTTATCGTTTTCTTTATTCATTATTTCCGCATCGCGAGACTTGTACTCCATTAGCAATCCCAACAGTTTATTGTTTTCGTCCTGCACAGCCCTGAGCTTTTCTTCCGCAGCATTGGCCCGTAGCTGTGAAGCCAACGATTCGTCTTTGACTGTAATATGCAAGGTTTTGAGCTCTTCCAATTCATCTCTGAGGGCCACATTCATAGCAAACTGTTCCGCCAGGGTGCGTTCCTTCTCTGCCAGCGTTCGTTGCAGTTCAGTCAATTTTTGATTCAAGGTGATTATCATTTGCGAGTGCTCGCCTTTACGCTTATGCAGATCGGTAAGTTCTTCCTGTTGGGCGAGGATTTTCTTTTCGAGCGACTGAATTTGCGCGTTGGTCATAACTGCCAAATCTGCTCCTGCTGAACTACCGGAACTGTCACGGATCTTTCTGTCAATCTTGAGCTCCAAGTTTTCTTGGCGCAATTTTGCTGCTGCATCGAAGAGTCGATTATCTGAAAGAGAAAAAAAAACAGGTAGCTAATTTTGATAATGAATTTTCATTAAGATATCAAAAATATGATTACGAAGATTTAAAAGAAACAAAAAATCAATGAGACTTGAATATTTGTCCAAAAATTCATATTTTGATCGAATGGATGAACTAAGTCCATAATCATTTCTAGTTTTCACCATACACGTAAATAATCATTCACCCAGCGCTGAGTACTTTCTTTGAAAACTTTACCCAGTTTCGCTAAAAAGTGGGGTTACGCATTGAATGAGTAGCCTCACTATTAGCGAAACTGGGTAATATTTCTAAATAAAGTACTCAGTGCTGGGTAAATAATTCTATCCGCTTCCGTCTGAAGCGGTCCACGTTCTATCGGGTCTCGTGCTGCAGCAATACTGCCCGCACTGTGTCCTTCTCTTCCAAAACCTCCCTACACTCCTCGTCGAACCAATCGTTCCGTTCTGTTCCATATGTCCAACCACTTTGTTCCATATACCACAGTTGTTCCATATACGGAAGTTGTTGCGTACGATCCACGGTGGAGTGCAGATGGAAGACGAAACGTGGAGGATGCGAATGAAGAGAGAACATCCTATCGTTCACACCGCCAAAATCGGTCAACTACAGTGGGCTGGGTATGTCGTAAGAATGTTAACGGACGGATCTGTGTATTGAAGCTACGGAGCAAATTCTTCAATTACAGCCTGATCATTATCCATGCACCGACAAACGATAAACCCGACGACATGAAGGATGCGTTTTATGAATGTCTCGAGAAAACCTACGTAGAGTGCCCGAAAGACGATGTGAAAATTGTCATCGGGGACGCCAATGCCCAGGTCGGAAGAGAAGACAACGGCCTAAGCGTAGTGACCTTCGCAGCGACGCAAAGAGATCCGAAAACACACCTGGATGCACCCAAATGACGAAACTTGTAACCAAATAGACCATGTTCTGGTGGACGGCCGATATTTCTCTGATGTCATCGATGTGCGGACCTTCAGAGGCCCAAACATCGACTTGGATCCCTAACTCGTTGTCAGTAAGCTTCGAGCAAAGTTGTCAACCGTGGCGAACACAAAACTCAGCGACCGTTGCGATTCAATATCCAGCGCTTTTCAGCAAAATGTGGGGCAGAAGAATACCGTCAGAAGCATGATGAGCGGATAAGGGGAATCGACTTAGACGAAAACCTCAACAGTCTGTGGAAGTCAATCCACGGAGCGGTGAGCGTAAAACCCCGGAAGTGATAGGTACTGCTCAAAGACGACCTGGAAACTGTTGGTTCGACGAGAAGTGCCAGCAGGTGACAGATTAGAAGAATGTTGCCAGAAGCCGGATGTTGGTACCTGGTACCAGGCGGAACAGAGAGCGGCACAAGAAAGCAAGGGCAGGCGAGATAAGAATTCACTGCAGAAAGAAAATGCAGTATGAAGAAGAAGTATCTATTTTACGAAACTGTCAATGGTGTGCGGAGAAGAACAGCGCCATCTCCCGTGATGTGTAACGACCGAGAAGGTAACATGCTGACAGACAAAACTATGGTGGCTGCCAGGTGGAGAAAATA
The DNA here is from genome assembly GCA_024533555.2 of Aedes koreicus. Taxonomy (NCBI): domain Eukaryota; kingdom Metazoa; phylum Arthropoda; class Insecta; order Diptera; family Culicidae; genus Aedes; species Aedes koreicus. The sequence continues at coordinate 17,760 of JAHHFK020003605.1, read as the reverse complement.
CTTCGAGATTTTTCTGAACGGAGAGAATGTAAGCGTATCGGCAAATAGATTAAGCACCAGCAACGATGGACAAGCTGTGGAACCCACAACGCTAGAAGAGGTAAAAAACGCCATTAAAGAGCTGAAGAACCGAAAGGTTGCTGGAAAGGACGAGCTGCAGGCCGAACATTTCAAACACGGTAGTGAGCAGCTGCACGAAATACTTCACCGTACTCTGTTGAAGATATTGGAAGAATAACAACTACCTTCTAGCTGACTGGAGGGCCTCATTTGCCCCCTGTACAAAAAGCGGCACAGACTGGAGTGCGCCAACTACGGAGGAATAACACTCCTCAATTCGGCGTACAAAATAATGTCACGTATTCTGTTTAACAGATTGAGATCGCTGGAGAAGCCTTCGTCGGCGAATACCAGGCTGGTTTTCGAGAGGGCCGATCAACGATGGATGAAATGTTTACCCTACGACAAATCCTTGATAAATTCCGGGAGTACAACTTGCACACCCACGAAACGAGTTGTGGCATACAATGACCGAACAAGGCTTCCCGACGAAACTAATTAGACTGATTCGTGCTAAGCTGGATGGATCGAAATCAACTGTACGGCTTGCGGATGAGATTTAGACATCTTTCGTAACCTTAGATGGATTGAAGCAGGGAGATGCGCTTTCTAACTTGTTGTTCAACATTGCCCTCGAAGGAGCTATTAGGAGGAGCTGGCGTGCAAAGCAGTGGCACCATCGTCACGAAATCGCACATGCTCCTAGGTTTTCCGGAGGGCATCGATATCACCGGAATTGACCGTCGAGTCGTGGAAGAGCCATTCGTGCCTTTTACATAATTGCCGGTAGACAACGTGGGGCCAATAGTGACGTGGGTAGCGAAGTGGTGTTGGGTGGTGGCAAATTTGAAGTAGTGGAAGAATTTGTGTATCTTGGAACTCTAGTCACGTGCGATAATGATGTTACCCACGTGGTCAAAGGCGTCTCGCAGCTGCGAATAGATGGAGCGTTGTATAAGACTCTGATCCTGCTGGTCGCTTTGTACGGCTATGAAACCTGGACGCTAAAGGAAGTCGACCGGAAAGCATTCGCGGCGTTTGAACGTAAGGTTCTGCGAACAAGAAAATGGCATCTGGCGGCGTCGCATGAATCACGAGTTGTACCAAGTACATAAAGAGATGGATATTGTCAAGCAGATAAAACACGGCAGGCTGCGTTGGACTGATCACGTTGCACGGATGCCGGATTTGTGACAAGCGAAGATAATTTTCAGTAAAGAACCAGGGAGAGGCCGTCGACTCCGTAGCAGACCACGACCACGATGGCTATTTGCTGTTGAGGAGGAAGTAACGTCTATGGGGACTGGAGGCGAATGGCCCAGGACCAGGTCCAGTGGAGGAGAATCATCCATTGCACGTAGATTAAACAAGAGGAGTCGCCGCCCATCAACTATCAAGTAAGTCGTGATCGTGCCATCTACTAAAAAGAGGAAGATCAACTTAGAAGCACATGTTGTTGGAGGTGAACAAATTCAAGTTAAATCGAATTCGTTTTTGAACCTAGGTTGGTACCTGTGATACCCAATTTTGATACCCGATCCAGTTTGAAACTGGATCAAAAACGAATTCGCTATTAGTAAACAGGTTGAATATATGGTGCCAATGCCAATGGAACAGTGGTCAACAGTGTTTCAAACAGTTTGCAATACTTGTGCTTCAATCACAACCCTAACGATTCTACAGCTGATCGATGTCAAGTTTTTAACAGCTCAGTTCCAAGTGTTCAAGTTGTCGGTAATCTATTACAAGACGAAACATGAGTAATCAGGAGGAACAACGCCGGAAATTTGTAATTTTTGCAACGCTCATCCAGATTGGCCGAAATCGAACGTAGTGCGTCATTTTATGGACATGGGAATAAGTCGTCGAACCATATACACGGTGTTCAATAAGTTCGGATACACTTTCAAAATTTGTTAAAAAAATGAAAACATGTTTTTTTATTTTTTGGATTTATGTTATTGAAAGCTATGTTTACAAGGAACGTTTACAACATTTCTCTTGGAATGACCCCCCCTTTGTACTCCTTAACGAGCTTCAAACGTTTCTCGAACGCGTCGCAGGCGGCACGCACGGACTGCATGGGCATTTCGTCCCAGATTTTGAGAATTACCGTCTTGAAATGATCCAAAGTGCTGACCTTGTATTCGTTCAGCTTCGCCATCATATAGGACCAAACAAAAAAGTCGAGAGGATTCAAGTCCGGGGAGCTGGGAGGCCACAAAGTTTTGTCCAGAAAGTCGGTTAAATTGTCCCGACACCAGGCTTGAACCACATTTGCCGTATGGGCTGGTGCACCGTCCTGCTGGAACACGTAGTGCTCATCGCCGTAGAGGCTTCGGAGACTGGGGGCAACAACCTTTTCCAAAACCTCAGTTTTGTAGTACGCCGCGTTGATTTTGACGTTTTTTTCAATAAACACCAAGGGTAGCTTACCACGTTTGCATACTGCCCCCCAAACCATCACCGACGCGGCACTTTGGAACCGAGGGATGTTTATATTGGATTCAGGAATGCTGTCCCTCGATGGCGCCCACACCCGGTCATTTTGCACATTGTGCGGCTGCTGCAGCACGAACAGTGTCTCGTCCGAAAAAACAAACTCCTGACCTGCGTGCCGAGAGAGGATCCTCTTAGCTCGATCCAACCGCTTTTTGCTGGTAGCCTCCGAAACGCCATGGACCTTACGTTTTTTGTAAGGCCTGAAACCAAGGTCCTTGGTGAGTATGGTGTGAGCGGTTCCAATGGAAACGTTGAGATCTGCAGCCGTTTTCCGGATTGAGCGGTTCTTTTTGCGCCGAATTCGCTCCCTCACGATCTTGATGACCCGTGGCGTCCTCGCTGAACGCGGCCGACCGGATCTCGCACGGTCATTGGTCGAGGACGTCTCCCGGTATCGCCTGATGGTCGTGTAGACAAAGTTCCGCTTGACCCCATGCGATTTCAGCAGCCGGAATATATCGCCGGGTCGCTCACCGTTCAAAAAACGCTTAATTACGAAGTCCCGATACTCTTTCATCGCGCGTAACAAACAAACAACAACTAACAGAATGTCAACACCGCGCACATTCGGTAGCGTATGAATGAAGCTAAAGCTGACACCAATACCAATGCAGAATATGTACATGGCGCATACCTACGCAATGATGAAAACTTGTATTCGAACTTATTGAACACCGTGTACAGCATTCTTTCGTCCTACCAAATGCGAAAAACAACAACTCGGAAGATCGGTTCAGGAAATTGGTCAAGTTTGAGAGATTCTTCAGTGAAACGAAGTTTAATACGGTTGACAGAAGGTCGAGTGGCAAAGTCGTACAGAGAACTTGGAAAAAAGTTTAATTGTCACCACCAAACTGTCAAAAAAGTTTTGGATGATGCCGGGATCGAAAAGCGGTCAAGGAAAGTGAAACCGAAAGTGTCAGAAATTCAAGCTGCTGTTCAGAAAGTACGATTGAGAAAGCTTGTCCGAAATGTTCACGTTGGATGGAAATGAATGGCAAGGAAAATACTTCTACGACAGTCCCAAAGCACAGGTGAAAGAAGATGTGAAGTTTGTTGAACATACGAAATTCCCAGGGAAAATATTGCTTTGGTTGGCAATCAGCCCACTTGGAATGTCAAAACCTGTTTTCTTTGAATCAGGGTTGGCCATCACCGCAAATCGTTATATTGAAAACTGCTTGCCTAAGGTGAAACAGTTTATTTCTCAAAAACATCGTGGACGAAAAGTAGTGTTCTGGCCGGATTTAGCATCGAGCCATTATGCGAAGAAATCTTTGGATGCCATGGAAAGCATGAAGATCTCTTATGTGCTGAAGGATGAAAACCCTCCAAACGTGCCACAACTTCGCCCAATTGAAGATTTTTGGGCATATCTGAATCGGAAGGTATATTCAAACAACTTTCGTCCAAAAACTACCAAACATCTTCAGCAAAAAATAAAAAGAGCTCGCAAATATGAAAACATTAAGTTTTGCGGCGTCCATGAGCAAAGTGCCTGCCAACTGCCACAAGGCTGAGCGAATTGGTGTAAATTTTTTTCTGCATTAACTTGTTTGTTTATATGAACAACTAAAATAAAGAGTGATTGCTTTTGTTTACAAATAAAAAATATATGGCCTTTTTACTTTTGTGCAGATTTCACTGTCCATACGTTATGTGCCTGAATAGAAAATACAGACGTCCGAATATTTGTATTTATTTTTTTCTGACAGTCAAATAGCGTTGACAGCACTATGTGCTCCTGGTGCTCCTAGGTGTACATTCAAAATTGTCTGGAAAAGTATTCTGACATTGCGACGGTTATTTCAAACGAACTCAGTAATTCTGTATTGGGTTCCAGGACACTGTGGTATTGGAGGGATTGAAAGGGCAGACTATCTTGCAAAACTGGGATCTAAGCAGTTTATTTGCCCAGAACTATTCTGCAGTACATCAAACTGTTCGATCAAAAATGGAACTCAGATGCTGGGAAGAAGAAAATGAGATAACCAAGTGGTTGACTGTTAAAAAGAGTATCTCATCTAAGAGATTCATAGCTCCAAAAACAACTAACAGAACTCTTTATTGATACACCGTACCAATAACCGGACACAAAATAATATCTGTGGCTTCTATTATATTGAAAGCGAAACATCAGTGTATCTGCACTTTCAGTGCACAGTGCAAATTATCGATGATGAACAATAGATTCCAAAGGAGAACTATGTTTCGATAAAAATCCGTATATCTTATGGGCCTATAGAAAGTGTACGATAAAAATTCCACGTTTTTACGGCCTTTGAAATCATCCATATTTATCAGAAGTGTCCTTCAGATACCGTGCTTTAGTGGTTCAGTCAACCCTGAAGCCAGCTAGAGAATATTTGATGATAAACTTCACAGCAAACGAATACACAGTGGCCTAAACAACCATTATTTGATAGTGACTCAACCGAAGCAGTCCGAAGCATAATTCTAGCACACGAAGTGCCGTTTAATTACAGACAGCAGATCTGTTGATTTATGCGGGAAACATCTGCCACATGGACGACAAATAGGAAGGCACCGCTTCATCTTTCCTTGACACATAACTCCATCTGGAAAGATTCTGTTATTTAATAATCAAATGATATCCTTCAAATCCAGTGTTAATCATGAAAAATCATTTTCAAAAAATGTTCACTATTTGCTCATTGCAAAGATATATCGCCGAGGAACTTCGCACCCAAAGTTCGCGAACGAAATACAATCCAAAGTTCATGAAAGCGCAGAGTGAGGAAACGTTTCATTTCTCATCGCGAAAGATCTTTCGTTTCTCCATCTCACAACGCAACGTTTCACTCGTATTTGAGATCCGATCCAACCAAATATCCCCTCGGATTTGTTCCTTTTCTCTAGCGAGTGTGTGTCAAATTTATTTATTTATTTCGTCAACCGATATAGACTACTACAAATATCAATAATAAATATCAAAGTATTGTGCCACCGCAAAGTTCGAGTGGTAGAAAATGTCTGCTGGAATGGCGTGATGCATTGAGGACAAATTCAACCCAACCTCCCCGTCCAGACAGTCAGCAATCGGACATACACACAGAGAAAAAAATTATAGTCAAATTTACCATTATTGAGGGTTAGGATGACTATGGCAGTATAGTGATTTTGAACCGACTATGATTATGGTCGAAACGACCATTAAAAATAGTTGATCCAACATTTGTCATAATCTCGGAATAGTCCTTGTTACCATGATCATAGTCAAGAATGCCATGAACGTGGTGAATTCGACCATTTTCATGGTTATTGTAACCACTACAGGGTGCGGCAGAAAATAATGCGAAAATTTGTTCTATTTCTTTCAAATCCCATTTTCAACTAATTCAAGCAATAATATCAATATTTTCGAGTGCAGTTATCTTTATAAAGTCCGTTTAACAAATTTATTCAATGTGTCCTCCATTTTTATTAATATCATCCTCGAGCCGACGCCGGAAGCCAGAGCATGCCTTTCGGACGTAGTCCTCCGACATTGACTGCCATATGCGTGTTATGGTTGACTTCAGGGTTTTCACACTAGGGTGTGATGTTTTGCAGGCTCGTGCTTCAACATATGCCCAAATCGAATAATCCAACGGATTAAGATCTGGACTGCTAGAGGGCCACAAATCCTTCGGCCAAAACTACATGATATCGTTCAACCATTGTTGGGTTCGATTAGACGTGTGACACGGCGCTCAATCCTGCTGTAGGACAACGTTTTGGTCCTCGGAGAAGTTGGCCTTCACCCAGGGAAGCACTTGGTCCTTTAAAATACCGATAGACACTTCGGTATTGATTTTAACTCCAGCATCAATGAAAACAGGCGGCATTTTCAAACCGTTGGACGCCACCAAGCCAAATATCATGACACCAGCCGGATGTTTGGTTTGAAATTTGAATTTCACTTTTTCCGGAACGTTCTTCATTTTCTGCGGTGAAATGAACCGGTCCGTGCGGCTGTTGGCCACAGCATCGATGTTGAAAAGCTTTTCGTCGGAGAACAGGATTATCATTTTTTCCTTCTTCAACAAGGAAAGAAATCTATTGGAACGAGTCACTCGTAGTTCCTTGACCCGGTCCGTAATCAAGTTGCGTTTCACTCTGGCTCTGGAAGATGCATGCAGGTCTTATTTGATGACTCTCCGCATGGATTTCTCCGAAATATTGGCTTCCTTATCGAATGCACCGGGTTGCGAGCAATTTTTGCACGGACCGATTTGATCACGTTCGGCGTGCGTGCAAAGCGCGGACGTCCGCTTTCCGGCTTCCGCTGCTTAGGACCATCCTGCAGGGACTTTTTTATGCGGTAAACTGTTGCCAAATGGCACCCAAACACCTTGACAATCTCTTTCGGCTTCTTCTGGGCGAGCAACAAACTGGTGATCACTTCTTTCGCGAACATTTTGACGAATTTGCAATAAAACAAATCAAGGATTTTTTTTTCATTAGGGCGAATCTACAATTGAGAGATTCTCTCCGGGCTCGCTCTCTTTCATTCACTACAGTGCCATTATAAAACGTTCGAGGGATTCTTTAGTACAGATCGAAACAAAACAATGCTGGCTAGCATATTCTACAAATAGTAGAATGAAAAACGTAAAGGTGATTGGTTTATGAATGAAAGAGAGCGAGCCCGGAGAGAATCTCTCAATTGTAGATTCGCCCTAATGAAAAATAAAACCCTAGAAATAGAATGTTTGGATGCAGCACTTGAAAGTAAACATAAACAAATACACTTTCGACAGAAATTAGTCACTAGCTACACGAATTAACCCAATACTCAAGTTTGAACAGTTTCGCATTATTTTCTTCCGAACCCTGTATATGCGATAGTCATCCTGACCATGATTTAATTGTCGGTATAACGATAGAATTTTTTTCAAAGCATGAGGCTGAGGAGAGTGTATAGATTTATGCGAGATATCTTTCTCTCTATGAAAATTCCATTTCTATGAAATGCTCAGAGTGCTTTTCAAGAACGAATGTGGTATAAAGATATACACGGAAATCTGATAAACTCATTCTATGACTATATTTTGCATATTTTTAAGATTATAGTTTATACGTAAAAAAGTGACTAGTTTTTATACACGTATGAAGAGTACTTTTTACGCCTTTTCAAGTATGTCAACGGCGACAGAAAAATGCGTAAAAAGTAGGCACCGCTGAGAAAAGAAAATTAACTCTGCCCGTCAGTTGATGCTGACGCCATTTTCAAATAAGCATTTATTTGATAAGCACAGTGTTTAAGTTCCGGAATAGTTTTAGGCTGTCGCAGTATAAAAAATGGAGGAATTATCCAATACGTTGGATATAGACGCATTCGGTATATTGTCAGGTAAGTTATATATTTGCTATTGTCAGTAATTACAAATGTTTAACACTATGAAACAAAACAGGTCTCCCATGCCCTGAGGCCGAATGGAGCTATTCGGGATACATTTTTAGGGACGAATCATTAAGCTTTGGTCCGAGCTTGGGACCGATGTGCTGGTACTTCCTGAGCCAAAAACGATATCCATTTTCTTCTAGACTAAAAAAATCCGTGAGTCAATTTCTCTTTTTTGTTAATTTTTTATTTTCAATTATTAATATGGCTTTGTAATCTATAGATGTCTTTTCACTTTCAAATTTGAATTACGGAATTGAGCCATTTTCAGCAATACTCGAGCAACATTGATTTTCCAAAATGCGTAAAAAGTACACATCTTTTAAGTTATCAAAAGGAGTAAAAAGTATGCATGTTTACTTTTCAAAAGGAGTAAAACATGCATACTTTTTACTTTTCAAAAGGAGTAAAAAGTATGCACATTTTGACAAAAATTCAGTTTACGCTAGAGAGAGTAAAAGTAATATACTCCTGTTTGACGTAGTCCCAGTTTCCCTCGAAAGAGCATACTTTATAGTCATAAGAGCGTAAATTGAGATTACCGTTAGGGAGAAAAAAATAATAATTTTTTTCGTATCCTCGCATTGGTGATTCGAGCAGAAAAAGTTCGCGATATTTCATTCTCTCAACCCAGAAAGTTCATTCAAGAAACGTTGGCGTGGGAAACTAGTAACGGGAAGTTCCCAAGTGAAAACGTGTCGCACGATGAATTGATATTTTGGTGAGAATCCAATCACTGTTCACATCTGTTAAAAAAATCCCTGAGTAAAGTACCAAACCATACTGCAAAGTTAAATTTAAATTTCATAATCTATAAATCTGTTGGCATCCAATGTCATTGTTTTTCCTTGATATTTTCTTGTCCCGATACAAATTATGCACTAACTGGTTGTCGTAATCAATAAATAAATTAAAAAAAACAATAACATACAAAATGTTATTTGATTTTGTACAGAAATATTCTTTGTTCATTTTTGAAAAATCCAATTGCTGTCTACACCTATATTAAACAACACATGTACCATATGGATGACATGGCCCCTGCCGGCTACTTCCAATAGTAAGCAAGAGATGAACCACTTTCACTTGTGTTCATTGCATAAAACCAATACTGAATGACCTGACAACTATGATGCAATTTGAACCACATCTCCAAACTACGAGCATATTTAACCTGATTGTATCTTTGCCATTTGCGTCATCTGTTTATTCACATTTAGTTACTTTAATTCAATTAACTGCTGCCATACCTACTAGTGCCCTCCAAAAGGAAAAGCAACCAAGATCTATAAAAATAAAAATCAACATTATACTCACTGTAAGCAATAATATCCGCGTATCGGGATGTTTCGTTCCTATTTCTATCACGGAGACGTTCTGCGATAATATCTCGCCAATTTTCTGGCTTAGCACTCGCGGCCATCCTGATTTTGGTTTTTGATCCGGAATTATTCACTAAAGGAATGCACAAAACGTATCCCGCCGATTTTTCCTCCACTTAACGCAGATTTTTTTTTATTTATCGCAGTGTTAGCGAATGCACTCTGCATAAATGTCCGCTTATTGGAATCTATTGAGTTTTCCGGAAAATACCGAATTTGGACAACGAAAAAATTCCCGTGCTGTGATGGTTGTTTGTGTTTTGATTTAGCACTTTTTTTTTATTTTCATTAAGAATTATTTGTTTATTATTCAGTAACTGAACTGCTGAAGCTTGAGTTAAGTGATTGGATCTGTCTAGGAATCGACAAACGTCTGTTCGCTCGTATGTGTTTGAAATTTACCTCAGCTCGAGGTCTGCTCTAACTTAACGTTCGAGTTAGTTAGGTTAGCACCCGACAATAAATGAATTGGATACTTTCGATGTTTTCCCCCGGACCACATGACAGCAAAAGTTTACACTAAACCAAAACATCATTCCAAGATTGACAGAAGCTTGGAGCCTTGCTCGTAGATACGTTGGCGTTCCGTTGACGTAAATTTGACCAAAAACGCCAAAAACACACTCAGGCAAATTAACTTAAGGACATACGGGATCAAGTCCCTATCACTTCGAAGTTTTCTGAGCACAAACCTCAAATACTATTAGGACTTCAGGCGTGAAATTTCAAAGAATTGTTTGCTCCACTGCAGCATCTATTGGTTAGCAATTTCAGCGTTGTTTGTTTTGTTTTGTTTGAGATTTTTGGTCTCAAAAATCGTGAAGTGATAATCAACCTAACCTATAAATCATATGGAAAAAGGACTCCAACCAGTTTCACCTTAGGAATTTCATAAGGTACAACTTCCCGCATAAACAATAACCATAAGAAGCGCCTAACCATCAATTCGGGGTATCATCCCAACTGTAAGTGATATGGTCATACCATCTATAATGTCGTTCTTGTATGGTACATGTTTATTAGGGTTATGAACTTATGAACGTTTTAATTTCATAAGCGTAACTTATGAATGAATTTTGTTTTGCACGACGGTATTCTTGTACGCCTATAGCCTGTTCTGTTTACAAGCGCGGATTTAGACTACATGCAGCGAAATAAACTTTCGATATTTATAAGATTGCATTATGATTATTTGCTACAAGAAATCGTTATGAATTTCATCAATTTACCTTATGTTGAAAAAATAAAATTATGGAGCAACCTGGACCCGAACGTTGAACGTTGAGGTTATGGGTCCAGTACCTTGATCACTAGTATATATCAACACTTGTAAATAGGAAAGCTTAAGAACGAACAACAACAACGTCGTGTAAAACAAAATCCATTCATAAGTCCTTATGAAATTTAAAGCATCGTTCATAAGTTGAACCTTATGAAATTCTTAAGATTATTTGGCTGAGTAAAGTGGTTATGCCACTGGGTCCGTAATCTCAACGTTCAAAGTTCGATTCTAGGTTGCTCCATATTTTTATTTTTTCAACATCATTGTATATCATAACCCAAGCAACACCATAAACATCTTCTTTGACAAGAAAATGAGAAGTTTGTTGTAAAACAGTCGTGAGGATGAAATACCAAAACATCTCAAAAAAAAAAAAATAATTTTTTTTACACATACACTTTACAAATAAAACCCCAAAACAGAAAACAAAATACACTAACACAAACAACCACGAAAATAAAAAAAAAAAAAAAAAAAAACGATTTTAAAAATTTTATACTTTTGTAAAACCACCTCGCCCCCAAAACCACATGAAAGCACCAACCAACAAACACATTTGCGCCTTTTTTTTTTTTTTCGAAATATTTTATTTTGACAAAAAATTTGAGAGTGTGTTCGTGTGAGTTCATTATGAGGTGCGTATTTTTAAGCTTGGGACCGAGCTTGGGACCGATGTGCTAGTACCAACGATAAACGATTACATACTCGTGTGCTTTTCAAAAATCGCAAACGCACTTTGTGATTGACCCTCGGTCCCTTTCATTTCATGTATCGTAATTTTTGAACACATCTTGAATTGTCAAGATTGACAAAGAGAAATGTCAGTGTGATGTCTGTTTCCAACGTATATAAAGTACAAGGTATTATAGTCGCTGCAATGTTTATGTAGTGGTACAAAATAGACAAAAGCAAAAACAAGTTATGATATGTCTTCAGAAATGCATGAAATTTAAGCAGTTTCGATTCAAAAGCCAGCCAAACGCAAGTTTCTTGCTTGAATTTTTGCATGTAGATATTAAGTAACTCTTGTACGTTACTTAAGTATACAAATTGATTGGAGGAATTCGTTATTACTGAATATTTTTGCGTCAATTAGCGCTGATATTTGAGGTGTTCGAAAACGCGATGATGATTGTTTCCCAATTTCGAGTATCACACTTATTCATGCATTTTTTCTGAATAATTTTAAGAAAAAGCTTATTTTTTTAAATAAACTTAATGTAGACCTATTTTATTATTCTAATGAAATCTACATGCGTACGCAAAAACTCGCAAATTTAATTTATATGATTATGATTATCGTTAGAACATATCGATTAATTTTACTTTGAGCCTGGCTAGAATCACTGTTTTAGGAAGATCAAAAACGATTTAAACTCGAAAATTAGATAAAATTTATACAACTAAGAGGAACTTTGCGGTTTCTCATTACAAACATGGATGTTTGTTTGCCATCCCCGTTTTATTTTTATTTCGGTATGAAAACGAGTGTCGGGCCCATTGTTCTTCGAGCATTACTCGAAAAAAAACCTTTAAAAGAATTAACGAACAAGAAAGAATTTTATTCAAAATTTTCCATAATTCATAAAATGTTTTTTTTCCGGCTTTTAGCCCAATATGCAGCTGGCAAGTAAATACCAGAAGTAATTCTTGCCATTTTTACTGAAAGTAATTTTGGCAACTGCTCCAGTATGGGTGTTTTGCAATCTTCATTGCAAAATAATCGGAAACAGAATATTATTCCACGAGGAAACGGAATATTATTCCACGAGAAAAAGAGACAGCCCCATTTAGTTTACATGAGCAGACGTTACCCAAGTAGCAATTCAAATGCAAATTGGTGTTATTTATGTTTTATGGTAGTTTTATCAAAGCATTATGGAGTTCATCCGGTTTTATCAGGGCATTTTCCAAGTTAAGGTGGTTTTAATTCATTAACAGTTCTTAAGAGTGATTAAAGAACACTGAAGAAACCTCCATAAAACTACATCATTTATAAGTGTGATTCACCTTATCAGTAGTTTTATAAGATACTTGATCCCCCTCTCAAGACATCGTTTCGCAACTTGCATAAAACCTGATAAAAGTTTTGTAAAAGTTTTATGACATTCTTCTTTAAGATGAATGTATCTTGGAAATGCTGCCATAAAACTCTCTTAGAACCGATTGATTTTAAATAAGAGCACATACTCTTGAGAAAGAACATTATGTGAAAAATAAACAAACTGTCACAATGGACGCCCACAGGTGGAAGAAATTAAAAACTAGCGAATCGTTCAAGCGGAAATTCAATAAAAACCTATCCAATATATTGAACACTCCTTCATCTCAGCCACCAACGACAATTTTTTTTTGACCATTCCATTGGATTCGCAGCTTACTGAGACTACCCAAGTAACACCACTTGTTATATTCATGTTAATAATACACGTTTAAGACCAAGCTCATGTTTTTTTTCTAACGTCAATAACTTAATTTCATACACGCATGTAACCGAAAAAGCGCAATAAATGTGGCATTTTTGAACATCTTTTAGGTCATACCAGATGTTTTGTAGAACATCCATAAGACAAATATTATGTTCTATGGATGCTTCCAACAGCATGCTTATAACATAATGATATGTTTTGTCGAAGCAAGCAAGGTATGAACAAAGTAAAAAAAAATATGAACAAGATTTTTTAATGGCGAAACGATATCGTAGCTAATGGTATTTTACGCGATGATTGTTTATTACTTTTTCAAATCGGAAACTAAAAGTGCTTTACGCATGGAAGTTGTATCAAAATTGTATGTGCGGCTCAAGGTTAGCAGTGCAACTTTCCGTTTTACCTTCCCTAATTTCATGCGCCATCGATTGGATTAAAAAACGTAGAAGGTACCCCGAATAAATTAATGAATTTTAGTGAGATTTCTTTATGGAATTCACAAAAACCAACATGGCGATTTTCCAAGTCTACAGTCCTACAATACAAGTCTACAGTACGGGTAAAAAAATTAGTGACACATTTGATTTTAAAATGTTCGTTTTTTTCTTTTCTGCGTTTTTTGTTGTGAAATTGAACCGAGTAATGTCAGTATAAATGAAAACACAAATACAATTTTTCTGTTATGTTGTGCGTAGCTACATTTCAAAAGACTCCCCCACAAATTAAGCGTAACAATTTATAAAAAATACTAAACAAACTCACAAACTGTTGCTTTATGCTACATTTGAATAAACCCCTATGCCCAATTTGGCTTCTATTTTAATCAGTGAGTGGCATCACAATCTTACATTTAGGTAGTGTTTTATTATATTCCAGTATTTCAAATAAACATATTTTCAGCCGTCACTGTATTGGTTTCACCATCTATTCTGAATGATTTCTCTATTGCATGAGGATGTTAAAAACATGTTTAAAATTCATCTTGAATGCAACCTATCAACATGTTTACAAACATCTAGCACACACGCTATTTCCAAACAATATTTCTCTCCGCAGAATTTAAAGGTCTGCTTAAGAAGTACAAAATCCAACATTGGAAAAACTCGAGGCACCACAGCCAATCAAATCCTGTTGAACGTTTAAATCGAACGATAAACGCGTGTATTCGAACGTATGTTCGGGAGAACCAGAAACTCTGGGATACCAGAGTATCAGAGATTGAATTTTGCCTAAACAGTACCCCCCACATCGTGACCGGTTTCTCGCCATACCGAGTTCTGTTTGGACATGAAATAATTAGCACAGGGGAAGAACATAGGATGGACAGGGAGACAGGCGAAATGTCTGAGGAGGAAAGGGTATTGAGGAAAGGAGAAATTGATGAGCGGATTTACTCCATCGTCCAACGTAACTTAAAGAAAGCACACAATAAGAACATAAACACTTATAATCTAAGATCCAGAAAGTTTGCTCCGGTCTACGAGGTTGGCCAGAGAGTTTTCGCCGGAACTTTCGTCAGTCATCGGCCGCAGACGCGTACAACGCCAAACTGGATGCTCTGTATGTACCATGCACCGTTCTCGCAAGATTAGGGACCAGCTCATATGAGCTAGCCGATGAGTCTGGGAAACCCATAGGAGTTTTCTCGGTTTGCGATCTCAAACCGGAATCCTAAAATCAATGACGTATATCAGATCTTCAAATCAGTCGCAGTACTTGATTAAATACTCACCTCAAATTTTGAAAGTCGTCCGGACGCAAAAGTATGATTGTATTCATCTGAAAATTGAAAAAGAATACACAAAATCAAATTCAAGGTCAAATTACTGTTATTTATGATTCTCAATATAAAAACTTACATGGCTACCACCATAATTTCCTCCAGCAAATGAATCCCCTCCCATCAGCTGATTATTCGAACACAAAAGACATCCTGACCGGTAAATGACATGTCAATCGCTGATACGCGCGCACCGGAGGTGTTTCCTTCGCCGGACACAATTTTGACCCCGTGTAAGAGCCACAAAACTCGCGGACCCGCATGCACCGTCGATCGTTTACGCGTCGGAGAGTAAATACAAAGTTTGACAGTTCTCAACCTAGTAGTAGTGATGGAAAATGAATTCTTTTCTTCTTCGTGTGAGTGAAGAAGGGTAATGGATTAATATTCCAAAAAGGCCTATAAAATAATAAATTAACTTAAATCATAATCGATTCAAGATTCAAATTAATTTATCAAAACTAATTCAGAATGAAATTCTTTCATCTCGGTGGGGATGATGGGGTAATGTAACCGTTGGTTCCAAATTTTTCTTGCTGGCTTCGCCACAAGGTGAATTTCCTACTTCCCTTAATACGCCCTTTTAAAAAATTAAGAAAAAGAAACATACCCACTAACACAATCATGGGCCTGTGGGTGGCACTCAGTGGCTTGGGGAGTGTCAGCACCAGTCCCACTCTCAGCCGACGCATAGTTTGAGTGGTCGCTCGTGGAGCGGTGTGAACGACGCTCCAAGGGGGAAAAGTAATCCCGCCTAGAGAATGCACTACTCCTTCATAGGTGGAGTCAAGTGTCATAAATGGGGTAAACAGCAATGTTGCGAGCATAACTGTCAACGATCGTTTACGATGTTGACAGTACTTCGGCTCCACCGAAAAAAAAGTTCGATATTATAAAAGTCTTGCTCTGTAGTGAGCAAAACCTCTTTTTGCTGGAAATGTTCAAAAGTGAAGGAAGTGCGCGCAAGGTCGTTGATTTAAGTAATACAAAAGTTTTATTAGAAATGTACATTACAATGTGGAAGTGTTAATAATTAGAGTTATTGTTTCTTTGTTTATAGGGTTAATTGTTATTAGAAGTCAATTGTGAGTATTGTGTTAGTCAGTCAATAGCTAAAATTAGTACGGTCACGCGCTAAAAGTGGCTGAAATTGTGAAGTAAAACCGTCATTGTAAGCCAAAAACATCTGAAAAAGGTAATTTTTCTAAACTAAACTTAGAGGCTAAGTGTGTCAGAGGCTAGGGCAATTTGACGTCACAGGGGACTAATCTTGTGGGCAGGTCCACGAAGCGGGCCTTTTTCTTTTGTACCTTTTTACTCGGCAGAAGAATATCCGGAAGGGTGAAAGTTACGGACGGAAGAATCGCGAGATAAAGAGCGCGCCCAAGCCAGCAAAAACGAGTCCGCCATCGCTGCTAGATAGTCGGTCCCACGCTGGGTACCCGCTATTGTTATTGCCGTCATCAATACGCCGTAGTTCACCACCGCCTTCCACCGATCGTCGACTTACCGCCATTCACCGGCACGCCGCTTGCAAGCAAGACAGCGAGCCAGACGGAGAACTAGGCCGACCAGTAGTTCCCAACCATTCCCGACATCGAAGCAATCACCTGCATGTGCTTCCCGCCATCGAAGCCATCACCTGCATGTGTTTCCAGTCAGGAAATAACCATCTAATTGTGATACCAGCCGCCGCTTCTACGGCCAACACCACCAGGATCGCGATCCGCTAGAGCCCAGATACGCCCAGACACGCAAGTACCCCTGCATGACGTCATGAGTAAATATAGGAAAATTGTAATTAAAACTTGCCTCTGTAGCCATTTGTTCAGAGAACATAGCCCTGATAATTAGCATTTCCACTTCTTCCTCGGTTTTCCGCGCTTTTGGGTTCGAAAAGGAACCATCCAACTCCATACTGGAGCAGTTGCCAAAATTACTTTCAGTAAAAATGGCAAGAATTACTTCTGGTCTTTACTTGCCAGCTGCATATTGGGCTAAAAGCCGGAAAAAACATTTTATGAATTATGGAAAATTTTGAATAAAATACTTTCTCGTTCATTAATTCTTTTAAAGGTTTTTTTTTTCGAGTAATGCTCGAAAAACAATGGGCCCGACACTCGTTTTCATACCGAAATAAAAATAAAACGGGGATGGCAAACAAACATCCATGTTTGTAATGAGAAACCGCAAAGTTCCTCTTAGTTGTATAAATTTTATCTAATTTTCGAGTTTAAATCGTTTTGGATCTTCCTAAAACAGTGATTCTAGCCAGGCTCAAAGTAAAATTAAACGATATGTTCTAACGATAATCATAATCATATAAATTAAATTTTTAAGTTTTTGCGTACGCATGCAGATTTCATTAGAATAATAAAATAGGTATACATTAAGTTTATTTAAAAAAATAAGCTTTTTCTTAAAATTGAAAAAATGCATGAATAAGTGTGATACTCGAAATTGGGAAACAATCATCATCGCGTTTTCGAACACCTCAAATATCAGCGCTAATTGACTCAAAAATATTCAGTAATAACGAATTCCTCCAATCAATTTGTATACTTAAGTAACGTACAAGAGTTACTTAATATCTACATGCAAAAATTCAAGCAAGAAACTTGCGTTTGGCTGGCTTTTGAATCGAAACTGCTTAAATTTCATGCATTTCTGAAGACATATCATAACTTGTTTTTGCTTTTGTCTTTTTGTACCACTACATAAACATTGCAGCGACTATAATACCTTGTACTTTATATACGTTGGAAACAGACATCACACTGACATTTCTCTTTGTCAATCTTGACAATTCAAGATGTGTTCAAAAATTACGATACATGAAATGAAAGGGACCGAGGGTCAATCACAAATTGCGTTTGCGATTTCTGAAAAGCACACGAGTATGTAATCGTTTATCGTTG